>WFKH01002636.1:30381856-30393504 GCA_016163765.1 Magallana hongkongensis | reverse complement strand
AGATAGGGGCTGAAGGGTTATATTTTGAATTGTCATAAGAGGTCCTAGTACATCCATTAAAAAGCTTCTCAGTACCACCTTAAACAAAACAGGTAAGAAATTTCAAATTTTCAAATAATCTTGACCTTTAAACTTTATGTTACTTGGATCGACCCAGGCATAACCTTCAGTCCTAAGAAGTGCGATGTCTCTACAACATATGGTATAAAAGTTCTAAGTGTTTTTATCGAATGTTCGAAACTTTCAGGGGCAATAACTCCTAGAAGGGGTTCTCGGGATCTTTCGGTATGAACAGATTGAAGAAGCCTCTAAGTGAACTAAAGACGTTGGTAAAACTTTAAAGTCTTTACCTCTAACAGTTTAAGAAAAGTAGCGATAACAAGCATGTTGTACAATAGGGGCAATTACTCTATAATTATTTCAAGTGGGGGCTGAAGGGTTATATTTCGAAATGTCATAAGAAGTCCCACTACATCCATGACAAACTTTTTCAATTCCACCATAAGCAAACGAAATAGAAATATCATTAATACACAGAATTTTCAAATGAACTTGACATTTGATCTTTATGTAATGTTGGTTGGCCAAGGAATACGCTTCAATCCCAAGTACTGCGAAGTCTCTACGACGTATGGTAAAAAAAGTTTTAAGTGTTTTTATTGAATGCTCGAAACTTTCAGAGCAATGACTGCTAAAAAGGGGACTCGGTATTTTTTTGTATGAATAGATTGAAGGAGCCTCTCAGTAAACTTAACAAATTAGTAACAGTTCCAAGTCTCTATCGTTTTTGGTTTCAGAGGAGTAGCGATAACAAGCATTTCTATCACAAAGGGCAATGACTGTGTAAATTCTGGGAGTTTTCAGGCAAAGGGCCATTTTGCACCATAACGAGGAAGAAGAAGAAGAAGAAGAAGAAGAAGAAACATAAAGAATTCAAAAGGAATTTCATCTAAAAGGTGGAAAGACCTAAAGAATACAAAAGGTTTTTCATCTGAAAGATGGAAAGACCTTATAAGCATAAAAAACCCAAAAAGAATACAAGGTCTTTCGTTTTCACCGGAAGACCTTAAATAAGCATACAGGTTAATAACATTTAATTGGCATCGTATCATATAAATTTTAGATTTATGATATGATACAAAATTATATGATTAAAATTTAATCATAACATTTACTACAATAATATGAAACATACATTTATATTAGGAATTTATTTTTTCATGTTTTGCAATTTTAACCATTGCATATGATGTTATTGAATCGTGTTATTTCAATTTCATAGTCTTCTCATATGAAATACTATAGTTATATCTGATGATTAATATTGTATGAAATTATATAACATTTTGTCTTGTATCACAACTTTTTAGAGAGTATAAACATTGATTTGGATAAATAATGATGACATCATATATATGTAAAGCATCTCCTCCGTGATTTATATTATCTTTGATTCACCGTGTGTTTTATGTTTTACCTCCGGTATCGTCGATCGGTTAGTTTTCTTGTTTTTGGTCAGGGGATCCTTCGTATTAGTTATCATTGTTCTAACTTGACCATTATGTAGCTGAATATATGGTTAATGGGAACATACATTAAGACTTGACTGACCTGTATACTGAGCCTTAGTTAACTAACTGAACAGGAAAATATATCATTTTGCAGATGCACTGTAATTGCAATATTGAAGTTATTACTCATTTCACTAATAAATTTTAAACTTGAAATTTTTATCATGAAGTTTCCGTGAAGTTATAATTAGCCTAACACAGTACCCGCAACGTTATTATTTACAAGATAAACGATAGGATATGATCCCCGCCGGATTTGATAGTCTTTACGCACGATAGAATATTATACACGCACGATGCGATAGGATTGATACACGGTAGGAAAGGATAAACGATGTTCATGATAAACGTATCATCTCGTTGAACGATCTTCACCATTAACCTGATAATGGCAACATTTGATAAAGAACACATACAAATGAACGTATTCGCATAATTTCGTTTTATTAACAAATACCGAGTTGTTAATCTTACATATAGCTGTGTTATTGGCAGAATATAAAAAAACGACCAATGAAAATTCATTTACTAAAATAGGTTTAAAAATGATAAATAGATTATCTGTATTCTTACAATGAAGCATTATTTTCATTACCGAATATCCCAGCCGATCGCCGCGAAAATCTCAGCGCGACATTAAAACACACGGAAAAAACGGGTACAATTGAAAAAACCCCCAAATCTTGTTGTATTAAATATATGTAAAATCTGCCATAAATGTTTTATGTTTACGCGGTCATACAGTCCGCGTAGGATTTCATATATTTGACATACAGGTAGATATGTTACCTTGTTGCCATGAACTTTGATTGTTCTCATTTATCTTTCAAGTCCATTACTTACAGATATGATGTAATTTCTTGTTTTATTTTGGTCTAAAGAATTTGGATATTAGTTTTATGGAATGCTGGAGAGAATTGAACATTATTTGTTCGATAGATTATCGTATACGGCTCACTGAACGACTTTATATTAAATTTCAAAATAAAACTACTTGCTTATGAAAAGGCACGATACGATGAACACGATAGGATAAACGGAAAAACTGTTAATTTAAACGATAAATCTGATAGCATTAACGCACGATCGGATAGCATTTAAGCACGATAGAACAGTATACACGCACAAAAGAACAGTATACACACACGATACGATGGAATTAATACACGATAGGATATGATTGTAAAAAATAAAGTTGCGGGTACTGTAGGATGCCACTTTGCTTTCCTCTTGAATACTACTTCACTAACGTTTCTTGTATTTGATTTGTATTGTAAACTGTAAATTGTAATGTAAATGTAATTAAAGGTATGTGGTGAATTCAGGGGAAAGCTCAATTCGTTACAATCGCTGAAGTTTATGCTTTAAAAAAAATCCTAATTAAAACAAAGTTCAACAAGTTGTATTTAAGTCGGACAATATAATGGTACATGCTATTCTAATGAAACCGATTCTCGGAATTCCGAGATAACAACTTAAAAACGTGCGGAGGTTCCAGTATTGGCAGTCTAATGTAGGCCAAATTATGCACAAAAAATCGATACTAACGTGCGGAAATCCAGCACAATCAGATATCACACACACTACATTACGCACGGGGTTCCAGTTAGCCCAACGCAGCACTCTTAAGGCTAACTATGAAAATACCAACGGATTGAAACCTTCATAAAACGATGCATCTATTATTACAAAATATTGATGTAAAGTTAATTTAACATCATATAAATTTGATTTGAAATGAACCAGCATCGTAAATGCTACTTTGTATGACACTTATTGTGGTCACCTGATTTGACAGTCATATGATATGTGTTGATAATTCTTCCTAATGGAGGTCATAAACAAAGTTCAATATCGCAAGGACATACACTTTTTTGAATTAAAAATTTAAATGATAATTTAATTCTACTTATCTAGTAAATTCTGAAAAGTACTGCTGCTTCGTATAGAGATTTTCATTTATTAGAATAAATATCAAAGAAAGGAGCTCCGGTTGAAATTTATATGACCTTGGCTTAATATTTTACGTATTTATTAATTTATTCTATAGATTTCATCGAAGCAGCAACACTTTTTAATAAATTAAACATTCCCTTAATTTATACCCAAAAGATCATAATGATCTGTTAAGTGTATGCCCTTGTAAAAAGCGGATTTAGATAGGCTTCCCGGTGTCAAACACATCGAATTTGTACATTTAACACTCTAGAAAAGAAATAATACACGCTCTAAAAATAATTAACAAGCATAGTGAAAAGCATTTAATGGTGTAATAATTGTGGAACGACTTTACTTTACCGGTCCCCCCCAAAACGCGTTAAAATATACATGTGGTATCGCCGTAGGCGATGTCTCTATAAATGAGATCGCGTGAGCGATTGAAAAAAATGAAAATTGAGAGGTTTTGAGCTATTTTGACCCCAAAATCGAAATCTACGATAGTTTATATGGTTTAAAACTTCGTTTTTTAAAACGAGAGTTTTCAACCTAATTTTAAAATAAATTTCAATAGATATTGATGTGTATAAAGTGAATATCGATGATGTATGATCGTTAACGAAGCGCGAGTTGCGCATGCCTAGTGGTGTAATTTTCATAGTTTGACAGCTGCGATGTAAACAAATACACGTGATGCCGTTGAAGCTTAAAGATCTAGGAAAAATATGTGAGTCTACAGAATCTATTATTGCATGGCTTATTAATCTTTATTTACTCCTTAATCTTAAAGACTGTATATGCATATTTCGTGAAATTGGGCGTTTTGGATTTCGAAAAGATTCTTCCTTTAGCCGGGACAATTACGTTTGGAGATGTTCAAACAAGAAATGTCATAAAAAAGTTTCCATTCGAAAAGGATCGTGGTTCGAGAATCACAATTTGACTTTAGAACAAATTCTGCACATAACCTATTTCTGGGTATATCGATGTAACCAGGAGTTTGTGTGCCATGAACTGGGAGTTTGTAAAAGGACTATAGTGGACTGGTATAACTACGCCTGAGAAGTTTGTGATAACATTCTGCAAACCAATGAAAACAATGTCATCGGTGTCCCGGGGATTGTAGTTGAAATAGACGAAAGCAAGTTTGGGAAAAGAAAATACCACAAGGGCAGACGGGTGGATTGAGTCTGGGTGTTTGGGGGCATAGAGCGGGACTCAAAAAAGTGCTTTTTCACAACCGTTGAAAACAGAACTGCCGATACCCTTGTCACTATCATAAAACAACACATTAAACCCGGATCAACTATAATAAGTGATTGTTGGAAAGCCTACAATTTTTTGGACAAGGAAGGTTTTACTCATTTGACAGTAAACCACTCGGTAAATTTTGTAGATCCAAACTCAGGTG
This sequence comes from Magallana hongkongensis, assembly GCA_016163765.1. Lineage (NCBI taxonomy): Eukaryota > Metazoa > Mollusca > Bivalvia > Ostreida > Ostreidae > Magallana > Magallana hongkongensis. Next base: position 30,388,584 of record WFKH01002636.1, on the reverse strand, counting down.
CTCATACAAACACCATCGAATCTACCTGGAGAGCATTGAAAAAATCCTTACCATCCAACGGTACACAGAAAACCCTGTATGACAGTTATTTTTCCCAGTACTGTACTCGAAAACTATACCTCAGCGATTCCACAGACCCATTCACGCGTTTTTTAGAAATTATTACAAAAGTCTACAACCCTGAATCCATCAAATCCGACTTAATTACCATCACCCCCGCTATTACCACGAAAGAACCGACTAAAAAACCACGAGTGGCACTTGTAGACCTCCCTCAAAATCCCAACAACAGTCTTGACGACTTTCAAATCTATGGTAAGATTTTTTTCCATTCATATCGTTGTATTTTGTGTCAACTAGAATCTCGGAAGTTTTCCGATCGAGAATTTCAAAATGGTCGCCGTAAATAGATGCATAGCAACGACCTAAATCTTACGTCATAGTGCAATATGCGCGCGGATCTTGATTTTTTGGGACCGGTAAAGTAAAGTCTACCAATAATTGTTTGTAGATTATGCTTCGTTCATTTATAAAATGCATTTTCCCATGTTAAAAAATTGATTGATTCGCCTCTCTCTACGCATAATATGCGTCAAAATTACATTGTGACGTCACATCGACAAGTGCATCGCGATCAGTCAGTTGTATATATTTAACGTTGTTGGACTTATTGACAAAGTTGCACGCAGAAGTAATCTTAAATGTAGTTTAATGTGTCCGTACCAATCGGGAATTATTTTATTTTTGAGCATTTTTGATGGCTTGTTGTTTTGTGTGATGTCATAGTTAACATTTCCCGAACTTTCTGGTCGGCGCGACCACAAAGTAGACCTTAACAGTGCTGCGAACATAACACACTCTATGCTAATGTGAAAAATAAAAATTCACACATATAGCTGTTAAGAAAATTTTGCACTCCTATTGTCCAGCAATTATTTAATTTTCTGGAGATTAAGAAAAGAAGATATCAAAGACTAGTGTCAAGGGGATTAACATTTTTGTCACAAGAAAAAAATCATGTCTTTTTTCTTTACAAACTCTAACGTATGGTTATCTAACTGAGAAAAAAATCGAACATATGTTCTCATAGCAGCTGGTGCATTTTAAATCTATAACCTGTTATATTAAAAGTTTTAAATCAAAGATTTCTAAACTTAACTATAAAAATCTCATATTTGTAATAGTTAGATTTAGAAATTTTTGATTTTAAACTATAGATTCAAAGATTTCTAAACTTAGCTATAACAATATCAGATTGTAATAGTTAAGTTTAAAAATTTTTGATTTTTAACTTTAAGTATAACACTTATCCAATCTTTTTATAACGAATAAAATATGCATCTTTTGATATCAATGACTGTACGTAACAGGCTTAAATGCTCAATCCAAGGCTTGATTTCGGATGTAGCTGGAAGATGTTTAAATTTTGGGAGACGTCTCATATCTATCCACTATCTTTACTTGTTAAACTTGCATGATTGCTGTAACTTCAAATATAAAGCTTGATTCCGATTAGCCGGATGCAAGAGTAGTTTTTAGTTTTTGGAGCAATTATCGACTCTGGGACAATCAATATTTAATTTACTACCGACCCCAGCGTATTTAAATTTGAATGGTTGATTTGACAATGAATATTAAGAACGAACATATTGCTATCTTCGTACACGGAGCAGTCTCAATTATACGGATGCTTTGGCAGGTTTAAGACTTATGTTACATGTTTTATAAAAAAGTAACATAACAGGGAGCTTGATTTGATAATTAAAGATGCAAAAGAAAACAAAAGAAAAAAAATTATATGGATTTAATAGTTGCTGTGTCTGTAAAGCTATAGCATAAAGCAAGCATGGGATGACAGCCTTGGTCTTGTTTTTCAGGAAGTCACTGGTAGTAGCTTACTGATACTTTCTTTGCTTATATCATTTGGAAAACTTATGTGCCATTACATAATTCCAATTTGTATGATAGTGCTTCAAAGTATATATAAGTATTAAATGATTTGAAAGGATAACTTCTATTATTGTATTACATTATGCAAAGTATGACCCAATGTTTATTCATATCATACAATGTGATATTGATTTATGATGTGATACAATATTAATCGATAATGATTATCTTATTATATGATTTTGTTACACAGGATAAAAGGAACAGAGCGTACAATGCCTGCCAAATCCCCCGCACCTAGAACTTTTAAACGACTTGTGTACATCTCTTATATACATAAAAAAAATCGTACATTGGAATAGGTGCATCAGTACATGTAATGATATAATATAGAACTTCATTACCTGATCATTAACAAACATACATTTACACTTTTCTTCTTGGTTTTATTTCTGTGTTTCTTATCTTTACATTGAAACGTGATCTCAAACAATCTCTGACTGTGCTAGCGCTGTTGTTTATTTAAATTATTTGGACTGGACAAGAACATTATGTTTTTTTTTTTTTTTTCGTCATCTGGCAGGTTAAAAATATTTTCCAAAATAAATCTATAGTATCAAAAAATTAAAAAAAGGTTTACCTAAAAGGAAGCAAACGCGTAGAAATTAAAATAGACAATGACCACTAGGTACTGTCTACAGTCCTCCATCTATCACACTGAGCTACATAGACCCATACTAATCCCTGTAAAAAACTTTAACAGTTTGACAATTATATATAAAGTTTAGATTTTTTGTGAAAACCACGAGTTTTCCCCCATAACGGGTCTAGACTCCACTTTAATAAATCAATAATAAACATGAGGCCCATGGGCCACATCGCTCACCTGAACAATAGTTGCTTGTAACATTCAATTTGGTATCATATGCTATTTCTATTTCAAACTTTGAAACCCTTTCTGAGTCCCCAGTATTGGTCCAGGGTTTATGGTTGGCTTTATTGATTTAGAATTTAAACTATTTGAGGATGCATTGAATAGTAATCTCACAAACTGTAGGATTGTAATTCTCGAGAAGAAAATTTTGAAACATTTTCCATATATATTTCTATGTTAAACTTTAAACCCCTTCTGGGGCCCCAGTATTAGATAGAGGGTCACGGCTTTTATAATTTAGAATCTACACTATTTGAGGATGCTTACGTAGTAATCTGACAAATTAAAGCATTGTAGTTCTCGAAAAGAAGATTTTTAAACATTTTCCATACATACTTCTACGATAAAATTTGAATCCGTCTTGGGTCACCAGTATCAGTCCAGGGGTCACTGGTTAAAAATATTGAAACTACGTTATCTAAGGTTGCATGCATATTATTCTCACAAATTGTAGCATTGCAGTTCTCGAGAAGAAGATTTTCCCTATTTACTTCTATGTTAAACTTTGAACCCCTCTTGGGGCCCCAGTATTAGATTTTACTAGTTTAGAATCTACAATAGCCACGGATGCTTGCATAGTAATCCCACAAACTGTTGCAGTGTAGTTCTTGAGAAGAAGATTTTCAAACATGTTCCCCATATATTTTTATGTTAACTATGAACCCCTTCTGGGTCCCCAGTATTAGTCTAGGGGTCATGGCTTCCACAAATTAGAATCTTGACAATTTGAGGATGCTTGCATAGTAATCCCACAAAGTGTTGCATTGTAGTTCTTGAGAATAAGATTTTTAAACATTTTCCCTATATACTTCTATGTTAAACTTTGAACCCCGCCTGGGTCACGATTCTTACAACTTTTTTAATCTTCACTATATATACAACCTTTTGTGTAAATATTGGCATTTCTGGTGCAGTGGTTCTTGAGAAGAAGATTTTTAAACATTTTTCTACGTATTTCTGTTAAACTTTGAACCCCGCCTGGGGCCCCAGTTTTGGTCCAGGGGTCACGATTCTTATAATTTATAATCTTCACTATATATACAAGCTTTCTTGTGAATATTAGCATTTCTGGTGCAGTGGTTCTTGAGAAGAAGATTTTAAAACATTTTTCCTATGTATTTCTATGTTAAACTTTGAACCCCGCCTGGGACCCCAGTTTTGGTCCGGGGGTCACAATTTTTGCAATTTAAAAGTTTCACTATATATACAAACTTTTATGTAAATATTGGCATTTCCAGTGCAGTGGTTCTTGAGAAGAAGATTTTTAAAACATTTTTCCTATGTATTTCTATGTTAAACTTTGAACCCCGCCGGGGCCCCAGTTTTGGTCCAGGGGTCACGATTTTTGCAATTTATAATCTTCACTATATATAAAAGCTTTTGTGTAAATATTGGCATTTCTGGTGCAGTGGTGCGGGGGTCACGATTTTTGCAATTTATAATCTGCACTATATATACAAGCTTTTGTGTAAATATTGGCATTTCTGGTGCAGTGGTTCTTGAGAAGAAGATGGGCCCCAGTTTTGGTCCGGGGGTCATGATTTTTGCAATTTATAATCTGCACTATATATACAAGCTTTTGTGTAAATATTGGCATTTCTGGTGCAGTGGTTCTTGAGAAGAAGATTTTTAAACATTTTTCCTATATACTGCTATGTTAAACTTTGAACCCCGCCTGGGGCCCCAGTTTTGGTCCAGGGGTCACGATTTTTGCAATTTATAATCTTCACTATATAAACAAGCTTTTGTGTAAATATTGGCATTTCTGGTGCAGTGGTTCTTGAGAAGAAGATTTTTAAACATTTTTCCAATGTATTTCTATGTTAAACTTTGAACCCCGCCTGGGGCCCCAGTTTTGGTCCGGGGGTCATGATTTTTGCAATTTATAATCTGCACTATATATACAAGCTTTTGTGTAAATATTGGCATTTCTGGTGCAGTGGTTCTTTAGAAGAAGATTTTTAAACATTTTTCCTATATACTGCTATGTTAAACTTTGAACCCCGCCTGGGGCCCCAGTTTTGGTCCAGGGGTCACGATTTTTGCAATTTATAATCTTCACTATATATACAAGCTTTTGTGTAAATATTGGCATTTCTGGTGCAGTGGTTCTTGAGATAAGATTTATAAACATTTTTCCTATGTATTTCTATGTTAAACTTTGAACCCCGTCTGGGGCCCCAGTTTTGGTCCGGGGGTCACGATTTTTGCAATTTAAAATTTTCACTATATATACAAGCTTTTGCGTAAATATTGATATTTCTAGTGCAGTGGTTCTTGAGAAGAAGATTTTTAAAGACACGCACCCTATACTCACTGTTTCGCAATTATCTCCCTTTCAAAAAGGGATTAGCCCTTCATTTTAGCAATTTATAATTCCCTTCCCATAAGGATGCCTTGCACTAAGTTTGGTTAAATTTGGCATTGTGGTTTTAGAGAAGAAGTCAAAAATGTGAAAAGTTTACAGACGGACGGACGGACAGACGGACGACGGACAACAGGTGAGCTATAAACAGTGAAAACATCCTTTTATCAAAAGTGCATTTAAGATGGAGTCTAGACCCATTCATACCAAAATTGTACAACATAGCACAGTAAATGGTTAAGATTTATGCATAAAACGTCGTGTGGTCTAATTTGGAAACCTAAATCTCTTGTGTTTACAGAATTAAAGCACGCTATTGATTTGCATCATTAAATTCATGATATAAACAATGTATATAGGCCAAAATTTTATATCTCAGCAACATTGTATATAGTTCTTTTTTATTGCTCCAAGATGGGGGATATATATCGCCTTGTACGCCCCTGTCCAAATTTGCATCATATTAAAGCATGTGATAATGAATCATAAATAAACAACAATATAATACAAGTTTTACATAATATCAAATTAATTTCATTAAATTGAGACTTGAAAATCTGCTCCATAGCGATACGTTATACATGTATTTCTTTAACTTCTTTTTATTGACAATAAACTATGATTCTGATATGTTCATGTAGTTGAATAATTTGTGTGATCTCTTTGAAGGGTGGGTCAATTCGTAACCATTGATAACATATTTTTGCTCCTTAAACCGCAAAGAAGTTCATGTATTCGAATGATCCTAATTAAATCATAATATGATCGATTAAATAACACTCATCTGTGTCAACTGAATAAAACGACGTTGAAAGACTTGTCGTCAGGAATACAAAAAATCGCTGATCAGACTTTGTTTAATATGCTACAAGTGCTCTAAATACCACCATCTTTTGAATAACAATTGTACATATATCATTGGAAAAGCAAACATGAAGTTTACTTTGACCAGTGTAAAATATACAACTCACATGACCACAGCCCGTTCTTTACGGTTACATGTAACGTAGATGCACTGTAACCACTGTATTATAGTGGGCCCAAACGCGAGTGTACATATTTCACACAGAGATTTTCTCTGTTAGTGAATGATTAGGTTGGGAAATAGCTCGGTAGGATGCCACTCGGCTTTCTACTGGTTGCTAATGGAGAAGAGAAACAATTCCGTAAAATTAAAACAAGTTCTTTATTCTGTAAACGTCGGATGGAGAGTGTGTTAATAAATTAAACATAAACAAATTTCGAAACACCCTGTAGTAAAACAAAGCAATGCGAGAAGGCGAGGTTATTTTTACGCTTATAATCTAAGGATCGATACTTCCGCAAAATTATGAATTGCACAGCGCTTATAAAATGCAAGAAAACTAGAAAACAAAACGTTAACAGTTGTCATTAAATAATAAAAGAGCAAATAACTTACAAATATCACTTAGCCGACGACATTTCTACCGATTCTTAAATTTACCTTTTCACACTAAAGAGTTCACTACAGGTTTACAATATTTACGCGGCGAATTTAAATTTCATAAAAATATCATT
>WFKH01002636.1:30339856-30361959 GCA_016163765.1 Magallana hongkongensis | reverse complement strand
ATAATTTTAAGGTATAGAAACGTTGGAGTATACTAAGACTTTGCAATACCAAATACTACAGAATAGAAACTATTTGCTTACATATTCGTGCTCTTTTATGGAATACGCAAAAATAAAAAAAAATTTACAAAACAGAGAAATATTTTGTTAGTTGCGATTATAATTAATCGCTCACAATATATACTAAAATTTATAATAAATAATTAATAAAAACTCTTGAACAGCGAACTGTTTTCATATTCGTCCCTGATTGAAAACCCCTTAATGTTAGGTAATACATGTACATGTATGATCTCAATCTTGCAAAGTTCATGAAGTTATCGTTCTTTTTCTTTTGCAGAATATATGATTCGATTGTAGAGAGTGATCAAATATATTTCTAATCGTTTCAAAAAATTATGGACTCCGAGATGAAATATTTATATTAGAGAGACGTTACAGCTCATTTTGCGTAAATACCATGAAATGACTGTTTCCCCGTAACTTATATGGATTTTAAAATAATGCTTCGTAAACTTTGAAAATTCTCAATTTATCGTTAAAGTAATCATTTCAGACGGTCCAAACAGTATATATTGATAGCTCAGCCTATTGATCAACAGCAGCATAACGCATGATTGTAGACATTTCAGCGTGACTTTCTACAAGGGGGGGGGGTGAAAGAATTACTAATTTCTACAGATTTGACCTGTGGTGTAAACAAAATTTTAAAGATAAAAATTTTAAAATTCCGGAAAAATCGCATATTGCGAGCTTATTATTACAGTAAAAATATTCAATCTTTCAGTACATGCACGACTTCTATTCTTTTATCTAATTGTGTTTAAAAAGGAAACTAACCAATGTGAGGATAATTAGCTTTAATGTCTCTTAAAAGCTAATTTTAAAAATGATATACCGGTAGATCTTGTAATACCCCACGTAATTCACTTTAAAAAGAAAACATTCTGTCAAATGTTTTTACACTTTTTTTCACGCGCAACACTCTTATCAGCTTGTAAAAACACACTGACTTCCCAACTTACTTTAAAATCGACAGCGCTGGCCAGGCATGCAGTATTATTCAAGCCTCACCGCACGTGGCCTGGGTGCTCTCCCTATGCACCCACTGACTGTGGGGTTTTTTGCGTTAAACTTAAAGAATGAAATCTGGATGTTTAATTTATTTGTTTCATCATCCTTATAGTATAGGTTTAGTATGCATGCCAAACGCTTTACTGATTATAGTCAAAATTAACGAAAGTAATCGTAAAAATTATAAGTAAAGTAAAACTAAACGAAAATATGCCACACTACGATCACGGTTGACAGTACTTGGAGGAATATTCAAGCTTCACATAGCAGTGGGTCAACTTGTTGAATAATCATGTTAATAGAATAGATGCCGGGGGATGGGGGTAGCTATACATAGAAGGATACGTCTCTGCAGGAGATTAATTGATAATGCGCAAGTAATATACGATACAGACAAAGAACCACGCCATGATTATCAATTGAATCTCATAATTATTCAATATTTCGGCCAACACTAGATGGTTCTTGAGGAATTCTCATTATTTGACGTCACGGACAGGAGGCTGTATAAAAGTATTTATAAATAGCCACTATACGATTACACATCATTGCTTGTGAACCCCACACATCATCAATATTCTTAAACTCATGCATATTCATACTTGCTTAGCATTGGAAATTTGACGTATGGACCAAAATTACGATAGAAATTATGTTTATTAATTGCCATATGTATAGTTCTTTTTATTGTATATTTTGTATTTGCAAATAAGATGTATATTTCAACAATAATATTGAAATATGAATCCTAAACAAATTTTGCAAATTTTGCCGCTAGGTGGTGTCCGTCGAATCCACCAAGTTCATTATCGACGTCACATGCAAGCTGACCGGTAACAATAGAGAAGGCTCATAGAGCCTCCGTCTAAAAATTGCTGAGAAGTATTTAATGAGCCTATAGCTAGTTAGCATTCACAATATTTTAGACAATTGCAATCTGACATGCCATCACATTCAGAAAACCTGCATCATGAGATATGCACTGCCATTTCTGAAAATAAATTTCAAGTTAGATGGAAACAAATGACTGCAGATTAAGAAAAACCAACAGTGCAATCTTTTATAATTAAAATAATACTAAAAATAATAATAATAAATCAATATTCCACATATTCATCACTGGAAAAGGAGGTTTCGGCAAAACTTTCCTCATAAAAGTTATAACTCAGTATGTTATTTTAAAGCATCGAATCTGTTTTGGTCATACTACAGTTTGCATTGTTGCTCCCACAGAAATGGCTGCATTAAATATTCATGGAAAAACAGTACACTCAGCAATTAAATTACCAGTACAGGATTTATTTTAATGATGATTGTCCATTATCCTTAGTTTCTCTTTCAACTTTAAGAAATGAGTTCCAGTCAATAAATACTCTTATCATTGATACAATATACTTAGAATTCTGATAGTACTTGTATTCTTTGATGTATATGTATAAAATTCATCGTCACCTTGCTACATCTTAAGGGTTGGTACATGTACATGAAGCACATTCAGAAAAATGATTTTGGGAGATGTTTTATTCCCTTAAATAATTAATATATAAATTCAAAACTTACCTAACTGTGTAGTAAGTCGACGATATACCGAGGTCTCCTTACACCTTACTAAACAGATAAATAAAAGTGACATTAGTATGACGTTTTTATATTTACAACTTTTATTCAGCAACAGGCAGTTGTTTTCTTTTTTTATTTTCAAATTGGCATTGTTTCACAACTTAAACAACTACCGTTTAGCTGATTTTTTGACAGGGATACCATTTTGGCCTATTTTGGCGATTTTTGAAAATTTACGAAAATTAAAATAACCAAATATAAGTACTTCTATGTAGATTTTGTTGACAGACTTGTAATTTTTGTAGGTTATATTTTCATACCATTTGTAAAGTCTGTTAGCATGATAAGAAAGGACAATTGTTACATCCATACAGTGTTACGGATACAAATGTACATTTACTCATAATTAATACAAAACTAATGTACATAAATAAAAACTAAACAATACAATATATAAGACGTTAATTGTTTAAACACCATATCACTTTTTCCTGTTCAGATATGTAATACTGTAGATTCCTAATTAAACGCGAGGAATTAATTTCCGCGTAAAATCGCGAGAGGCAACCCTCGCGGATTTTAAAATCCCGCTTTTAGTTTTTAGACAGTTTTAAACTATAGGAAATTATAACCAAAAAAATGGTGATCGCGATTTTATATTCTCGCGATTTGATACAAGACAGCGGAATCGCGGAATTAAGTACTCGCGTAAAATAAGGAATTTACAGTAAACCCAGTAAAAGGGGTGTTAGCTTGTGTTGTTTTAGGAGACATGTGGTCCATTATCGACTCTGCTGGTACAGATAATTGTCTGATAAATGGTTTCTTCACTAACAATGAAATTAAAATTGATTGTTATTAAGGTATACTTGCATATATTGAGTACCATTTAGTTATTTTTGTTGAAAGGATTGAAGAGTGTTCAGCCAGGATCGGACATCAAATGTGACTGCCTTGTATTGATGACTAAGGATTTTGCTTAATATGTACATTGACTTCTCAGCTTTTAAATATAAACTGACAGTAGATTTTTATTAAAGGGAAAGGGATTCATCAAAATTATATCCGCCAAAATTAATTGTATACCTTGTAGGCCCTTCCGCCAAATTAGTGTCCTGCCAAAAAAACCGACTGTACGTATCAATCAATAATCATTAACCTAAAATGATTCATAAAATTGCAATTACAATGTGATTAAAAGTGTTTTGATGTGTTTAATTCTTAAAACAAATAAATTCAAAACTTAACCGACAGTGAATAGTCTTCATTAGATGATCTGTCATAAGCTGATCAGGTAAATAAAAGTGACATCAGTCTGAGGTTGTTATATTTACGACTTTTATTTGGTAACGGGCAGTTAGGTTTTTTTCACAATGCCTTTGTTTTTCAATTCAATCTGTTGTCAGCTATGAATACTGTGATGAATGTGAATTTCGTTTTGTATGTTTTAATGTAAATAATTTTAATTTTTGTTTTAAGTTGTGTTCCATAGTTTTCTAATCAAGAGTGCTCGTAGAACGGCTATTTTTAGCATAACCGGTTTGGTCAGTGGTAGAGTCGCGGCTGCCTGTCGAGAGTGTGGTCACGTTGCTGAATTTGTCCTACAGTTTGATATTTATTGGCGAATTCCAGAAGAAGGGACATTTTTTCACAGCCTTGCAGGGGGGGGGGGGGGGGTTATATCTATAAAACTGGAGCATAGGTTTTCGACGTCAACTGAAGTCTGAGCGTACATGTAGGTGAGGATTTGGCGGAGATACATTGACGGAGCAAGATGGGAGGTACCGGAGCTCGAAGTGGTGAACGTTGTTGGTCTGGAAGCCTGATGTTTGTTCAGTAATAGACCTTCGAGTCTGGCACTGGAAACCGATTTTTGATGTGTCAGATACCATAAATTCAAGCTTAACTTTCAGCTAAATTTTATGAAATAATCTTTAAAAGATGCGCTAGTAATAACAGTAAATATATACAATTACAGCTGGCATCTGTGATATAACAGATAACATTGTTGATTTGAATTCATTTGGTTTATTCAGTTATTTATATATTGTTTTAGTTATTTTTTAACGCTTGTTTAAAGCAGTAATCTGTTAAAAAAAATGATAATTTAGAGGACTCAATGGTCGTGGCCATTATAAAATGTATTGATCTCTTCTTTAGAAGAAGAGCTCAATATATACCTAAAATTAAAACTTAACATTGATGAATTTTTATTTAGTTTATAATAGTTATACAAATCATTTCTTAAAATTTTAGGTAGATCTGAAGGTTAATTTGCTGACCACCGAACCTTCTTAAATGTTTTGAAAAGAACGAGTGCACTTATGGGCCCCAGTAAAAAGTGAAAAAAAAATGAAGATTCAAATTAAGCATATTTTTTTTTTTTATCTCACATCATCTATTGATATTTAAACCATAAAAATCAACAAGTTTAAGCGCTGAATTTAGTGCATACAAAAAGCACGAAGCTTTACAACATATTAGGGGTCAGCCGACATTCGTGTTTTGTATATCGAGGACGGGCATTCATTTCAAAGCCTTTGTTTTCTGCCAGCCTAACCGTGTACAAATTTGAGGAAAAGATAAAAGACGCATTATACATTTAGAAAACTTCTGTGAAAATAAGAAGTTTGTACAACATCAGGCTGGTCCTTAAAAAAAGAAAAATGTTTGAAAATTTCAAAGTTTTTCCTATAGCAAGCGAGAGCTATTACCTGCGTAACCCGGGCATGTTGAACCCACGAATGGAAATAATTATTTTAAATAGTTACGTGGGTTCTGTCCAGGAAGATGTTTGTCAAATGTGCTCACTGTAAACACTGACATGTTTTCGTTTTCCATCGACTTTGTATAGTTAGGAATGTTTGTATAATCAATATGGTAATATGAAACTTCAAAGTTTTATTCGATTCTTTTCCCAGACATTAAATAATGCATAAAGTATAATTCAGCAAACGCGCCAATCGATCCATCAACAGAATAGTGTCGATTTAAATGTCTCCTCCCTCTGATTTAAATAGACACAATTCAAATAGGTTCGGTGCGATTTTTCCGGATTTATATTATATATAGGCATTTAAAAATCCTCAATTGTTTAAAATGTATGCTAAATTTAAAGAAGTTTAGCGTGCACATAAATCAGAAGTATCTATCAGTGCTTAAATATTAGGGAAAAAAAGCAATTTGTTGATATTTTCTACATAAAAACGGCACTGAAAAAGGGCCCATTCTCTATAGCTTAAGTGCACTCGTTCTTACATCAAACTTAACTCATCGACAGTTTTATTTGATTTACAATTTAAAGTTACATTTTGTTAGTGAGACTGTTTGGGTGTAATTTTTTTGATTTTCTACAATGTATTATTAAGGTCTTCCGTTTCCAACGTAAGACCTTATTGTTATTGTTTGCTTCTTTTTCCCATTTTTATTCTTTTTTTCTTACGGTTTTTGTAGAAGCGATTTCAACGATTTTTATCAAACTTTCAGATCTAATAGATATTGATAAAAAACTTAAAAGTAAGTTTTCATTTAGATGGCGTCATTTCCGTTCTTAAGATATTGACGTTATAAATTTTTAGAAGGCCTGCTTGTCCTGCAAATCCTTTTAAACGATAAAAGATATTGATTTAAAATCTTCAAGGATGGTAGATGGAAGATTGTAGATGTGTAATTAGGCCCGAGCTCGAAAATTGAGACGAAAAAAAGCAACGTTATTTCTCATGGATTTCATTAAATATCTCTTTTCTCGAAAATACTTCATTTATGTAGAGCAAAATCACTTAGCTTTTAGCTTTGAATAGACATCAAGAAAAAAGGGGTTGGTCATTCAAATTAGAGGCCGAGAGTGCTCTGAAGTCTTTAGATAATAACTTTTTACTGTTAAATATTTTGTTATAAGATATAGAAGCAACACTGTTTATTTTAAAGTGTTTTATCTATTAGTAGAATTATTTAATCCTTTGTTACGTAAATAGGGATTTTAAGGGGCCATAACTCAAAAATTGTAATCAATAATATCTCAAAAAGAAAAATATTTTGAAAGCGATAATGAAGAAAAGATTCTCAAATGATCTATTCAACAATATGAAACTATCAAAATTTCGTTTATTTGCCCCATTAAGGAGATAATGGGTCGGCCCCTAAAACGTTCTTTCCCAGATATGTCAAGAACAGAGAAAGAATTTCTGAACACTTGTTGAACAAATTTTTTTAAAAATCAAAAGATCTTTCATTCGATATAAAGAAACAGGGACTGGTCTCTCAAATTAAAGGCCCAGACGGGTCTAAAGTTTTTCATTTATAGCTCGTTACTGAGGAATTTTTTGCAATACATTATTAAAGCAAATATGTTTATCTTACAGTTTTGTACGCAAGCAATATAATGGTTTTCTCGTGAGTTAGGTAATTATGGGTTTTAAGGCGCTAGGATTTTATAGAAAATTTTGTCCTAACTTCTCCTCTGTAGTTAATCCACTCACTAATCTTTTACAAAAGAGGGTTAACTTTGAATGTACAAAAGACTGCGAGAAATCGTTTTCTAAAATAAAATATGTCCTTATTAGTATATAGTCCAGTTCTCTCAACTCCAGATTTTTCTAAGCAATTTAAGCTTACTGTTGATACTAGTGATGTAGGAATCGGGGCAGCTTTGTTTCAAGAACATAGTGATAGTGTAGATAGGGTTGTTTCTTATTTTTCTAAGAAACTTACCAAATGTCAACAAAATTATTCTACCATAGAAAAAGAATGTCTTGCTTTGTTGTTAGCTTTACAGCATTTTGACGTTTATTTAAATATTACTGTACATCCTATCCGTGTATATACAGATCACAACCCCCTGACATTTTTGCATAAATTGTCAAACAAGAATCAAAGACTTACTAGATGGAGTTTGTTGTTACAAGAGTATAATATAATTATCAAACATATCAAAGGTAAAGACAATGTTATTGCAGATGCCTTGTCAAGAGTATCATGATTATTATTTGTTGTACTTTTGTATTTGTTTAATTAGACAATACAAGTTTTCATTGGCACTCAAACTTTTTTTAAGGGGGGAGGTGTTTTATATATATAGTAGGTTTGTATAATAGGATATTCTGGACTATTCTAAAGTGTTCAGTTATTCTTTCTAGAACATTCTTGAGTGTCCAGGTCATTCATGTAACTTCTTGTACGTATAATTTCTAGAATTTGCTAGATTTATATTTTAGTATAAATAACCTGTAAACAGTGCTCATAGGGGAAACTCTCATTTGAACTCTTGTTCGAAGACATTAAACTGAGAACAGTTTAATTACTGGGACATTGTGATTTGATCCATTCAGCAGATTGTAACGGACACTCTTTAGTTAGGATTTTTATAGTGTAAGTTGTATTTTTGTATTTATATACATATTACTGTAAATAAATTATTAAGTTTAAAGTTTAAGTTTTGTGATTGATCTTTGCTGGAATTCAGGGTTATTCTGACCCATAACAATTCTAAATTGTAAAAATTGTGACCCCCGGATCAAAACTGGGGCCCCAGGCGGGGTTCGAAGTTTAACATAGAAATATATATGGAAAATGTTTCAAAATTTTCTTCTCGAGAATTACAATCCTACAGTTTGTGAGATTACTATTCAATGCATCCTCAAATAGTTTAAATTCTAAATCAATAAAGCCAACCATAAACCCTGGACCAAAAATGTTTAAAAATCTTCTTCTCAAGAACCACTGCACCAGAAATGCCAATATATACCCG
Organism: Magallana hongkongensis; assembly: GCA_016163765.1. Lineage (NCBI taxonomy): Eukaryota > Metazoa > Mollusca > Bivalvia > Ostreida > Ostreidae > Magallana > Magallana hongkongensis. Next base: position 30,353,579 of record WFKH01002636.1, on the reverse strand, counting down.
AAAGCTTGTATATATAGTGAAGATTCTAAATTGTAAAAATTGTGACCCCCGGAGCAAAACTGGGGCCGCAGGTGGGGTTCAAAGTTTAACATAGAAATACATAGAGAATTGTTTACCAGATTTTTGTTTCATTTATTCAACTAAATTGTGCACCAAGAAACCCAACTTTGTCTCCCTGATTATTGACAACTCATTGTATAAGTATATAAGTTGTTTAATCAAGAAATGACGGATGAATACGATAAGGTGTAAAAATTCACTAGATATTATTTTAGTTTATCGCTTACAGTTTATTTGGAGACCGTGCCCGATAAAAATAAAAATTGATATATAAATTTATTTGTTGTCGGGCACGGTCTCCAAAATAAATGTAAGCGATAAATGTATCTTGTGATTTAGTTGCTAGTTTGTTGGTTGAACAATATAGATACGGCAGATCAACGCACGTGGTGTGGATTTATTTGTAAACACTAAACAACCATACCATAGGTAATCTTGTTTCACACGGGAATTGAAATAAATAAAAGTATGTTTTATTATAATTAGGGAAACACTGTTAATGTGTTACCCTCGCATACAAAAGATAAACCCGTGAAATTTGTTCAAACACTGTTTAAAGCTTAAAGAAGATAATTTATTTTTGAACTTTGAAATTTCTTCGATTTTTGTAACCATGATGAGTTATGATTCATTGTATTACAAATGCATCACTACGTATTTCATAAGGAAGTATACTGAGTAAACAATCACATGGTGATGTTAAAATTGTAAATAAAAATATAGTTGCATATGCAAAACATTTTTATTCTGATATTATTTGATATACGACTATTGGTACAGAAATTTAAATTAATGATATCTATATTAAAGAAAATGTCAGCTCGACACCTTTTTGGCCGTTCCGGCCTTTGATATGTGTAGTGAAGATTCTAAATTGTAAAAATCATGACCCTCGGACCAAAACTGGGGCCCCAGGCGGAGTTCAAAGTTTAACATAGAAATATAGAGGGAAAATGTTTAAAAATCATTTTCTAGAGAACTACAATGCTTCAATTTGTGAGATTACTATGCAAGCATTCTTAAATAATGTAGATTTTAAATTAATAAAGCTGTGACCACTGGACTAATACTGGGGCCCCAAGAGGGGTTCAAAGTTTAACATAGAAATATATATGGAAAATGTTTTTAAAAAGTTTTTCTTGAGAACTATAATGCTACAGTTTGTGAGATTACTATGCAAGGATCCTCAAATAGTGTAAATTCTAAATTGGTAAAGCCAACCATAAACCTCGGACCAATCCTGGGGCCCCAGAAAGGAGTTCAAATTTAAAATAGAAATAGCATATGCTACGAAATAGAATGTTACAAGGAACTGCTGTACAGGTGAGCGATGTGGCCCATGGGCCTCTTGTTATTAATAGCATGCATGCAGTTTATATTTAATTTTCCAATGATTCCATTAAAACATAGATTCTATCTTTGTCAATATTTTATACACAAAGCTGCAAGGGTAGTTTTTATTATATATATGTGGATTGATTTTTATAAAACATAATTTACATATATCATAGTTCTTATATTGAAATGAATTAAAGAATATATAGATTACAAAAAAGGATGAAATAAAACACTGGAGTAGCAATACGTTGAATAGATATAGAATTCAATATCCACATGTTCATCGCTATTTTAAAATGTGGATTTTGTTGGAAAAATTTGCTTATATGAAATATAGTCACAGCCCCCCTTCGCCACAAGATCATCAGCCCCCTACGCCACATCGGGTTTTCGATCAAATACTCCTCAATTCATACATTTGAAATGGTTTTCTCTTATAAATGTAGATTTTCTATTCACAGGGAATGATTTTTGACGAAAACACTTGGAAGTTCTGCAGTAGGATTCGAATTTTTTAATAAAATACCCTGAAAATAATATATGGCGCCTACCCCACCTGCATATTGTTGAAGTGTATGAGCTTTTTCAAAGATATCTCAACTTCCATGTTACTAGATGTAGTTTCTAAATAATTAATGTCTTCCGTGCAATACGTTTGGTTATCAAAGTTGATTTTGATTGAACATAATAAGTCTGAGAATACTCGATTATCTACTTTCGCCGATTCAAAATCACGGCCCCCGCGCTACACCGATCACGGCCCTCTTATGTGCGATTCTACACGGTGAAGTACATGTACAATTTAAATTGCTATGTGGAGAAAGATGGCATTTGCACCAGAAGAGAAAGGAAATTATGTCGAACTCAAAAAACTCTTTAAAACAACAACCTTTGATTTAAAATTAGACAATCAAACTCTAGTGGCATAGACAAGTCTTTCATTTCAGTAAATATAAAGATATTTTTACTACATTATTAATAACATAATTTGAAAACACTCTTCTGCCGCTCAACGTCCCAAAGGCGGATAAGATAAATACATTGTATGCATTTTAAGACTTCTCCTACCGTTACCGGAAGGAAATTTAAAAAATCGAAATTTTTAATTTTTTATTTTTAAATATTTTTCTTTGGAATTTTTACAGTTGATAGTGACCCTTTTACTGATTCAGAATATGTAATTTGTGTTAAAATCGATCAACGCATTTTCGAGATATTAAGGATCAAAGTCCTGAAGCGAGAGTCCGAGTAGCTCAGTCGTTAGAGTCGTGGACATGCGACCCGGGTTAAACCTCCGAGTGCCGCAAAATTTTTTCTCTCATTTTTGCTTAGATTTACGATTTTATCTTTAAAATGATGGGTTTTTAACTCATATACTAAAAAATCGGACATCTATCTTGAATTCATTGAATTAAATTTAGATTTTTAAAATCTTAAATTTATTTATTTCGTGTTAAAATGACCTCAGACTAATTCAAAACATAATATCTAAGTTGCGCTTGCAACTCTTGGTCTGATGACATCTTTCACGAAATAATTAAATGATATTTAATTTTTTTTTAATTTCTAAACTCATTTAAATCGTGCTAAATTGACCTCAGACTAATTCTAAATCATTATATCTAAGTTGCGCTTGCAATTCTACGTCTGATGACATCTTTCTCGAATTTTTTGGATAAAATTTAAATTTTTCAAAAATTTTAAACTCATTTAAATCATGTTAAAATGACATCAGACTAATTTTAAACTATAATATTTCAGTTGCCCTTGCAATTTTGCGTCTGATGACATCTTTCTCGAAATGATTGAATGAAATTTAAATTTTTCAAATTTTTAAAATTTATTTTAATCGTGTTAAAATGACCTTAGACTAATTTTAAAACATCCTATCTAAGTTGCACTTTCAATTCTGCGTCCGATGATATCTTTCTCAAATTGATTGGATGAAATTTAAATTTTTAAAAAATTTTAAATTTATTAAAATCGTGTTAAAATGACCTTATACTAACTTTAAAACATGATATTTAAGTTGAGCTTACAATTCTGCGTCTGTTGACATCTTTCTCGAATTGATTGGATGAAATTTAAATTTTTCAAAATTTTCAAACTTATTTAAATCGTGTTAAAATGACCTCAGACTAATTTTTAAAAATTTTGAAAAGCAATATTGAACAAAAGATGCTGAAAATATTGGCTTAACAATATGCAACCATATTTTCTTTGTTTTTCGGTCTCTAAAAGGAGTTATAGGTTTGGCCCCTAAAGCGATATTTTCGAGATAATTTGAGAAGGATAGATAATATGTAAACACTTATTGAACTAAATGTGTTTGAAATGGCAAGAGTTTTGTTTTAAAATCAAGAAAATGGGTCTGGTCCTTCAAATTAGGGGCCGAGAGGGCTCTAAAGTCTTTTAGTAATAACTTAACTGTGAAATATTTTGTGATACGTTTCGGGATCCTTCAAATTAGGGATCAAGAGGGGTCTAGTATCATTTATCCATAGCTCTTTTAGATACCATCCCAATTTCCAGTTATGTTTCTTTAACGAAGATGAAAAGCAAGGTCATTTCACCTTCTAAAATTTGGACGGAAGACCTCCTCGTTGCTCGCAGCGAGATCGTGTCTAGTTTATTTTATTTTTCTGTCCTTCTAAAACAATTCATGATGGATAATACTTCCATACGTTTTGAAGAATTATTTCTTTTTTCTTTTATAGAATTATTAATTTTTTCGATACCATGTGATGCCGTCGGTTTATATTCAGTATTAGCAGAAGTAAAGAATTTAACACATTATATTTTGGCAGAGGACTTTATGGTCCTTCTTAATATACAGTCAGTTTCTATTCAGTTTCAGCAGAAGTAAAGAAGAAGAGTTTTAAAAATGATATGCTTTAACACTATTTTGGCCCAGCCCTAGAGTCAAAACCCCTACCCAAGGGGACATGAAATATACAGTTTTGGACGGTAGAGGGCTTTCTCGTCTTCATAACTATTAATGGAGTTTTTCTTTTAGATATCCAGAAAAAGAGAAAATTTTAGAAAAATGGTCAAATTTTGACGATTTTGGCTTTGCCCTTAGGGCCCCTGTGGGGTAAGAGTCATGCAATTTGCAATAAATGTCCCTCTTACCCCAAAGATCCATCATAACCTCTTTGAAAACATTTGGCATGTAATTTTAAAGAAAAAGTTTAAAATGTTCATTTGTTAACACTCGCGATCGACGGACGACGACGACAGACGAAAACCCATTTAAATAGATCACCCGAGTTACTAATGTAACCTAAAAATATTATAGAATTTTATACGTTTTAATTATATGGCCCTTCCCAAAGGCCAGGATCCCTGTGTTAAGGGTCATGAATTTGACCATTTAGGTATAGAGCTTCTTTAACTTTGTAACTTATCTCCTCCTGCTTTGCAAGTAGGGAAACCCATTTTCTAAGAAAAAATTACGTAAATGGCTATATTAGCCCGCATAAGGGTCTAAACCCCTGACCCAAAGGCCAAGAATTTCACATTGCGGTAGAGGGCTTTAAAGAGATGCTTTTAGTTCTTTTTCCACGTGCGTGGGGGTAGAGAGGAAGATATTTGAAAATTCTGCCTTCTTTGCATAATTGGCCCATGAGGCGTGGTAAGGTGAGATATTTCTCAGTTTAGATTCCTGTTTATATTACGATAAACCAAAAATGGTACATGTAACAGCTAAATGTAAAGTTTTTAAGAAGTTGCAATGTAAAATTGTTATTGGACGATGCAGGACACACAACGACGGACGAAGACTAATGGCATTAGCTCTTCTGAGTGACACAGATGACCTAAAATATACCTTTGAATATGCAGCATTTATATCCTCTCTTTAATCTAATCAGATAGAACAAGATGAATATCATGAATGTGATAAACACTGTCAGTGGGAAGATCCTGTAAATATAACATTGAAAATATATTAATGTTCTTTGATATAGGTTTTCAGTAAAAGTTGGTATGGCACATCACAAAAGTTTACTAGCAACGCAAATCATTAGATAGATAAAGGTTGATGTATTCCTAAGAAATAAAGTTCACTTTTGCAAATAGTTTCCGAATATATTAAGACTCCATTTATAGGAGCCAATGATTAGGCAAGCATTTAACCGCTATGGGACATTATAAAAATAGTGCCTGTTTGGGAGGGTACCAGTTGAAATTGACACCCCGAGAAAACCATTGTCAACCGACGCGAAGCGGAGGTTGACAATGGTTTTCTCGGGGTGTCAATTTCAACTGGTACCCTCCCAAACAGGCACTATTTATTTTATTATACTGAATGTCTTAATTTTATAGCAAATTACTGCTTTTATATAGAAAAGACGCGAGTTCTACGGCGAACCGTACGCGCATTATTTACGCGCATGTAACAATTCGTTCTATCGGCCCGTTGCTTAGTGTGTTGCTAACGCTGAGGGTACTAGAACAGATTGTCAACTGCGTCTAAACCAATCAGATTTCAGTATTTAACATGAAAGTATAATAATAAGTTTTGATTTCAGACGAAAGTTTTGTGTGAATTCAAAATCACTTATTTCCTTTTTTAATTAAAAACACACAGAGAACTTACCATGATATGATTCTCTCGATATTATCCTTTTTTGGTGTATTTGATGTGTCTTTAATGTTTGTATTGATGCAAGCAGTATCTACCATAGCATAAAGAATTAACAGATAAGTCCACACAAACCTTTTGTAAGTAAGTACTGGTCAATTGTTGAAGAAGAAATTTATATGTAAGACTCAATAGATCAACAACTAATGATGCACTGCGTTCTAAGGTGACTGCATTTTAATGTATTTTAATTGTTTCAGAAGTCGCTTATAAAATCAACTAAATTCAAGACTACGTTTATATTTCTGTTAGTAAGATATAAGTTAAACGCACTTACACTTGTACACATCAGACGATTTGTACTTGATGGGACAGGGAGGGTATAACTCTATGCATTTTACATCGTAGTTTTCTTGAATTTTGCCTCTTCTTTCATCGTACTCCAGGCAAAAAAAACCTTTAACAGATATTTGATTAAGTGCATCTTTTTATGTGAAGACAACGTATTTTTTCCACAGCAAAAAAGTACTGAAATTAACTTGTTTTAAATTTGTTCATTACCAATTATGTCTGTATCTTCTCCACACAGTACAAATGATTGATTTCTCCAGTGGTTCAGAAGACAATGGTACTTTAATGTTACGTTTTTTGAGCTGCAGTTCTTTGCTTTTCTGTCTTCTATCCATTTCTCCTTCGTGACGGGACAAGATAAAACTTTTTGAACAGCAATTACTTGAGCTTTATCCTGGTTCTCAGCCAACTAACAGGAATGATATCCATTAAAACAGTTAAAATATACACTAAAATACGAAATTAATATTTTTGTTTACAAAAAAAATAAAAATAAAAATAAAAAAAATATACAAAAAAACAGTCAACTTTAAATTCTTGTTTCCCATGTGTTTTTAAACATGGGTGCATCCACAGGTTATATCACTCAGGTGATCAAATTTGACCCAGGAAGATAGCTATAGGGTAAATGTTATGTGATACCATTTCATTTGTTAACGACACTAATAGAATCAACAAAGTTAATATCTTTAAAAGAAAAAAATAAAATAATAAAATTGATCTGTATCGTCCAAATATTAAACAATGATACCACTGTTAATGAAGAAAATTTACATGATTTTAATAAGTTTCTTTTGTAATTATTTTTCATCAATGTAAAACAAAGGTTTGTTTCTATAGCTAATAATTGTTGCAAATGCTGGCTCGATATCTATAAAACTGGTTTATTTTTTTTTTTTTGGTTGAATGTCTCTCTGCTATGAGAGATAACTTCTGTAGAAAAAATTTTACTTCGTTTCTTTTAACTCACAATTATTAAGAAATGTAGCAACAAGGGAGGCGATGCAGAGCCCCAATTTATGTTCGAAGGCGACATTAATTTAAATTCAAGTATAGAATAAGAAAATTTGAACCGAACAAACTGAACCCCAACTTTTAGCAGGGGGCAATAAAGTAAAGAAAACTTTTACAAAAAATTTTAAGAAGCGAATCATATTGATCAAATTTTTATGAGGCAATATCTACATGTATACCCCTCCCCTCCCCCTGATGGATTATTTTTTTTTAAATACATGTATAACTAAATTTTATGTACTAGTTCAGTACCTGAACAGTACGTGTTTGATGTTTTAGGACAAAGAATTTTTGGATGGAAATTTTTTTCTCTCTATTTATAGCTCGTTCACAAAGGTGAATGTATTATAATTGGGAAAAACGTGACCAAGACAATCGAAGACTCTAGACTTATAACATTTAAAATGTCTAAACTTTTCTATTCTGAGAGGGCAGTTATGGGAAAACAAAGTTAAAAACACCAATATACATTTTATTCAAGATTTTATCCCAGATCATACCAATTACTGGAAGATCATTCATTTGATCCCCTTTTTTGTATTATAACAAAATGCTCTTGTTTACATTTTTAGCATTTCCTGTTTTTAACCCACCTGAACCGAAGGCTCAAGTGAGCTTTTTCTAATCACCTGCTGTCCGTCGTCCGTGCGTATAAAAACTTTTCACATTTTCCACTTTTTATCCAAAACCACTGGACATAATTTTACCAACTTTTACCAACTAAGTGCAAAGCGTCCTTATGGAGGGAGATTTCCAAACTCCTAAAGTAAAGGACTTTTTGCGAAACAGTGAAAATATGATGTATTTCTTTAAAATCCTCTTCTAAAGATCGTTTGCCAGAGAAATGTCAAAGCTAAATATATATAGTGAAAGTTCTAGATTCTTAAGACCATAACCCCCGAGCCAATACTGAGGTCCCAAGAGAGGTTCAAAGTACAATAAAGAAATATGCAGGAAAAATGTTTTGAATCTTTTACCCCCAAAATATAATGCTACAATTTGTGATATTACTATGCACACATCCTCAGATAGTGTAGATTTTACATTGTAAATACTGTGGTCCCAAGGCCTTTAATTAGGCCCCACACCATCGCCCCTAGCCACCACCCTACCACCTCCTATTTGCGCTACAATTTGATATGACCTTTCTGCACTGAACATGCAAATAGCACATAAATCGCTTTTCCCTCTGTAATATTTTTTTTTATCGAAATGAACCATTGCATCAAATACAAAAATGTACTATTTAAGAATAATAAAATTACAATAATTATCATAAAGAAAAAGTTTACAGTTCTTCACCTAATTGATATTGTGACCTTTTTGTACTAATAAAACGCTATTTTTAGCGTTTAACGATTCAACATGCAATGACATTATTCAAAAGTCTTAAACTTTTTCTCAAATTATAATAGACTTGTAAGAAAAATGTTATAAATAAAACCAAAAATATAGGTCAACGAGGGAAAATTTGAGATATGACATGAAATAAGCTAATTTTAGGCAAAAATTGAAGTTCACTTTTTTGACTTTCATGAAATGTAAGTCAAGTATGCTAATTTATGACTATAGAAATGCTAAAAAATTGTTAAATTTTGTTTTCTAAACAAAATGAAGTAATCACAATGCACAAGTTATCTGGAAATTTGGTATGCACTGAAAATAAATAGGCTAAAGTTACGGTACTCTAACACAGCTGAGTTATGAAAAATGTTCAATTTCTTCTTATATACCTTACGCAACAAAATATAGTCCCTTACTAAACTCTTATTTCCCTCAACTATTTTATTCAACATAGTTTATTTGGCATTGTAAAGTATGAATTTACAAGTAGAATTAATAACTGATGCATAATTTCCAGACTAGAGGTGACCCAAAGTGGCTAACAAAATACAGAGGAACGAACCTCTTCAAATAAAAATTGGATCAAAAATTACCTGAGAAACACCAAAGAACGGAATCAACACAACCAGAAACAATACCTTCCAAAAGATCCTAAATAGAAATAAATGACATTAATGAATTTCAAATTGTATTAAGTTGAGTTTACAGTATAAACAGCGTGTGGGAGTATTAAACATATGTTAGAATTTAAAAAAAAACAACTATATACGAACAGTTTAATTAATGGGATTATATTTACATCTACCGAGTATGATTCCCTCTATTTCTTGCGGAAACTTATAGTTAATTCATGGTTCTATAGAAACAGCCAGATTGAAATCTACATGCCCTGTGTATCGATTGGTCGAAACCTACAGCGACCTAAGAAAAATCACTGACTGCACGAAAAAATCATGATGATGTCAGATTAAATTCCCATAGGAGACGATTTGGCTGGGGTTTTTTTAGCTAGTGGTGTACATTAACAGTAATTAAGTGAATTTTACTTACTTTTTACAATCAATTCATTAATTTGTTAGAAGAAAAATGTAAATATAAACAATTAAATGCTTTCTATGCGGGTTATGAAGGTAGCGATCATTGCAGAAAAAAATTACATAACCCGCTAAAAAACCGTATCAATAGATAGATAGATAGATAGATAGATAGATAGATAGATAGAAAGAGTGAATGACATCTATAAATATACATATGATTTATAGATAGAAAGGTAAACAAAATGATATTTACATGGATATATATGTTGTGTTTATATAGACAAACTGGCAGACAGACGTACATTTAGATAAATGATGGACAGATGCATTTAAATCAAAAGATGTAAGATTTAAACATAGTAAACGCAAATTTTTTTTCTGTGGGAAAAAATCTTCATAATTTCCGAACATAGAAAACGATTAACCGGAAAATCGAATGCTGTCGGTAGATATTAACTTACAATGTATCTGAAAAAATAGAATGGAAACTAGAAACGAGCTCGTTGCAAAGCAACGACTAGATCTTCCGTCGCAGCTGCGTCATATTTGTGACATAATACAAAATTGATAACCTGGTCATGATACAATGTCAGATGTATACACCCTTAGTAAAATGGACAAATGCTTTCGATATACATAAGAGTTTGTTTCATGATTATTTGCCTGTTAAATACAAATGCTCTCGAGCCATATACATAAAGTTATTTGATATACTATTGATATGTTGTATTATATTCCTAATAACACATAAAGCCTAATTAGGCTAATGCATGTACTTTTAGTCTTAGATTGGATGACAATAATGTTTTGGGCCTAGGGCTCTTAGCTCTTAGGGCTTTGTTTGACATATTTTTATCATTTGTTCGGGTATTGCCTTGATTTTATATACAAAATTTGTATCGATTGTTTTTGTTTTCATAACTATCTTGTAAACTCTTTAGCGGTGATTGCTCAGAGATGTAATTTATTGTGCTCATCGTATTGAATGTGTAAACATATCGGTACCATTTCGTTTATTTCTAAAGCAGCATCACTTGATTGGATCTTAATCATGATTGTTATGTTTTTTCCTATAATGCTATAATATAGACATCTGTTGTTAACCACTTTAACTCCCCTTCCCCCTCATTTTTTTTTTGAACAACATTGTACAAATTTTTGTGCATCTTTGCCAAGGCGATTGATGAAAAGAACATGTGTAGTAAATGCAATATACTATATAAGCAATTAGAGATCTTTAAAAGTTGTCTATATTCCGATTCTCCGCATGTTGTTTTTTGCATGTGCAGTTTATTTTGAGAAACTGATTTAATCATCATTATTGTCTAAATATAGACAGAATAACAGGGTGAGCCCTTTATGAAGGTCAAAAGACATGTATATTTCACGCGCATTTTTTATCAAACGCGGCAAGCGCCAAATCAATCTTTCTTTTTTTTTAAAGCCAGCTTCACTAGATGATAACCCGCGCAAGCGCGGGAAATAATAGTTTACATATTGATTGGATTTGTATGTTGAGACAGATTTTTATTTCATATTTTATTAACTGTGTCCGATTTTTTTTCTAAGTTTCATTTCCTTAACTTATTTTTTTTTTCTTAAATTGGAATTGAAAAACAAATGGCTGAATATTAAAAGGAGCGGGTGGGAATGAAAATCTAAACTGAATCACTACCACTGACTTGGATCCGCCGAAGCGTGTCCACCACCTTACTCTCATTTTTGCTATTTCGAGCTAGCTTATCGAAAATGTAAGTAGGTAAAGTGGATATGAAATCATACCTGATTATAGCCTTGATCAATATATAGCCATTTAAGTCCTTTATTTGTTTTAATTAACATCCACTGTCGAAATATATATCTCCATTATAAGGATGAAACACTTTTCATACTCTTCGGCATGCATGCACTTTATCGCGGTCCGAACACGTTCCATTTGGAGCAAATACTTAATGACGCGTTTTAAGAAAACATTTACAACCACCTAACTGGTATGGAATACCCATTAAGTTCTAAATTTACCTGACTGATATCAGAGCAAATATATCATAAAATTTCCACGATCATTATTAGCTCTTTTCTGTTGTATCATACATTGTCGCATATGCGCTTGATATACGCTGTAATACTTGAACATTGTTCAGTGGAAAAACATGGACTTAAGAAAACAGGGTGTTAAATTTAATTTCTGAATCTGATTTTAAGTCAAACCATTGGTAAAAGTTTATAGCACACCATTAACTAAAATAAAGGGGTTTTTTTTTTTGCTTAATGAAAACGTATTTTTAAATTCCCTTTTTTTCAAATGATATACAAAAAATATTATAGCCTTATAAGAAGTCTTTGTAATCGAAACACAATCGAAAGTACACTATTTGAATCGTATATTTGTTCCCAAGAAAAGTTTAAGGAACGATTAAAATTACATTGGCGATCAAAGCTCTTATGAATCTATTTCAGCTTTAACCGCTCTAATGGTTTTGGTTTGATTGCGGGCAAAATAGACTGCAAGTTAACGACATTATTATCTCTACTTCTACATTAAATGTATTGATCTTTTGACTAAAAATAAAAGATGAATATAGATTAACCAATATGAGAATCTTGAAGAAATAAATCACGTTATGTTCTCATTTTTCTTAAAAAAGAACAAAGAACTTACTTTTAAAATTCTACGATTTAGCAAATGAAATCTCAATTTGCCTATCTCTTATTAATTAAATGTTATGTCATTGAAAAAAAAACTATGAGGACAAACCAGGCCGGTTTTTAAATGTATTGGATACAGGAATCTCACCTGTGATGAAGCGCTGGATAAAGATTTTGAGATAGTGTTGTAACTGATCTTTGTCTGAAGTTACGTACACAACAGAGGTCTACAGGTCGCATTAGCGGGTACTAATTTTACCCAGCTCTTCGGAGATGGGTTTGGGTCACTCAGGGTTGGGGTCAATTACTTTGAAATGTAATTAAATACTTTCAGATACATTGATAATTTTATCAATTACTTGCAATTACAATTACATGATTTTTTTTCAAATGTTATTAATTACTCTCAATTACTTTGACAAATGTAATTAAATGCATTTCAATTACTTTAGTTTTATTTTTTTTTTAAATCTTGAGAACAAATACATGTATAAACAGAACCGAGATATGCACAAAGCTTTATGTACGGTATTTGTTTATAAAGGTTAGCGTTCAGTTGAATCACCATTTATAGATTTTGCTTTAAAATTTGTAGAAAAAATTTTCATTGACATTAATTTCATCCAGTATCATTCATTGAGTCCATGTTTGGTTCTGAACAAAATTATCTTGATACTGAATTTTTATTTGCGTAAATAGGTTTATTCAGTAACTACAACTTTTGGGCAGTACAGCCTATCAGTATATAACATAATAATGTCTATAATTCACAAGAATGTGATTAATTAAGACTCCCTAGATTCTAAAATAGGGGAGTTTTTTGGTATGAGAGGGGCTCACACTTGAACAAATTTAGACCTTTACCTATTGCCCTGGGCAGTTTGTCATGCTGTTTAAACACATTGAACACTACGAGACTAATTATTGTATAAACAAAAGCCCATGCCAGACAGGTTTACAAACTAATCATCATTATAAGACACTTTTTTAAATTTAACTTGAAAAAAAAGTAATTGAAATGTAATTGAAAAGTAATTGAAAAAACATGATAATTTTGAAATGTATTTAAATACATTCAATTACTTGTAATTGAATGCAGACTCAATTACAAATTATTCCCAATTACTTTGGAAAATGTAATTATTACGCTCAATTACAAAGATTTTTTTCAATTACCCCATCCCTGGTTTCACTTGGTGTACATACCGGTATGTGTTTTCCATATGCAGACTAGGATTAATTAACATGCATAAACGTTTCTTTTGTGATGATCAACTAAAGGGATTCATATTGTGTTCTAATTGGATTATCATTATGATGTTGACCAATATAGGTAAGCATAATA
>WFKH01002636.1:30321814-30334856 GCA_016163765.1 Magallana hongkongensis | reverse complement strand
CATCTGAAAATCATCCTTTATTCAATGTTTTGAAATAACCCAAAACATCAATAATGATTATATACAGGTTGAACATGTTCCAGTAATCATACTTTCCGGACATTGAAAAGTAATGCTTTCAAAAATTTGTCAAGAATTTTTATTCTTTACTGTTCGATTTTATTGACTAATTAAGGTCTTCAGTTTCCAACGGAAGACCTTCTTGTTATTGCTTTGTTTCTTTTCCTCTATCATTATTAAGGTCTTCCGTTTCCAACGGAAGACCTTATTGTTATTGCTTTGTTTCTTTTTCAAGGTCTTCCGTTTCCAACGGAAGACCTTATAGTGATTGTGGTGTTTTTTCTTTCTTTCTTATTTTTTTTTTCCTTTTTTGTCCACAAAATTTCTCAGAGATGGCTAAATAGATTTTCTTGAAATTTTCAAAGATGATAGACAATGATAATATCTCGAGGCGTTTTTTTTTTTCATTTTTTCAAAATTCGTTTCCGGTTGTCCGTTTCCTGTCGCACAAAAAAAAACGTTGTCTCCACGATATCTCACAAACTGGTACTACTTTAAAATACAAACTTTGTGGGATAATAGACCTGTATCTGTAGCTGTGTTTAAACTATTTTGTTTTGTTCGTCGTAACTTCCGGTCATCACCAGAAGCACTTTAAAAACTATTTTTTTTACGTTTTTAAATTATTTTCCATAGAATAAATATATAAGTATAAATCCTTACATATGTCATCTATGTGATGTTAAGTCAACACAAAATTCTACTTCCGGTGAGATATCTCAAATATCTCAGGTAGCTTTTTTAAAACAAATTTTGTACCCACGAGATCTCAGAAACTGTAACTGATCAAGACACGAAACTTTCATGGATGATAGAAATTTGTTTGAAGATTTGTTTAACCGGTTTTATTTTTTCAACCGTCACTTTCCGTCCACACCGGAAGAGTTAAAAAAAATCAAGCTTTTTATCAGTTTAACTGTTTTCCTTTGATAGTTTTAGTTAGCTTGATTAATATTAATGTACGATAGGCAAGTACACAAGAAATATTAAATTTAATTTTCATTGAGCACTTCCGTTTGTCCGTTTCTTGTCCAGAGACAAAAAACATTATTTCAACGAGATCTCAAAAACGGTAACGACTTGAACAACCAAACTTTGTGGGTTGATAGACCAATGTATGTACATGTGTTTGCATTATTTTGTTTTATCCGGCGTAACTTCCGGTCGTCACAGGAAGTACACCAAAATTTAATTGTTTTAAAATATTTTGGTTAATGAGCATGGAAGTATTATTTTAGCAATAGAAATACAAAAATCATGTACACATGGTTAAATAAATGAAAAAAATTCTACTTCCGGTGAGACATCTAAAATATTTCAGGTAGCTTTCTTTTATAAAATGTTATACCCGCGAGATCTCAGAAACTGTAAGAGATCAAGACACAAAACTTATATGGATGATAGACATTTGATTGAACATGTGTTTAAAGGGTTTCATTCGGTCGTCCGTCACTTCCGGTTCTCCCCGGAAGCGTTCAAGAATTTTTTAAACTTTAGATTTTTTTTAACATTTTACTCAGTGTGATAAACAATAACGTACCGTAGGAATATATATTTAAAATATCTACTTTTAATTTCTTTGAACACTTCCGTTTGTCTGTTTCCGGTCCCGAGACAAAAACCTTTTCTCAAAGAAATCTCATAACAAACAAAAACTTGAACATCGAGACTTTGAGGAAAGACAGAACAATGTATGAAGATATGTTTACTATGTTCTGTCTGATCCGGCGTAACTTCCGGTCGTCACAGAAAGTGCTCAAAAATTGACTTTTTGGATTTTTTTGTTTTGTTTTACATAGAAATGATTACTGGGAAATTCTTTTACAGTATGTATTTTATCCATTTTCTTTTTACAAGACAAATGCATTTTTTTACAGATAAATACACGAGGAACAGAAGACCTTTTTGTTGCTATAGCAACAGAGTCTAGTTTCTATTATTATTTTTTTTTCTGTCCCGTTTTCTCAAAAACGCTTCAGCCGATTTCGATGAAACTTTAAGATCTTATTCTTGATATAATTTGTAAGAAAATTAAACGAGATTTTTTTGGTCGTCACTTCCGGTCCCGAGATATTAAAGATTTTATGGGTTTTTTTGTTCACAATTTTTTTCCAAAAGTGTTTAAGATGAAACTTTCAAATTTTTAGGGTTGGTAGAGAGTCGACAGCCGCAGTGCCCTTTGCATATCCGAACGTCCGCAGTCAATTCCGGTCGTCACCGGAAGGAAACAAAAATAAGTCATTTTTCAATTTTTTTTTTTGATTTGACTCTTTTAAATGATTTTGTTCGATAGAAGAGCTTTCAAACCTTCAGAATATGAAATTTGTTTTTAAAATCGATACACACATTCTCGAGATTTGGGGTTCCAAAGTCCTGAAGCGAGGGTCCGCGTAGCTCAGTCGTTAGAGTGGTGGACTTGCGTCTAGGCGACTCGGGTTCAGTCCCCGAGTGTCGAATGTTTTTTTTTTTCTTAATTGTGTTTTGTTTAACGATTTTATCTTTAAAATGATGGATCTAAACAATTCATTGAAACTTTTCTGCAGTTGTAGCCTTGCTTGTACGTAGTTCTCTAATGTAGATTGAATTTAGGGGTCAACCCAAAAGAATGTCGATACTAAATATAAAGTGTATTCCAATAAGCATAAATTCGCTTAGCCTAGCTAAGAGCTCTCTCTCTCTCTCTCTCTCTCTCTCTCTCTCTCTCTCTCTCTCTTGACATACTATTGAATAAAGTCATTCCAAACATAAGAATAATTTTTAATATTAGTATAAGTAAGAACAAATATTTGTTTTTGACCCGCGGCAAACTATTTTAACTATTTGTAATGCAGTTGCATCGTTGGAACCTGATGCATTGTTGTTGCGGCGGCATGTCTTTGATGCCGACAAAGTGACTGGCCGATTGAGTCTAGCAAGCAGCTGTCGTAAACATTGAGTAGTCTGATTATCGCTATACGTCACAATACGGATTTTACAATATTGGTTTGACTTTTACATAGCGTTTTAGATATCCGGTATTGGTTTTGCTCTATGTAAGAGAGTGTTAAGGAATGGTAGGATATAACAGCTATCTTTATAGTTTTTTTGATGGCGCATTCAAACGGAAGACTCGCAACGAGATCGCGAGCGCGTCTAGTTAAGGTCTTCCGTCTCTTACGGATGGCCTTATTGTTATTGCTTTGTTTCTTTTTTTCTATTATTAAGGTCTTCCGTTTCCAACGGAAGACCTTATTGGTATTGCTTTGTTTCATTTCCTCTATTATTATTTTTTTTTTCTCCCACGTTTTCTCAAAAACGCTTCAACCGATTTTGATGAGATTTTCAGATCTTATTCATGACAAAATTTGTAAGAACTTATGGCCGCAATGCATTTCGCATATCCGAACGTCCGCCGTCACTTCCGGTCGTCACCGGAAGGAAACAAAAAACAGTCATTTTTCAACTTTTTTGTTTTGAAAATTTTTAATGTTACTTTTCGATAGAGACGCTTCCAAAACTTCAGAATATGAAATTTGTTTTAAAATCGATCCACGTATTCTCGAGATTTTGGCTCCAAAGTCCTGAACCGAGAGTCCGCGTACCTCAGCCGTTAGAGTGGTGGACTTTTGCCCAGGCGACCCGGGTTCAGTCCCCGAGTGCCAAATGTTTTTTCTTTCTTAATTGTGTTTTGTTTAACGATTTTATCTTTAAAATGATGGATTGTAATGTTTTTTGTTTTAATTTTATCATAAATCAAAATAATAGCGGCTTTTTTAGTACAAATCTGGGGCTCGTTACAAAATACCGTCAATTTCCTGCTTTGTGACAGTCTCCCTTCTATCAGCAGCTATCTAAATTCAGACGCTTGTAGCATCGCCGGAATCAAAGTCATGCCGCCGAAGCACCCGTGCAATACGACCGCTTTAGAGCTCACCGGGTCGCTTTGCCGGCATCAAAGAAATGCCGCCATCTCAATGACTGTATGCACACAACATTTAGTGACTGCGGGTTGGAAATTACCGTTCTCCTAACAAAATGCCCATGTTTCAATTATTCTAATGAGTCTAAACGGAGGGTTGTTTAATGTTTATCCACATACGTGGATACAGGCATGCATGTATACATGTGTTTATTGATAAATGTTGTTTAAAGATTATTCACATGTTTGATTTGTACATTTACTTCCTCCTCTCTCTCTCTCTCTCTCTCTCTCTCTCTCTCTCAGTCAAGTCCTGAGCGGTGAATGTCTAAACTCCGCCTCTACTCAAAACACGATCAGAGTAAACACGGATCTAAGCAATTCGTTGAAACTTTTCAGCAGTTGTAGCCTTGCTTGTGCTTAGTTCTCTCTCTCTCTCTCTCTCTCTCTCTCTCTCTCTCTCTCTCTTGGCATACTATTTTTTTAAACGTATTTTATTGTAAAGATGGTATATTCAAAAGGATCGGGCACAAGTTCTGCAAACTTAAAACGCCCTCTTCTGTGAAATTTTGACACAAAATTTACACTATTGCGAAAAAATGACAATATCAAAGGTCATAATAAAATACCATTGTTTGAAGTTATACCAAAGTAGATATACATCGACAAAAAGAAAAAGAAAAGTATAATATTTTTATATCTAATTTTATACATGTGAAAACCGTCCAGATCTCTTTAAAAATAGCTGAACGTTAAAAAAAAATTTTCATTTTCTGCAATACTGATGGAGTTATCTCCCTATAACAAAACATGAGTGTCGATAATATGTAAATTTTCTATTCTAAAGATAACATTGAATAAATCATTTCGTGGAATATTATATTTTGCACAAGAAAAAAGCAATGATATGCATCTTCTACTTTTCCACATGAACATGAAGGACTATCAATAATTTTGCATCTAATATATAAACCTTTTTTCAACATACAATTGTGTCGAAGTCTAGTGTGAATTACATTCCAGTAACGTTCTCCATATGAAAAATATGATGGAGGTTGAGATATAGAAGACAAAAAACTTTTCTTAAAAGATTTTCATGTTGGCAAGTTTCTAATTTCTAAAGGTATACCATTCCACGAATCTATGGCTGTTGGAACAAAAGATGATTTATAAATATTTAGTCTACATTTTGGAATACTGTAATTTTGCGATTGTCTTGTAGTATAAGTAGAGTCATGCGAGCGAGGTTTTGGAAAAATTTTAGTAAGATAGTCAGGCACTAAATTGTGATTTATTTTATACATAGTTGTTTTTAGCTTTTCTTTTCTTCTATCAAGAAGTGATTCCCACCCAGTTTCTTGATATAAAGAATATCGCAATGCTATTGAAGTCAGTCCTGTAACTATTCTCGCTGCTACTTACTGTAATTTTTCAAGCTTGTCCGAATCATAATTTGAACAGCCACTCCAAACTTCAGATGCATATTCCAACTGGGGTCTTTTAAAAGTAGTATATAATAAGGATAAAGTTTTGCGACTGACCTTGAATTGTAATTTTTTGAGTAATCCTAATTTTTTGTAGGCATTTGCTATCATAGAATCGATGTATGTTGACCAGCCAAGATCTTGTGAGAAAGTAATACCTAGATGTTTATGTGTTGACACAAAATTCAAATCACAGTCTTGAAATTTTAAACATGGAAATTGTAGGTTTTTCCTTGTACTAAATAACATTGCTTTAGTTTTTAAAGGATTAAATTTCAAGAGCCATTGCTTGGACCACATATCAAGGCAATACAAATCATTATTAATAACTGATTCAATGTCATGAATATTAGTTGAACAGTGTTGTAAAGAATTATCATCGGCATACAGTCTACGTAAACTGGACATTTTTTCTGCTACATCATTAAAATAGATATAAAATCAAAGAGGACCTAGAACTGACCCCTGTGGAACACCAGCATATAAAAATTTATAGGTAGACATGGTATTTCTATGTAAAACTCTTTGACTTCGACCACTTAAATAACTTTCAAACCATTTAAGTAAAGTTCCCCTAATTCCATATGACTGTAATTTAAAAATGAGACCCTTATGCCAAGCTCTATCAAAGGCTTTTGATAAATCGCAAAATACCATACAACAATATTTCCCTTCATCAATGGCTTTAACAATATAATCGTACGTCTCAATGAGTTGATATACAGTGGATTGCCCAGGCAAAAAACCAGCCTGATACTTGTAAAACAAATCATTTGAATGAAAATATTTGTAAACATGCTTAAACATAACACGTTCCATTATTTTTCCAACACAACTTAATAAAGATACCGGTCTATAATTAGATAGAAGTGACGGATCACCATTTTTAAATAAAGGTAGTACATTGGCTATTTTCCATTGAAAAGGAAATGTACATTCTTTCAAAGACCGATTAAACAATAGACACAGAGGAATTGATACAGAAAAAAATGGTAGCCTTTAACATCTTATGACTGATATCATCTGGCCCTATTGCTTTGTTCACGGAAAGAGTAGAAATAATGTCAATAACATCTTGTTCTGTGATAACAATATTATCAAAAATTTTATTACAAAATAAAATAAATTGTTGTAATGTTGGTTCATTATCATGTGTAGATGAAATTGATGCAAAATATTGTTTAATGACTCCACCTTATCAATATCACTATAGGATATATTTACCACACCGTCTTGAACATTTTGTAGTGGGGGTATTTCGGTCCTACCTTTACATTTAAAAACATCTTTCAAAAGTTTCCAATAAATTTTGGAACTTTTGATACTAGCGTTAATAAGATTAGTTCCGATATTGCTATAATAATTTGATACCCCTATTTTTTTCATATTGTTTACTTTATTACGTAATTTTTTGTACTTGTTTAAATGTATAGCGTTTTTTGTGTTATGTGCCTTTTTCCTCATTCGGTCCCGTAGACGTATTGTTTTCCTTAATCCAGAATCAAACCAAGGCTTATCTTTCGGACGTATCGTTATAGTTTTTTTCTGGAACGCATTTTTTAACATGATTTAAGAAAGTTGTAGAGAAATTAGCTCTTCTTGATCTATATCTGTCGCGTCATTAATTAACGAGTTCCAATCCGTACTTTGTATAAGGGTAAATTAAAAAGTTAGAACTTGATAGAAATCGTATGATCTATGACCAGGCACATACTAGTATACTTGAAGAAGTTAAATTTTTTTTACCAAAGTCTATATGCAGAGAAAGATTCAGAATTTTTAGATTTAGATCTTGAAAATATTATTCAAAATTATGAAGTTTCAAAGTTGGACAAATGTTTCTCGAGAAACATTTGTCCAACTTTGAATTTGATTTCTATCAAGTTCTAACTTTTTAATTGTTTTATTTAAATAATTACGGTTTTCTAAATTACAAAAGTATCTAGTAGGTTTCTCCCCTTCTTCTACCCATTTAGCCCTAGATCTAATCATATGTCCTTCCATCTTTTCTTTGCGTATATTTTCTAATAATGACCTTTTTTCTTCAATTAAAGGTAAATTAATTTTTTCCTCAGATTCTAAATTACCTATTTCTTCAAGTAATGACTTTTATTTCAAGTCTCTTTCCTTCTTCCTATAAGAGGAGTAAGAAATAGTGACATCCCTTATTTCCATAAGGAGAACTTCTAAAAATAAACTATCTACCTTGTCAGTGTCACCTTGTATATATTGCGTACAGACGTTCTGTATGGTTTCTTTCACTGTCTGTACATATTTTTTATCAAGACAAAGAAATAACTGAAAAAGAAATTTTTGTTGTTTTTAAAAATATGAAAAATAATAAGTCACCTGGCAGTGACGGATATACTGTTGAGTTTTTTAAGTTTTTTGGGGTAGACCTAATAAATTTTATATTGAACGCAATAAGATGTATTTTCTCCAAGAAAGAACTTCCTATCTCTCAGCGTTTAGGAATTATTTCATGTCTACCAAAAGGGGATAAACCCAGACAATGCTTAAAAAACTGGCGGCCTATTACACTATTAAATGTTATCTATAAACTTATTTAAGGTTGTCTTAGTTATAGAATAAGATCTATTTTGGATATTCTTATTTCTGATACCCAGTCAGGTTTTATAAAAGGAAGATTCATTTGAGAAAATACTAGGTTTATTTATGATTTAATGCACTATACTGAACATAAAAAACTTCCAGGACTGTTGGTCCTAATCGATTTTGAAAAAGCTTTTGATTCTATTTCTTGGTTATTTATCTATAAAGTCTTGAATTATTTTGGTTTTGGTGATTATATAATCCAGTGGGTTAAAATACTGAACACAAATTTTAAGGATTCAGTGTTGCAAAGTGGCTTGTGGCAACGCACTTTGAAAAAATTACGCACTTTGAAAAAAAATTTCAAAGTGCGTTAAATTTGGGACCAAGTTAACCCACTTTGAAAAAAATTTTCAAAGTGCGTTATGAAGGTACATCAACATTTTTAGCATCGAGACACTTAACGCACTATGAAAAAATACGTATAAATCGCAAATTCTGGAATTGAATTTCTAATTTGTCGATAGCAAGATGGTTTTTTAATACTAGAGAATCTCATTTACCATATTTGATAACGAGGTTGGGGTGGGAGTGGGGGTTAACAAAAGATACTTGTCAATTACGAGTACACCATTTAACTGATTACAGGAAGAAGGTCCCCTGCCCCTCATTTTCCCTTCCAAAACATATGATATTCAGCAACCTGGAGTAAACATTTAAGACCGGAAGAAGAATTACGTTTTGTGGTAAATTAAGTACAGTGGTATTGAAAAAAAAAACGAGCTGACCAAACAATAATTTCTCCATTGGTATGTTAAAGAATCTATAAGTGTTTCAACATAAACCTTCTTTTCAAATTCTAATCAAATAAATCACTTCGTTATTAAAAAAAAAAGAAGTTACATTGACAAACATTATTATAAAATTAAAAATAAGCATTAGGCTGTGGGTTTTTTCCCTCGCACTGATGTTCTAAAAGATCATATTGTTTTGATAAACATTACTAACGTATCATTTTTTGTAACCATGTTTGTTTATTAGTACATGCAATTGAAGCCAGTTGAAATGTATTATACAATGATCTCCATTATCAATATATATAAATCAGTTTTGTTTCTGGCATAGCCCAATGGTCCAGATAAGAAGTAAATTTGCTGCATACACAACAGAAGGAAAATGCAGTTGCTAAGAGATGCAATCTATGTCATATTTGAATAATTTAAATCTCTCGAATTGTTCTTTATGTGTAAATTGTCAAACTACGGTAGCTTATTGAAAAGAAAAATACATGTAATTCTTATTGAGAAACTGTTTATCAAGTTAGCTGAGCATTCATTGGGTTCTTTTTAAATATATCCCATTGAGCTAAACAAGGTTAAAACAATCATTTATTGCATATAAAAGTATCAATCATTTTGACTAAATCCTGAACAATGGTTTTCAAAGTGCGTTAATATCGACGATATCAACGCACTTTGAAAAAAAATATTTTTTTTTCAAAGTGCGTTGACTTGGTCCCAAATTTAACGCACTTTGAAAAAAATTTTCAAAGTGCGTAATTTTTCAAAGTGCGTTGTAACATGGCTTTTTGTCTAATTACCTTTCTATCGAAAGAGGCTGTAGACAAGGAGACCCTATTGCACCCTATTTATTCCTCCTCTGTGCTGAAATACTTTCAATTCTTATTAAACAAAACAAGAAAATAAAGGGTATTACAATAGGCAGCAAAGAACATAAAATAAGTCAATATGCAGATGACACATCTCTTATTTTGGATGGTTCTATCATTACGGAAATTCTATAGAAATTGGTTAAAGTATATGCGTTATATAGATAGCGTATGTTTATTTATGTTCATGGAGAAATGTGTTATTAAGTCCAATGATAAGCCTGTCGACGCCGGGTCAGAAGTATAAATAAAATGCAACCACTGACCGCGGTGCGTCAGATCTTTAGTATGCACTTGATCACATTTACTTATTAGGAGAATGTTGTAGCGCAGTGTCCGTATAAAATATGGGTGCGGGAAACACAGCTCTCCAGTAGTCATCTGGAAGCTGTCTTTCTGCCTCCTCTTTTTATACAGGTAAGATAAAAGATAACACTTGCGCGCATTCTCAAAAGTAAAGTAAATAGATTCAGAGGGTTTAACTAATATTTTATTTTCAGAGATTTTTGTAATGAATATTAATGTTGATAAATTTCATTGTAATTAATATTAATATTTATTGTTAAAATGTCATATTAAATTGTTATATCTAAATAAAATGAATAGTCATCTGGAAGCTGTCTTTCTGCCTCCTCTTTTATACAGACTGGGACACAGGCTACTCCCCATGTAGAGGAGGAGACTTTCCAGTAGCACCTTGGCTAGGGCACCCGCCAGGTGTGGGCATGTTGGGAATAAGATCTCGAGGATCTAAATAACTAAATATCATAAAACTCCACACCCCCAAGAAATGGCTTTTATGATAGTTCACCTCCTTCATGATTTGGTCTTTAGATACTCTAGACTTTTTTTCAAACATCTCTGGGTTAAAAATAAACGGTTCCAAAACAAAAATCGTATGGATTGGCTCAGAAAAATTCTCAAATCAGGTCTTTCACCACACGAGATGGAAACTAGATTGGGGCGCAACAACTTTTATCTTATTGGGTATGAACTTTTCTGTCAACCTTGAAAAAAATCCTGAGTTAAATAATTCAATACAAGTTCCAAAAACTAAAAGCATGCTTCAACAATGGAAAAGAAGAAACCTTTCACCAATCGGACGTGTGGCTGTTGTAAAATCTATAGTTATTCCAAAAATCAATCATTCATTTATGTCTTTACCTACTCCCTAAGGGGAGGAAATCTCCACATTGAACAAAGATATTTTTGAATTTGTTTGGAATGCCAAGTGTGATAAAATAAAACGTTCAGTAGTTATTCAAGAATACCAAGAAGGAGGTTTAAAAATGTTGGATATTAACAAATTTATTATGTCATTGAAATGTTCATGGATTAAAAGATTAATTGTTGAACATAATTCATGGACTTCCATATTGAAGGCCATGAACGGTGAAGACTTTGTCAGCTTGTTACTTGATTTTGGTGATGCATTTATTACTGAACGTGTTATTCCCAAAAATAATAATTTTTGGAAAGATGTATTTAACTCAATGCTCTATGTTATAAAATCTTTTGATGATAATTATGTTCAAGAAAATTATTTATCTATGCCTGTTTGGTATAATAGCCACATTAGAGTTTGTATGAAAACAGTGTTTATAAAAAGTTGGTATAAAAAAGGTGTAAAGGTCATCAATGACTTTCTAGATGATAATGGAAATCTTTTGTCGCATGTTACTTTTCAACAAAAATTTGATTTGAATATTTGTACAATGCAATACAAAAGTGTAGTTAGTGCTATATCAACATATCTAAAATCTTTTTTACCGGTACATAAATGTTTGTTTAAGAGAACTTTCACTCCATATATTCCATTATATTACAAACCTTTTCTTTTACAAATTAAATGTACAAAACCCATTCCCAAACAGCTAATTGCAAGTAAAGTAACTCCAACTGCAATACCAAAGTGGAATTCAGAATTGGTACAATATGGGGTGGAAATTTGTGTTTATGACGCTTTCAACGTATGCTTTAAGACAACCAATGAATCATCTATTCAATGGTTACAATACAGATTACTTCACGAATTCTTCCTGTAAATTACTATTTAAAAAAAATCAATGTTGTATCTCCTGATTGCTGTTCCTTTTGTGAACGTGAAGTTGAGTCAATCCAACATGTTTTTGTAAGGTGTGAAAAAACATCCACAATTTGGAGCAACCTAAGCATGCATATTTACCAATCAACTTCTCTACGAATTGGTTTCAATGTTGTTAATATTTTATTGGGTGAACTCCCATTGTCAAAAGGTAATAAAGTTGTAAACTTAATAATTTTGTATACAAAGCAGTATTTATTTTGTTGACTTAAAAAAGATATAATGGCTAGTCTATCAGGGCTGTTATTTTATTTATATAACAAATACAAAGTTGAAAAATATATTTCATGTGAAAAATTTGAAATGCAAAAATTTACCAACAACTGGCATGTATGGAAACATATTTTTGACACAATCTTGTAATTTTTCTTTCTTTTTTTTCTTTTTTATTATTATTACTATTATCTTTTTTTTCTTCTTCTTTTTGTTGCTATTATTATTATCATTGTTATTATTTTCTTTCCTTTTGTTGCCATTATTAACCAAGCAACCACTGCCAATTTGGGTGAATGTGAGAATAAAAATGTGAGCGCATGAACCAAAAAATTATCTCAATAATATTATTAAAATGTTTGTATCTATAAAAAAAAATAATAATAATAAAAAACCCAATCATTTAGTAAAGAAAAAATCCTAATATTTTTGCTTTAAAGAGACATTGTGACGCACAAACCACTGATTTTTGAAATATCAACTTTTACACCATTTCCATATATTTTTATATCTCCTATCAAAATATGAACTTTTGCGGTATTCAAAAGTAAAGAAATCCGATCAACAAGGAAATTATAGTATAATTGAATGGTTCAAGACATAAATGGTGTGTTTACCTTCCGCTTCATAGTCACGCATGCACGTAAATACTGCAGCGTGGCACAAAGTACATGTATGAACAATCGGCCTCTCAGTAAGACCATATGTCTTCAAGAATTAATATAACTATGACTTGTATATTATTAAGTTGCACTCTCTGTAAAAACATTTCCAGACTTTTTACATCAAATGACTTCAAATTCCATTTTTTTTCTCAATGCATCAATCTCACTTTAACTATTTTAGACAGAAATCGCAAATGCGTGACATTCAACTTAATTTGTAATTCCGGATATGTTTTAACGACCAGATATATGTAGCTAGTGATGACTTGAAATGCACAAAATCTTCCTTATAATCAAATTTTAATTCTTCTTATTTCTCTTGTCATAATAAAAAAGTGAAATATCTTTTTTGAGACACTATGTCACTTTAGAATTTAAATGTTTTCTTTTATCTTT
>WFKH01002636.1:30278997-30300424 GCA_016163765.1 Magallana hongkongensis | reverse complement strand
GGGTTCGAGTTCCGGTTGAGACTTGACTTTTCACCACCTGTTACTTTTATAGTTGATACTACTATTATGTACATTGTAAATCGGCTCCGTAATAGCAGTACTCACATACCAGAGATGGGGTCAATTACATTCGAAAGTAATTAATTAAATTACAACTACTTGCTTAAAACCTTCAATTAAATGATCATTACCATTACAAGGATTTTCAAATGTAATTAATCAAATTACAATTACTTTGCAAATGTAATTAATTAAATTACCCATTACTTTTGAGAAAAATACATTTATTGAATTAAAGCAGAAATGACATGTACAAATTTTGTCATGAAAATTTACTAATGATTTAGCTACAACACCTACACATGTTTACAGTTTCATTTAATGATTATTAATCGTTCAGTGTCCATGTCCCATAACCTACACCTATCATGTTTAGAAGTCTTTTCTGGGACACTGAAAGTAACATTTGTCTCCACTAAATTCTTCTTTCCAAATTGGAAATATACAGGTTAGGTAAATCTGGGGTAGAGAGCAGACTATAATTGTTATCAAAACACAATTCACGCCTATTATTCTATGGGTCATAAAGGGAACCCACCTAGATTTGGCAACAAAAACTTAAAAACCCGACTGAATCCATAGCTCTAGGCAAACTGGCAATTAAAAAGCATGACTTAATAGTTTATACAATTCAAATGTAACCATTGATTTTATTCGTAAAATAAATTTTTTAATCAAACCCAATTAATACTTGGAAACATTAATTATTCCAATAGAATAATTAAATGTTTAGGTAAAAGAGATTGAGCATACGATCAAAATTGTTTGGTCTCTGAAAAATTGATAAATATTAGAAACATTGATATTCATATTTGACATAAATTAAGGAACCTCGTGATTAGATAATGAATAAGTGAAAAAGTTTATATAAAAATACTACATGTGTATTTGGTAAAAGTTAAATGTATGTAAGTACTCTTCCTTATTTGATCTTGTATTTGTATTTTATACTTTTGTACTATTGGAAGTGTGGGGGACAATGGATAGTGGACAGCTTTCTTATTCATATATACAATCATCAGTGTGTAATTGAAAGTAATTGAAAAGTAATTTGAATTACATGCCTTTTTTGAAAGTAACTAATTAAATTACCATTACCTGTAATTGAAAAATAGGTCAATTACACATTACTTTTAATTACATCAAAATTTGTAATTATTTACATTCAATTACCATTACATATTACCATTACCCCATCCCTGTCACATACTCATTGTCAAAGGATTTTACAATTCCTGACACAGTTCTAACTTCAAAAGGACCCACTGTTATAGAATATTTGTTAGTGGTCTTGACAGGAATATCATTGTCAAGAGTCGTAAAGGCTAATTTCCATTCAGCAGGATTTATAACATTTACCGAGTTTGAATACTCTTTGCACAGCCTTAAAATATCCGTACCCACTATAATGGTAAATTGACTGTTATATGCGGTAACTTCTGTGATAAAAACATGTTTCATTGACAAAAATGGAATTTGTAGTTCAACCTCTACATAGCCAGAAAAAGGCAAGTAATTACCATCTGCACTATATACCTTAATAAGTTCAAAATCTTTAATATCATGTAGTTTAGGTTTCCATTGCAGAGACTGATAAAAGAACTCTATCTGATATGAGTCACATTTGGCCCTCATATTTATAATGGTTTCATGTACATTAAATTGTTAATTCAATTTTTAGAAGATTTGATATAAGATATATTTTTCAGCTATTTATTACATTTATTTGCATTTACTGGCAGTATATGACGTCAGAAGTGGCTCTATATTTGTAATTTGTCAATCAAAATCATTCAAAACTTGACATTTTTCTTATCTTTTTTTCAAATTGGAAATATAGAGCGACACATTGAACAAGGCCTCTTATCAGTATTGGATAGATACATATCTGATGAAAATATTTTGCTTCTTCAAGCATGTGCTCAATGTTTTCTGAAAGAAAAACTGTTTAGAAACAAGCCGTTTAATGCTTAAAATTGGAAAATGGCTGGAACAAGTTAAATCATGTTGTCATATTTCTAGATTGTGGACATTTGGATCAAAATGAAAATTATAAAATCACTCTACATGTATATCCGTACAAAGAAAACAAAGAATAACAGTAAAATGATGTTCATTTCATGTGACCATTTTAGGCCCATATCATATATAGTCCTTTCTCTGACATACATGTGACCATTGATCCTGTATTTTATTTAATCAAAGCTTTTGTTTCTAAACCATTCATGAATATTTTACTTTCACTTGGATGACCAACCATTTTATATATTTTTGAATATTTCTCCTCCATTTGCCCTTCAACAGAAGAGGTTAGAATTTTTTTGAATTTTGAACACCTTGGTTTGACCACGGTCTTGGCCTTGACCTCGTCCTCGTCCGAACTGTCTGTATGAATTGTTGTTGTTTACTAGACCCCTTGTAAATGAACCTCTTTTCGAATAAACGTTGACCCGAAAATATTATCGAACACTATACACGAAGTCTTACTTAAAGTCTTACTTAATACTTCAAATAAGACTAAAATATAAAGCAAAAACGAACTTGCCCCTATTGGAGATTGGTTACCGTAAAACTAAGCCTAGCCAAATATCTAGCTAGTGCTGCAGTGCTTGCTAATGTGCACCCCGACTCACTGACCAAAAAACAAGGGTATTTATAGTATTAAAAAACTAGAACAGCCTGAGTTTAGTCCATAATTGACAAATACCTGTGGTGTAATAAAATTGAGACACAAAAAGGATATAAACATAAAAAACAGAGGTACCATACCAAAAAAAATTCTACATGAATAAATCTATTGGTTGTGACACTAATATAGTAGTTCAGGATGCCAATGGTTTCGTTCAATGTTTTGTCTTTTCTTTGAAATTTTCTGGATTACTATATATGACCTTTACTTTTATTCCTCTCAACAATAGAATATGGGGAAATCTCAAAAAATATTGGGACAACTTCTTTCGATTGACCAAGATGCAAATGAAATAAAATATTGAACAATATTATGTATACACAAGGTAAAATCTACTTATCTTAAGACAATATATCTTCCAGACGTCTGGGTTGCATCCCATGTTTCCAACCAAATATATAAAATTATCTGGTCATGTTGTTACAAGATATGACAAGTTTTTCTTTCGCCACGGATACAAATCAGCGAAACGAGCACCTGATCTACCTTCAAACTGCACAAAAACTTTACTCTTATTCAAAAAATGCTTCTTTAATTAATCATTTACTACTGTAATGAAACAAACCCTGAAACTATCAAAAACCCTATGGCACTGAGAAACCCCTTAGTGACCCTGAGGTTTGCACTGAGAGTACTGACGAAACCATGAACAGCCCTGAGGTTTGCCTTGAGGGTCCTGAGGAAGCCCTGAGAGACCCTGAGGTCGGTACTGATAGTATTGAGGAATCCCTGAGAGACCCTGAGGTCATTTTTAATAGTAAAACGAACTAAATTAAGTGAATAGAATAAATTATCAATTCTAATTTTATGAATTTTTATAAAATTTTGATTTTAATATTGTCTGAATTTCAATTTTAAAAACTTTAAGCCTTAAGTATGAAAACGAGCATGTTAGGTATGAATGGTATTATATTGACCTGATTATGTAAAGGTTATAACTTGACTACGATCAGAAAAACACTGGAACCAACACAGAATATACAAGATATACATACATTTTGCAGCATTATATAATATAAATACTTACACCTAATCACTATGTTATTGCGAGCAACGATCATGTTTTCCTCTTTATATGTTAAGATTTTGTCTTGAGGTATTTTAATTTACAATAAAACATAAATTGGAGGAGGGGTAAAACACTTTGCTTGAGGAACCAATCACATTATAATTTTAGCTATAATTGGAATATGATTTAGTAAGAAAGCATCCAAATATTTTATTTAACAATGATTCAATGTGCTTCTATATCTTCATACAGTGCCATTTGTTTCAAGGAGATTAAGATAGTATATAAACGACCAAAACTGTCTATCGCTATAAATCAGAAGAACGAAATGTTAAGACGACAATCATGATAATTTTACCAAATACAAGTTATCAATGGTTGCATAGATATTGTTAAAATTATTGTAGTGTTTGTATTAGGGCCCATATTTTGTTATTTCCTTTTTAATGACGTTTCTCCTAAAACACCATGTTGAATAATGTAATTAAAATACCTGATTTTAAAATAATATGTAATCTTAAAAATTACGAATTCATATTTATCAAATGACATCTGGTGATAACGAACAGTGTTCAAAATCAAAATCCAAAAGCAAAAATACAAAATAGGAGCAGAGCAAACACGGACCTCTAAAAAAGATAGAGGTATGACCAGGTGCCATGGAGGAGTGAGCATCCTCTCCTGATCGTTCACACCCGCCGTTACTGTTGTTCTTTGTCGTAATCGGGAAAACGGAAAAATTCGTAGACAATTAGGTTATTATTTATGGTCTAACAATAAGTATGAAAAAGGTCCGTCAGCATGCGACCCAGTGGAAGATTGTATTTGCTGTCAAGGTAATTGTATCGACCTTAGAACTTACGTAGAGCATGTCATTGCGTATCGAATAAACTGAGAGACAAAAACTCCATATGAAGGTGATGAAGGTATATTGCTACATAAGCAAGGAAAGTTGACTATAGAATAATTAAAGCCATCACCATTTAATGTCCCTTTCCAGTAAAATATCCAAATATGAAACAGATGACGCAGACTCTGTGGTATCTTTTATTTCAAGTTCACTGGGATATATCGAGTCGACGTAAGTATGGGAGTAACAATTGTTAATTGATAACACGTCGTCGATATACCTGAATGTTGAGTTGAAGGCCACAGCGAGTGTTTTATTTTTTTCACGTACAAATTTTTGAATAAATTCTGCTTCATATGAATACAAAAATAGGTCTGCTAACAATGGGGTATAATTGGTACCCATGGCAATTCCAACAGATTGTTGGAAGACCTGATTTCCAAAAACTACATGATGTTGTATATCAGAAACTCAAGCATCTTTTTAATATCCACTTCAGAGTACTTGTGTGCACAGTCCCGACGATTTTTAACAAAATAGTTTTGTAAATAACCGATGAAAAGGTAAGTAAATTAACGTGATCCATTTTTATCGAAAAAGCAAATATTGATCTTTCATTAGAAAAATCTTAAGAAGTGGGCCAACGAACCATGAAGAATAGCCTATTCTTAAAAAAGTATGATTTTGTTATATTATGTTATCTTGATTACTGTGGAATCATTTTTTTTTTTTAATGTAAAATTTCTTAAAATCCATATGGTGAATTCAGGGGAAAGCTCAATTCCTAACACTAGCTCAAGTTTACGCTGAACAAAAACTCCAAAACGAAACAAAAGTTCAGCAAGTTGTATTTAAGTTGGACAATATAACGGTACATGGTATTCCAATGAAACCGATTCTCGGAATTCCGAGAAAACAACTTAAAATCGTGTGGAGATTCCTGTACGGACAGTCTGATAGAATTCTGTACACAAAACCTGTTACATTAAAAGTTTATAAAATCAAAGATTTGTAAACTTAACCAAAACAATCTGGTTATAGATTTAAAATGTAACAGCTGCTATGAGAAGATAAGTTTGATTTTTTTTTCTCAGTTTGAAAAAATTACGTAATAGTTTGTAAAGAAAAAAAACCGAGATTCTTTCATGTGATAAAAATGTTACTGTGGAGTCATTTTCATTCGTGGGGTCAATATTCGTGGGTAGCCAAAATTTTTCTGCTTCGTTGGGACATATTTTCGTTATTTGTGTTTAATTAACATTAAACAAATGCTTGTATATACATTCGTAGAAATGTAAATTCGTTGGCAACGATTCCCCACCAAAGCTACGAACATTAGTCCCCACAAACAATGATGATTTCACTGTATCTACTTTCAGGAACTGTTTATCTTTTTTGCAATGCCATCAGTATTTTTCCTAAATGACGACTTCAAAGTTGGTGTTATACTTTCGTACATCCACCCATCATGCATTCATGACTGCATAATGTACATGTGCCATCTATACAACATTATGGTTATACATATACGTGCACAAGCATAGTACATAGTTGAAATTTTGACTAAGAATTAAAGTGTAAGTGTACTACATGGCATATATCTGTCCTTTTTTTATTGGCAAATACTTAATTATATAATGCTTCGATTAGTAGATAATTGACCAGTTTTTTTCCTTGCAATGCCAACAATTTATGTTGACTGTTGATTATATAGTGGATTATTCAGAATGGAGAATTTGGGCTTTGCTGCCGTCAGGATAGTTAGTTATCACTTTTTTATTTGTTGTCAAATAAAATATGTTTATGAAATGTCCATGTTATTGTTATATGTACACGAGTGTCTGATTCACCGATTGCACGTGTTGATCACAAATACCTCCTTTTATATGGATGTATGTTAAATACATCAGTGTTTGTTTTAGCTTTGTGCAAATTCTTATATATTATTATGAGTGCCATAATAGGAATATGAGAGAGAGAGAGAGAGAGAGAGAGAGAGAGAGAGAGATTTTCTCATGTTTTTCTGGACAAGTTTTCTTAACACATACTAGAGTCAAGTATTGAAGATCTACGTATTATAGAAACTATGATAAACACAGTTAATAGCATTCAATTAGGTGCTGTAATAAAGCTTTTAAAAATGTAAAAGGTGAATTAATATGTGAGAGAACTATTCTCCAAATGCAGTCATAGTTATTAACAGGGTTTGTTAAGTGATAATGTCTCACAACATTGAGTTCCAAGCAATAAGAATTAACAGAATATATAAATATATATATATATATATATATATATATATATATATATATATATATAGTAGGTAGGAATAAAATATTAATATTATAAGCAGGGGTCTTGGTGGCTGAGCCCCCCAGAAGCTGATCACATTTTTCAATGAAAGAAAAGGTGAGAAAACTTTTATACCCCAAGCTTCCCAATTACATGACATGACAATGTTACACATGATAATTATGTATATGGCAGGAAATGCATTAAATACACAAAATAATTTGATTATAAAACGAACATATCCCCAAAAAATCATCACATCAAAACTTCCTGCAAGTATGGACATCTAAACTTTTGTCTTTAAAAAAAAAAATCTAAATTTAAAAGTGCCAACATTCGCAGTAAAATAATGGAATCAGAATTTACTGGTAATATACACATCTGCACATTATGCCCTAAATGCCTACAAAATTTTACGAAATTCCGTGCAGCAGTTCAAGAAGAGTTGCGCTTTCAAACTGTTAATTACTTTATACAATATATGACCAAAAATCTAAGTTCAAAAGGGCCGACATTTACAGAAAAATAATGGGATCGGAATTTTCTGGTAGTATGCACATCTGCACCTTGTGTCTTCAATACATACTAAGTTTTAAGAAATTCCGTGCAGATGTATAAGAGGAGTTGCGCTTACAGAAAACCAAGGGCTGACGGGCTAACTGACGGACGGATGGGTCAAAAATAATATACACATACTTGTTGCGTTGGGTATAGTTAGGGCGGCAGTAATTTAAATACCCCAGCCATGATATTGTAATTGTACTTACAGAAAAAGCTATATAAGATATACCTTTTGTTCTTTTTCCTTTTGTCCACATAAAATTAATTATCTTGGAACAAAAAAGAAAATCAACGAAATAGAAAAACAAAAGAAAAAACAAATCAATAGTAGTGATAGTAGGACTTTTGACTTGATTTTTTATTACTAGGTGCTCAACCAATTTCATACCTTGCATTTGTCTAATAAGGGAATAGTAGTTGTAATTTACGTTTTCTTATGAAACAAACGTATATATTGCCTGTTTTATAATTTCCTACATGTAGTGCTAAGGCAATTTACTTTTTTTCTTTATCCAAACTGTCCTTTGAAAAAGCAGTGTTGCTTCTCTTCAATTTAATACTGACCGAAGCGCTGATCAGTCCATTGAATGATAGTCATATTTGTATATTCGTACCATCTAGATTTAAATTTTCAAAACTTACGACTCAGTCAATATCTCGTAAAGTGTATTACTATATGTATAAAAACAAGTTCAAGATGCTTCAGGAAAAGTTCGGGCACAACGCAAAAGGTCGGGATTTGTAAGGAAAAAATAACAATGTTTTTTAAAAACCTAAGATTCACAAAAAAAGTGTAAGCACGTACTTACCACGTCACTGGGTGTTCTTGTGCATAAACTATTTATGTTTTATTCAATTTCCTGGATGGTTCACTATATGAATAAATGTATTTGACATTGTAATTGAGTCAAATTTGTCCTGTTATATTTTATCAGCCTTGAAAGAGCTTACGGGAAGATTTTTAATGTTTTCTATTTCTTTAAATATATATCAAATATTCATTATGATATTTTTTTGGCGTAATGTATTTCATCATATCTCTACACTGTAAACTACTGTGCCGGAAAAGTACTGACTTTCCCATTTTGTACTGATAAACTTAGACATAACGGTACTGAGAAACTTGGAGAAGTATTGACAAGTGCTGTTAAGTACTGATCCTTTTATTTTTGCTCTTAAACTGAGTTGGAAAATGTATCTGAGCTTATTTTACTTTCCGCTATAAATTTCTTCATCATTTGACTAATATTTAAAAATGTTTAAATAAATTGATAAAATAGTAAAAAAAAAAAAATAGTTTCATTCAGGATTCTGGGTTTTTCTTAATATACAAGTTTCATCTACCATTTTGTTATTCTATTTAAGATTAAAGAGGAAAAAACATTCTAATATTTTATCAATGATAAGCAAAAAATCACGCAATTCTGAACAGTCATCTGAAGCAAAGAAATGGAATTGTTGATTAAAGTCAAAACATAAAATAAGTATGTGGGGGCAGGTTGAGGGGGATATTTGGTTGATAACAGTACGTGTAAGTTCGTTGCTTCCTCTCCTGATTTACTTTAATATTCTGTGCAAAAATATGTTTCTTTTAAAGAGGCTAGGTGGTCAACATATTAACCATCAGATCTTCCTCTAATTTTGAGATTTGACGTCTTTAGCTATAAACTGTTATTAATTTTGGGCACTTCCCATTATTCTTTTATAGAGCTCTCCTTTAAAAGGAGATCAAAACAGTCTCAAAATGGCCACGACCATCGAGCTCTCTTAAATTGAAAACAATGACAACTTTTTCCATATGTATTTAATGCTTGGATACCTAGTTCTTCGGAAAATATTCATTTAGTGCATTTCATCATTCCGTGTAGAAAGGCATACACATACAGGCGAACGCGTTTTCCACGGGGCTTCACATCTTTATTGATTTAGCTCCACCGCTCACCTGCAGGCACGTAGAATCGTTTTTCAAAATGGTGGTCGGGGGGGGGGGGGGGGCAGATTCATCCAAAAAAATCTTGACAAGCAAAAAAAATAATAAATTTCCCAAAATCATGAAAATCCTAATCCGTGGAGGGGGAGGGGGGTAACATAGTATACCTATAACTTTAATTTCAGTGTTCATTTTCTTATTTTCAATTCAATTTTTAATATGGTCCCAAAAAAGTTGGGGCCAACTCCATCACAATTCACTATTTTAAATGTAAATTTAAGAAAAATCTTTAGTGCGCCAAAAAGTGCCCCCCCCCCCCCCCCGATGCTAAGTGCCTGACCTGTATTTACCTGAGGTGAAACCGACCGGTTAAAAACCGGTTGAAAGCCTCGGATCTATTATTTTGACAAAATTTATACCCGAATATCTAAATGAAATAAGCGCTCTCAAATATTTTTGAAACAGCTTGATTTTAAATGTAATAAACATTTTATGCAAACCTTTCTATTTTAAGTGAAATCATTTGTTTCACTCTAAGCAATATATTCTAATTGTACTATTCTACACGGACAGTCATATGCTGGGCCGTTGTCGAAATTTTCATTATGTAAAAATTTGATTATAAGATGATATATCAAAATTAAAGTCTGCCGAACACGTACATGTTATAGACTATATAGACTATGATATGTACTGCGTTATGCGGTTGTTATTTTGACATATTTGGACACACTCACTGAATTGGATTATAAGGTTTCTAAAATGTTAATAAAACTTTACATGTATATTTTAAAACATCATAAATGCATGGAGGTCAATGTAGGCGTTGACACGATTTAAATCCA
The DNA here is from genome assembly GCA_016163765.1 of Magallana hongkongensis. Classification (NCBI taxonomy): domain Eukaryota; kingdom Metazoa; phylum Mollusca; class Bivalvia; order Ostreida; family Ostreidae; genus Magallana; species Magallana hongkongensis. The sequence goes on along the minus strand of WFKH01002636.1, from coordinate 30,290,191 downwards.
ATTTCTTGTGACTTGTCACGTCCAAGCAAACCCTCTAAGCTAGAGGGAAATAAAAAAATCATGCGATTTAGTTCTGTGAAAACTGATTTTAAAGCTAGCTTTAATTTCCTGTGATTTTGACAAAAAATTATTTTGAAGGGCGTTTACGGACATCCCTATTGAGGTAAACTAAGTGACACTTGAACAACCATTATATCAGAATATGTAACATATATATATATATATATATATATATATATATATATATATATATATATATATATATATATATAAAGCATCTTGGAACCAAGAGCCAGATCTTCTTCGGTTTCACCAGCGAAAAGAGGTTTCAAATACATGAGTGAGAATACATTAGTAAGCATTTGTAATAAAAAAAAATCTAATGTAATACGGATATTTAATCAGTTTTGTATTATCAAAAGAATTTCATAGGATTTAAATGTATATTCTTAAGATGGAATGTCCCTCTGATAAGAGAGATAACTTCTGTAGAAAATAATCTCACTTTGTTTCTAGTAATTCACAATAATAAAAACATGTAGCAACAGGGTGGCGGTGCTGGGCCCAAAATTATGTTGGAAGGCGACATTTATTTAATTAAACTCACATATAGAAAAAAAAATTGACCAGAATGAGCAGAACCCAAACTTTTGAAAAGTATTGAAAACTTAAAAAAAATAAAATAAAACAAGAAACATTGATCTAATATTTCTGAGGCAATATCTATGACCCTCCTCTGCCCCCAGCATTGATTACTAGTATTTTGTATTTCAAATATAACTAAATTGTATGTACTAGCACAATACATGAACAATACATGTTTGATGTTTTGGGCCAGAAAATCTTTGGATAGGAAATTTTCATTTCTCTATTTATAGCTGGTTCATAAAAGTAAATGTATTGTAAGTGGGGAAAATAGATGACTAAGAAAATTGCAAACTCTTGATTAGTTATAGCACCATTTGAAACTAATAACATTTCAAACGTCTAAAATTGAATAAAGTTTTTTTTTTTTACTCTGAGAGATCAGATATGGGAAAATAAAATAAACAAAATAAACAATATCACATTTTGTTAAAGACTAGATTAATATCCCTAAATTGTAATCATATCAGTTACTTGAAAATCATTCATTTGATTCCCTTTTGTGTTATAACATTAATAAAATGTTCTTGTTTCATTTTTAGCATTTCTTAAACATAGGGATCAGATTTACTTTCATCTTATCCAAATTAAAAAAAAAAAACCTTTTCTGAAAACATGAAACTACGGCAATTTATAATGTAGTGTTTGTAAAACCATCAATATTTTATGATGAGGAAAAATAACTCTTGCTGATCGAAGCAATTTTTGCTACAAACCTATACAACAAAGTACTATTCTGAACTAAAAAGCACCGCTTCATTATGTTTTCTAATATGAATTGACAATGTATATAACTATATATTATTTTCATATACATTTCATATTTTCAATCTTATGCTGCGATAGTAAAATTTTGCTTTTTCTATTCACGATGTCTAATTTTCTTCATATCATGATGAGACATATTTTCAATTTTTGAAAAATCTAGCAGCGCTTAATCAATTCAACTTTAGTTGATTGACTTTATGCTTCTGTAAACACTAAATTTGGAAACATTAATAATATTGACAAAATGCAGTTTGTGTCCTTTCCTCTTTCATCAAGTTTCATCAAGAAGATTGCGAGGCATGTGCGAACGGTTTTCGCTGGAGTTGATCTGACTTTGGTTTCTTTAACATATGTCAACAAGTCCCGAAGTAAAGTTTTAAATATTCCGAGGATGTTTACGTAATCAGTGTCAGTAAGACTTTCACTATTGTCAAAATCCAGCCTTGTTTTTTTTCGATTCTCATTACTTCAGAACGCAAAAACTGGATTAGTTGATTTGTTTTGTTGAAAGTGGTGGTTTTTGCCAATGGATTGATATCATGGATGTTTTGCTGAAGACGGTTAGAACAGCAACGAGACCAAGCTGGAATAATCATTTCCTTAGAAAGAAAGGTATGATGCCTTACATCTACATCTACAACAACTAATTTCGGGCCTGGACGTTTACAAATGAAGCACATTACGTGTCCTCTTGATATGCATGGAAAAGGCAGTGTAACAGATGGTGGGCTAAAAGGAGGTGCTGAAAGCAGTTCAGGGCTACTTTGATCTTTGGGTGCTCTTTTTGTTTTAGGTGGCAGTACATACATTAGCATTTTATTCAAAGGAAATCATTATCATCACCTAATGTTCTTCCAGACAGCTTTGTGTTGACAGTTCTACATTTCCTAGGAACATTTGTGCACTCTTCTAGGGCAGTTAAAGCAGCTGTAGAACTCTCTTGTAAAGCTTGACATCTCAAATAATTGGTGTATGATATAATTATTTATCATAAATAATTTTATAATCAATCGCAATCCAATGAAACAAGAAAAATATTGAATACCGTGTATGTTAAGGGATGGATTCGATTGTATGAAATATGCTATGGATTGTATATAATTTGTAATTTTACTTACAATTAAATGATAGAATAGGTAAATAAATTAATTATTTAAAAGGATGTGCAGTTTCAATTTGTTAAACGTGTATCAGTTTATATTTACATTGTCTTGTTTGAATTAAAGCGATACAAAACAAAACACCAAGCTTATATCACTGCATGATGAATAACCTTGACTAAAATAAGTGTTGTACATAAAAGTTTTGATGATGATGACAAAATGTTGATTGTGGGTATTATATTTATTTAAGAAATAAATATCATGTTAAAAAATTCACCGGGATATAAACATGGTTGGTCACATGATCAAATCCTGTTTATTACATATATAAGTTTGAGAAAGGCAGAACTATTAACATATTAGAGCTTTTACGTTTATACGGAAGCCCGTTGATGCCACTAAGAAAAATATTATATCTGGCGGCCGCCAGATAATTATCTGGCGGCCGCCACTTATTATCTGGCGGCCGCCACATAATTTTACTAAGATACTTGTAAATGTGTACTAGCTTTTGTGGCCATATAAATGAAACTATTTAACTGACTGTATTAAATCCGTGTTGTTAAACTGTTAAACAGCGGCTCTGTCAATATCCATCTTCTCAACCAAATATAAATACAACAACACACACATTTCTGCAAAATAAATTTTATGGCGGCCGCCAGATAAATTATGTGGCGGCCGCCAGATATTATATGGCGGCCGCCAGATAATTATGTGGCGGCCGCCAAATAAATTATGTGGCGGCCGCCATATAATTATGTGGCGGCTGCCAGATAATTTATATGGCGGCAGCCAGATATTATATGGCGGCCGCCAGATAAAATATTTTTTCACCTGGCACCAATGGGCTTCCGTACGTTTACCATAATGCAACCATCGAACGATAGGCGCGAGTGGTTAATCAATGTGACGTCATTAAAAAGTTCACACAGAATTGAATATTTTAGGTAGAAGTTTATTATTTGTTTCTATAAAATCCGTACAATTTCATATTCAAGATCATGCATCAAATGAGGATTTCCGATTTATTAAAAGTTCATGTTCATTGGTTAATCTTATGAGCAATTTATTCATTTAATGAAAGTAGAATATTAAAAAGTTTAATATAAAGAACCAATGTCAAAATTTATTTTATAAAAATGAGGTGTTTAAACATTCAAATTTACAAATTCTATCAAATTTCAACGTGCTTGGTGATATCATTGGACTGAACGTTAGCAAGTTCATCATTAAAGTTTTAGAAATTTCATTAGAATGAAAGAGTGCATATATGCTGATAAATGTACACTTACAAATTACAACTTAATTTACAGGTTGATTTTTTTCAAAAATAGAATAATCAAAGATGGAGGACAGGGTTCAAATAATCAACGAAGATACCACACAAGGTAGCTGCATTTTAAATTGAAACATTAAGCAGAGTTTAAACAATTTTTGGATACTTTTTCTAAAGGGCCAGGTCATTCATAATGATTTTTTTTTCATTAATTGAAACGCTTGACACATTCAGACACTAATCATATTCAGCTGTGTTTGAAAAGTAAAAGGCTGGATAGTAATAATAACTGGTTTCAGAGTCTAGGATAGTTCATTTTATCAACATTTTCTTATTTTAAATTTAGAATGCATCTTCAAAATCATTAAAACGTACTCTAAAATAATACAATACTTATCCTAATAATTTAATCTGTGATCAATGCCATGAACTATATTAGTAGGTATAGGTAATATCTTATCTCATGCAAATGATGCTTCCAAGTTCTGGATTTTGTAGGCATTGTTTTAAAATGAAAAGATGTGATAAGTTGATGGCTATGTAAATTTTTTTTTATTAACACATATTGAATATGCAATATATATATAGATAAAGAGAGAATAAAATATCTATACTTTTAAGACTATATGCCATTTAGAATTTATTTATAATACTGGAGGAACAAATTGTTGCATTTTTAACTTACATTTTCAAGGTAATGTACTCACAGTACACTTGAAGTCATTTGCGTCAAATAAAGTGAGTTTTGAGGGCATTGGCAACGAGATGCTCCGGATATAAGAAATCCGCACCTGCATTTTGTCTTTTATACAATGAATTAGTCAGTTACCTCTCATGAATTGTTTTCCAACTGGGAGTAATATGAGCTCTTTTTAATCTATACCATTATATTAAAATAATAGACTCGAATTTTTGGGCTTTAATATCGAGAAATCGGAGAAGTACTGTCTTTTGTTTTATATATTTTAAACATCATTGGTACTTGAAGATTACCAATTTGTTTTTATTTTTCCTCAATCAAACTTCGCTAATTAATAAACAACAAAAATTACTTTAACAAATCCGGAAATCACCTGGATTTTTTGGATTTTACAATCTTGCGCATGCGCATTACATTCACGCTTAATCACGGGAGGCTATTTAGTTCATGTTTCCACAATATCACATTTGCATGGATAAACTCAGAAACGATAATACATATACGGGTAAATTTTCATTGGAAATGTGATATATATTTTGTTCATCAAAGAAAATACAGGAGATAACTCTAACTCAGTGCATTTAATATGAAAAATCCCGAGAGTTCCGAATGCCAACATGGTGTGAAAAAAAAAGTTGGTGAAAAAGTGTTGAATTCTTCATTAATATGAATTAAATTTTCAGATGAAAGGTATTTACAGCCTCAAAATGGTTTGTTATGAATAATTTGACTGTTATTTTCAATGCAGCTTCATTAATTTTCTCCAAAATCGTTTCGGAGCGATTCTGCAATTTTTTGCTGCATTACGGGTATATGGGAGGCATTTTAACTCTGGTGAAGGCCTGTCCCGAGACACAGTCAGATTATTCTAACTAAGCAGAGTGTAGTGAAATTATTAATAGCATTATTGTAGGCCTAAAGCTTGCTTATGTAAATGTCAACAATACGGTATGTCGATGTATCTATTTCGTAAATCTCCGATATCATATGCAATTTCAACCCGTGCACGCACGGGTCAAAGTCTAGTATTATGGTAAAAAAGCAGTGTTTCATATACATGTACTCTGGTAAACGAAATGACATATCTAAGGATATCGCTCCGAGTCAACAAACAGGTTACATAGGCCTCAGGGCAGTGAAGAATACATTCCTATATGGCATACAATGTGAGAAAGATTTTAAATGATCTTTCGTATTCTTTAAATATTATTGACAATGATCAGACAGACGACCAGGGGGGAGGGGAATCAGGCCTACTGCAACATCTTCAACACGAGCAAAATTTTAAAAAAAGAAGAAGAGTAAACCAAAAATTGATTAATTCCGATACTCTCTAACAAAAGACGTAGTAGACCATACGTCTTATTTATTCATTTGTATACCTTTTATTTTTCTATTATGGTACAATACAATTCATAGCTTATTCATAGCTTCTTTGATAAGTGGACAGTGAGATCATTTCCAAATTAAACTGACCTCATAGCCAAGTCAGAATTATCATTGTCTCACATTTAAATTCTTGATTTATGAAAGAGACATTACTGACAATAGTCACCTAATTATGAAATGTTACATTTGCTCTCTTAGAGCACATGTGAAGGCTAACTAGGAATACAAAAATATTAGAACCTTTCTTGATACCTCAAAGTATGTACATGCATTGTTAATGTTGCCTTTTTCAAATGTGTGCAAATGGTAACAAAATCAAGGACGGTAATTCTTAAATAGGAAAGAACGGGCTGAGGTTCTCCCTTTTTTTTGTATATTGGCCCTATATTTCATTTTAGTTGGATAGCATACAAAATCGATTTACAATAAATTAAATGGCATCATTTAAGTTATAATCACATATCTCACTCATTAATAACTTGTTCCTTTCAAATATCAACTATTGCGATTTATTCCTTGAATCACATTGAAATCAATGTTGAATGCAAAATTAATATTTTTGGAATTAATTTTTTTGATAAGGATGGAAAGAGGGTCTGTAGTGTCTGTGGTTGTCTATATAGATATAAATATAAATTCACAAAAGAATCTATAAAAACTTTGTACAGAAACCAGGAACGTTGCCAATGCCCTTAAATTACCATCAATATGACGCAAACATTTATGCTCTCTATTGTAGTTTAATTTATAAAAAAAAAAGTTTTGGCTGTCAAGATATTTATAAAAGTAAAAGTAACAATAGTTTATAAAAGTAACAATAAAATGTGCAAAAGAAAATGAAAAGAAGATGTACATTTTTACACAAAGCTGTAATGTAAACAAATCAGCATCTTTCTGGCTAAAATATTTAATAAAATAATATAAAATCAAATAATCATTCACTATCTTGATATTTTTATTTTTAGATATAAATGACAATGTTGGTTGCAGCGAACGCATATGTTGGAGGATAAAACCAGGTAAAATAAAAAGAAGATAATAATACGAATATAGAAATAAAAAAAAATACAAATTTAAGAGCATAAGTTTTTACATGGATTAATTTCAACAGAAAATTAAAGGCCATTAAATTATGTTCTTAACAAGAGGCCAATGGGTCACATCGCTCCCATGAATAACAGTTCTTGTATTATTCTTTTTCGAATTTTTAAATGTGAAACTCGTTTGAAAAATATTGAAAATATCAAAAAAATTCTCATAAATTTCAAGATTTGACAATACCTTAAGCAATACATAAAGGAAGCTTAGTACTTTTTTGGACTTCATAGGATGCATCAACTGACTATCTTACTACACGTATCCTATGCATCAACGTATCAAAGATACTGAACTTGTAAACTGAACAATAAATAATGAAAAAAGATGAGCAGGCTTCCATACCTTATGTTCCCTTATTACTTTACAATGATACACGTAATAAATGGCAGGATACGCATTAAATTCACAAAATGATTTGATAAAGAGCATAATTTGCAAAAAATGATCACATTAAAACTTCCTGCAAATATGCACATCAATTCCTTTATCAATCACTAAATTCTAAATTCCAAAGGGCTGAAATTCACAGAAAAATACGCTTATTTAGACATTGTTTTCTAAATACCTAACGACTTTTAACAAATTCCTTACAGCGGATAAAGAGGAGTGGCGCGTACAAACTGTTAAATATTATATTCAAAATACGACCTAAAAATAAAGTTTAAAAGGGCCGAAATTTCCAGAAAAATAATGATATCGGAATTTTCTGGAAATATGCACATCTGCACATTGTGTTTTAATACCTACAAAGTTTTTCAAAATTTCGTGCATCGGTTAACGAGGAGTTGCACTTACAAAAATACAGGATTGGTGGACTGACTTTTTGACTGACTGACGAACGGATCGAAAAAGATTATACTCCTCGCAACTTTGTTGCGTGAGGTATAATTATGGAAAGTGAAAGAAACCTTGATATGAGGATATGAAGCTATGAGGATACTTACACTGTAGTTTTGAGTAGAAGATTTCCAAACATTTTTTTATAAATAAATATATTAAACTTTAAACAACTCTTCATGCCCCAGTATTGGTCCGGGGGTCACGATTTTACATGCATGTAACAATTTTAAATCTACACTATTTTGCATAGTAATCTAACAAATTGTAGCATTGTAGTTCTTGAGAAGAAGAATTTTAAACATTCTCCAATATAAACCTTTGTTAAGGTCAACATCTAGTAAATGAAAGGTGCCTACAGGTTTATAAAATTTAAGATATAAATTCTTGCAATGATGCTTTATACCAATAGCTTTGTTTGATGGGGTGTACCGAGGCTTAAAATGTTGGTAAACACAATAAAAATAATGTGTTATACTGTCATTTTCAATGAAATATGCAGGAAATAAGTAACAAACTTCGGAGTTTTGTCCATTTTTGATAAATGAAATACTGTGGTTTCATCAATATTCGTTGAATACCAATTTTCGTGGATTTCGTTGTTAAGTTGATCCACGAAATTAAATGTTCATTGAAGTGCAATTTCTATTAACATTTTGTAGTGATATGGTCATTGGCCATGGATTTACGTATCCTTGAAACTGTGATTTTCACCTTATCTACGAAAATTGATACCCTTGAATATCGATGAAACCACAGTATATCTGGAATGTCTACAGTCTCTCCAAAAATGGAACTAAACAAGCTTTTGGCCTCCTCTTAAAAATGATGTCAAATTGAATATAGACATTGGGATTACTTTTCCCATCATTTAAAATAGAACTCTGTATGAACAAATATCAAACAGTTCCCAATCCATTAAAAATATCAGACAGTTCTCGGCCCTAACGGGCCTCGAAACTGTAGATGATGTTTCTTTCATACAGAACTGTTTTCAACATATATCCATTACATACATATGTGTTTGAAGCATATATCGTATTTAAAACACTGCCATTGAATTTCATTGTTGATTTACCTGAGACAGTCCGATTTTGAAGAATATCAGTACTGCAACCACTGGTAACGGTATGATATTAAGGTCAAGATCTAGTAAATGATTCCAGAGTGTTATTTTTGGTGCTAGAGCCATTATGACGTCATAATAGATTTGATAAAAATTTTCCCGTAATTTACGGCTTTAAGGAATTATGTAGAAAATGAAACTGTTTCTTCACATTCTTTATCAAATCACGCAAAAAGTAATCCCGACACCTATATCAAATTTGACATTATTTTATAAAGAAGGTCAGGAGCTTGTTTAATGTCATTTTTGGAGAGACTGTAGGCATTCTAGATATATTTCATTGGTCAGAAATAGACAAAGTTCCGAGATTTGTTACTTATTTCCTTCATATCATATAGATATGGACTGTTAAAAACATGATTTTTCGTTGTGTTTACCAAAAATTTATGACCCGGTATACTATATCAAACAAAGCTATTGTTGTGAAGAATCATTGGAAGAATTTATATCCTGAATTTCATAAACCTGTAGGCATCTTTCATTTACTAGATCTTGATCTTAAGAAGCTCACTAACATCGGACTGTCACAGGTAAAATTTTAGACTGCTGGAACAAAGGAGTGTTTTTGGATCGCTTATTTGCACTGGCATTCAAGCTCATCAAAACTCTAAGCATAAATCTCATAAAATCACGCGTTTTATACGGTTAGATTGTTCAACCTGAATCAAAAAATCATTTTATCCAAAGAAAGTCTAAGATATAAAAATTATTTTCAGAACGAAGTCAGCCGCAATAAAAAAAAATAATGTTACACTATTACGGAGATCCTATGGAATTGTAGCCCTCTCCGGTGAACATCAGATATAAAAAAAAAAAAAAGCGGAGAGGGCTACATTATTGCACCTAGGTTGATATAGTTTCCAGAGAGAGATGTTAATTTGAAAATATTCCTCACTACTCTGATTCGTGTGTAGGAAAACCGAAATGCTTGGTTATGCTATTTATTAAGCTTTCTGCTTTAATTGTGAAAATCAATGTCCCTGGATTAGAAAATAATGACAAAGGGTGTGACAAATATGAAAACAAAGTAACATTTTATGAGTGTCAAATAATTTTAATTAACAATTATTGTTTTTTTAAAAGTTTATTATTTATTTTTCAGGTGTATCGCATTTGGTTGTATTTGGCACCGTTGTACTCGCTATAGTCGTGTCAATAATAATGGTGAATTGGTTGAAAGTGATTCCGAAATCCAAGTCCTCGCAGTATTAATTACATTTAACTCTATATGAACATTTTGCGTTGGATACCTTATTTATTCCCGTACAAAAAACAACGATATGAATCTGACAACAAAAAATATATCTTTAAAGATCAAATTGATTTCAATGTATATTTTTGGTGTAGGCTACCTGTTTCATTGTGGATTATATGTGTGGAAACACATTAATAATACACACGAATGTCAGGATACAGGTGATACTAAGACAATCAACGTCTTAGGTGTACTCTCCAAGGCAATAAGTATAATTTACACCTATATTCTCTGCTTTCACCTTTACAGTAGTCATAACACCCGATGTGAAAAAAAACACGGAATATTTTGATGTTTTCGTTGTGATGGAACTAACCTTGAAATCGATCATGTTTTTATTAATTACAATATGCCTTTTTGTGGTATTGCCATTCCTGACTTTTCATTTCAACATTTGGACATTTGTATTGATTGTTTCGTGTTTTGGTCATATTGTCTATCATATGCTGTACTGTTTTGCTCTTAATCATGACAGTAGCACACAAAAAACATGTACAGATCTTATCATTGAAAAAAAAATTATTTACCCACCGTGGGCTGATAACATTATAAGTATAGTGATAGCTGGATTTCAAACACTTTTTATATTAGGATTCCATTCACCGAAAAATCATAAAATTTGATATCGGTAGACTGCGAAAATTTTGTGTACTGTGCTTGCTCCCTGTTAGGGGTGCTTAACTTAGGATTATGGGTCAGTGATAGCATTGGAGAAGAACGGCAATGTATATTTACCCATTTAATATACGATGCATATGGAGAAAAAGGTTGGTCATTAATAATGAAACTTAATTTACCTCTTACAATATTTTTCCGATTTCATTGCGGTATAGATTTTTTAGAGTTTTATTTGAAGCACAGACGCAGAGAAAATAAAGGTCAGACGACACGTTCCTCGAGCATCTTTTTTGTATCTTCTCGTAATAAAGAGTTCCAATAAAAAAAACTATTTAGGCCACATAAAATTAATTTTTAGATTCTCATCCCCGCCCGC
>WFKH01002636.1:30261529-30271977 GCA_016163765.1 Magallana hongkongensis | reverse complement strand
TTATTGGATTGTTCATTAAGGCTACCCATAGGCTTATGTTGGGTTTAGCAGTCTTTGGACCCCGGCTGTCTGTCAGCATTTCTTCTTACAGCTTATTTTGCTCTGACAGGAAATTGCAGTACAGGCATCTAAGAGTCTCTTTGCAGCAAACTCCCTTTTGTCGTTCAGCTTCAAAGTCAAACTCCAGGTAGGTAGGGCATTCAGGTCTCTGTAGTTTGTGCTGCTGGTAGGCAGCATTGAACATCTCGCCCGTCTTCCCCATGTGAAGCATTCGGTATGAGTTCTGCTCCGGTTTGTTAGGGATATCCTTCTCAGGTACTGTGCATGCGGTTCTCGGGCGAGTTGCATGATGGGTCCTGTGGTCTCTATGGCTGAGGCCACATCCTTCAGAATGCATTTTCCTGTCTTGCTGATCTGTGTTCTTGTTTGACTTCGAAAATACTTGGAAGGCTGCCTCTTTTTACCCCATCCCCTATGACCAGGACCTCTGCGACGGCCATCCCTGGCTTTGAATTGTGCACTCTCACTTCTGCTCTGTCCCTTCATTTTTTAACTTGCTGCTTGCTTTCTGGTAATACTCTGTAGAACGTCTTGTGGTCAAGCATTCAGCGGCTTTTATTTGTTGTCAGGATCTTATGAATTGACCATGACTAATTTATGTTTCTTTAGCCTCCAGTGTTTGGCTCTTGTGTAAGCACCATGCTAAATTGGACCTTCATGGCTTATTAGAGTGGCAGATCCTTAATGTCTTTGGAGTAAAATGGAAGCCAATGTTTTTACCTTTGTTTAAATTCATGTTTGGAATAAAAAACACAACACACTGTTTTGGTTTAATAAATCTATTTCATAGTTTTATCATATCATAAGTAATATTTACACAATGAAATGTTAAAATAATACACACCCTGCTCACAGAATCACATAAAACACAGGCAAATGCAAGTCTAATATCTCAACAACAATCTGTGAAAAGTTCATACTCTTTCATAAAGTACAAGTTACTAAATTCATATAAAAATGCCCACTTGAACACTACTGCCTTCAAAACATACACAATTGCCATTTGGCATATAGTGTTTTGTAAGCCTTTATAGCAAATATTCATAAACACTTTCAATTACAGATATGTTTCAACTTTCGGAAACAGCATTTTATAAAATTCTTAAAAAATTCTTTTTTTCTATACAGGTATCACAACACTATTTTTCTGAAGGTTCACGGCAAAACATGGCGGACAGAAAATAGAACCCAGTTTTTCCCTTTGATTTGAGGGTTTTTCCTAAAAGATGGGTGCCCATTTTTTATAAGTAGTAAATTCAAGTAGTTTGCTTCAGATAATATGCTTAAAAAATTGAGGAGGCCAAGAAATATTTTTAATTTTTTAAAGCGTTGAGCTAATGCTCGACAACCTTCTAGCGATCGTCTGGATTGGCAATCGTCCAAATTCACATTCTGCACCGCCTTTTTAATGCCCATAAAAAATAAGTTCTTTAATGTATTAAAAGTATTACAAGATTTTTATTCCATTTACTCAACTAAATTGTGTACAAAAAACCCAACTTTGCCTACCTGGTTAATGACAACTCATTGCATAAGTATAAGTATAAATTTGCTTAATCAAGAAATGGCGGATGAATACAATAAGGTGAAAAAATTTACTGAATAATATTTTGGTTTATCGCATACATTTTAATTGGAGACCGTGCCCGATGGAAAAAAAAAATGATAATTGTAAATTTATTTGTTATCGGGCACGGTCTGCAAAATAAATGTAAGCGATAAACGTATCTAGTGATTTTGTTGCAATAAATAAACACGATAATGCAGTTGGTTTGGTCGAGCAATTTTAGATAGCACCTGGTGCGCATTTGTTTGTAAACAACCATACCATAGGTAATCTTGTATGAAACGGGAATTAAAATAAATAAAAGTATGTTTTATTATTATAATTAGGGACACACTGTTAAAGTATTCAAATTATGAACCTGTAAACATTGTTCAAATACTGTTTAAAACAGAAAGAAAATTATTTATTTTTAGGTTACCTGAGTAAACTCAGGTGACCTATTGCTATCTGTTGTCGTCCGTCGTGCGTTAACAGTTTTACATTTTAAACTTCTTCTTAAAAACTACAAGGCCAATTGTTACCATTTTTGGTGTGAAGCATCTCTATCGTAAGAGGAATCTAAATTGTGAAGTTCATGGCTCTACCACCCCTGGGGCGCCACAGGTGGGACCAAATATGCAAAAAAAAAGCCAAATTTTCAAAAATCTTCTTCTCTACTCTCACACATGTGAGGAAAAAACTGATTGCATGGTTATGATGTCCAAAAAGCCCTCTACCAAAATTGTAAAATTAATGGACCATGGGTCAGGGGTTCTGGCTCTATGGTGGGGCCAATATGGCCATATAGTAAAAATGTATTAAATCTTAGAAAATCTTCTTCTCTACTTCCATATATATTTGTGAAAATCTAAATACATAGTTATGAAGTCCATGAAGCCCTCTACCAAAATTGTGAAATTCATGGCCCCTGGGTCAGGGGGTTCAGGCTCTAGGACGGGGCCAATATGACCATATAGTAAAAATGTATTAAATCTTAAAAAATCTTCTTCTCTACTCCCTTAGATATTTGTTAAAAACTAAATGCATGGTTATGATGTCCACAATGCCCTCTATCAAAATTGTGAAGGTCATGACCCCTGGGTCAGGGGTTCTGGCTCTAGGGCGGGGCCAATATGGCCATACAGTAAAAAATGAATTTAATCTTAGGAAATCTTCTAATTCTTCTCACGTATATATTTGTTAAAAACTAAATGCATGGTTATGGTGTCCATGAAGTCTTCTCCCTAAATTGTGAAATTCTTGACCCCTGGAACAGGGGTTTAGGCCCTAGGGCGGGGCCAATATAGCCATATAGTGAAAATGTATGAAAAATACGAAAATCTTCTTTACTCCGACACATGTGGACTAAAAACTGAATGCATGGTTATGATATCCACTAATTCCTCTACCTAAGTTGTGAAATTCATGGCCCCGGGGTCAGGGGTTCAGGACCTTGTTGGCGGGGGGGGGGGAGGTATGGCCATATAGTGTTAATGCATATAATGTTTAAAAATCTTCTTCTCTATTCTCACATCTGTAGGAAAAACTGACTTCATAATTATGTTTACAAGGAAGTCCTGTACAGAATTTTAAATTTCATGTCCCTTGGAATATGGGATCTGACTCTAGGGCAGGGCCAAAATGGATGTATAGGTGTTAATGCATATAATGTTTAAAAATTATCTTTACTCCCACACACCTGTAAGGAAAACTGAATTCATGATTTTGTAGACCAGATCTTTATGTTTTTCGCTAAAACTATGGGTTACATGTCCTTTTTTAAAGATTTCAGGCAGGGAGGTGGTCGTCATTACATATTTATAATTTTTCTACTCCAGAATGAAACTTAATTAAATGCATATATGAGACTCCTCGACAAGTTTGTGTATGGGTTATATGCTCCTCAGGTAACCGTTAAGGCCTATTGATCTTTGATGAGATGTAAAGAAACCAAAGTTTTTTTCAACCCATTATATAGGAAGATGTTTTTTTTTATTACACATTTTTGTTTTTGATCTTCAGAAGATAGATCGATTTAATATGAAATGAAATTGTCAATCATATACACTTCCTCAATGTCTTACGATCACACACAACCACCCCTTTTGGCCATTAAACTGTCCTAATAAGTTAATTTGATGATGAATAATGTCACGATTTGTTTGAGATCGAGAATCTATTTGAAATATTTTTGGAAAGATATATACATTTTTCATACAAATCAAATGAAATGAAATAACCAATCATATATATTTCCTCAATGTCTCACCATCACACACCACCATCTATTTTGACCATTAATGTCCTAATATATTAATTTGATGATGAACAATGTCGCGATTTATTTAAGAGTATCTATATGAAATATTTTTAGAAGAAAACATACATTTTTCATGCGCTAGCTTAAAACTAATGACATTAATTCAAAGAAAACAAGTAGAATGAATTGACAACTTTGTCACAAAAGGGGAATTAATTTGGTACATGCAGGAAATAATAGAACAAGAAATCTTCAATTTTAGAGATTAAAAGAATATCAAATTAATTCTTCTAAATGAATTAATCAAATTAGACAGAAACCGTTGATGAATGGTTTTATAAGATGTGGAATTCTAATTCTCATCATGAACAAATCTAAATGATTAATGATTTTGCAGTTTTGATGAGAATAAAACTTCTTTGATATTAAATACAAATTCCAGTATAAATGGACTTGACTTCAT
Source organism: Magallana hongkongensis (assembly GCA_016163765.1). Classification (NCBI taxonomy): domain Eukaryota; kingdom Metazoa; phylum Mollusca; class Bivalvia; order Ostreida; family Ostreidae; genus Magallana; species Magallana hongkongensis. The sequence continues at coordinate 30,267,648 of WFKH01002636.1, read as the reverse complement.
TAATATATTTAAATTTCCTAAAGAAAAGTATTTCATTAATAACAGTAGTTGAAAAACCGTGTATATATATAGGTATACATTTCAATTTCAAACTTAAACGCAATATGGCGGATTACCAAGAGTATGCGAAATTTCGCGTTTGTCCATATGATGCAAAGCACATCATAAGGACGGAGAGATTTCCACGTCATTTTAGAAGACGTGAGAGAAGTAATCCTTCTCGAGCCTCTCTATTTATGGCATGCGAGTACGATTACACTCACAAAATTCTGAAGGGAATGTGAGGAATACTTGTCCTCTGTAAGGGCAAGAGATGAGTCTTGCAAGAAGGGGAATACCAACCTCCCCCAGTATAAGGATGTCCAAACTGAGGGGGAAAACTGGGATAAACAACATAATTAATATGGTAAGTGGAAGTCATTTTATACATATCTAAAATCAATTCTATACTAGCAGATGATAAGTTTTAATTTTTCTTTTTCCTGTATAGTTTCAGTGAAAGAACTATAAACCACAACTGGAGCTGTCCTGAATATTACCAGTAGTCACTAGTCATTTTGTAAAAATTGTACAATCATTAAAAAATTATAAATTTGAAACAGTTGCATCGTTGTTGTTGTTGTTTTTTTTTTTTTCACTAGCTGGCTGCATGCTTTTTGGTAGACGATTTAGAGTTATCTCCCTTTTAGGTTAAAAGGTTAATAATTAATGTGTATGAACTCAATTAAAACTAAATAAACTAATATTTCCACATGAAATGTGGGTGCTGATTCGAGGTTTGAACGCTTCCACAACATCAGCATCATACAAATATGTAAATGTTAAAATTAGTAGTAAAAACATGAGTTCATTTGGTGAAATAAAAGAATAGTTCCGCATTCACCCTTTCTACATTGCATGCGCGGATCCAGAAAAAAATTCCAGGGGGGGGGGGGGGGGGGGGGGTATAAATATTATACCAACTCAAAAATTCTAAAAAGGTAGCTTATACAGATAATTATATAAAATTACCTAATTCCCATTAAACTTTTATAAAGTCATTTCCACTTTTTTTATTCATTTGACTTGTATTTGACTTTATTTCACTTAAAAATAATTTCATCGGGTTCGATTTTCAAAAAAACAAGCGACAACCTTAATTTTTATTTTCGGGAAAAAGTGACTTCACGACATTTGTATTTAGAATTAACGTCATCGATTGAATCAGACTTTTGCTGACTGAGATACTCAAATGATCACCATCATTTTATGTTTATGTTTCTTAGCTGGGGGGAGGGGGGGGGGGTCAACCTTTGGGGAATTTGCAACAACGGAGTGTGTGATTGGCGTGGAGATGGCTTATATAATGGCTGCATTGATGATGACTTTTTGCGATTTGGCCATTTTGGAATTGGGGGGGGGGGGGGGTGCTTGATCTAAGATGTGCCCACAATATCCAAGTTCTCTACATTGATGAGACCAATCTGCTGTGCAGCGATCAATTCGTTTTGACCAAAAGAGTCATCACCCTGTACCTGAATGATATTAAATGTGTAAGTACATTTTAAGATCTTCTATATTAGTACTTAGATATCTTCACTTTATCTGTTTATCTTACTTTGCAAATAATGAATGTAAATGATGCAAATTGTTTAAAGTACTGTATAACAGATAAGGATATACTGATCTGCGCTGTAATCGAACATGTTTTATAATGTGACTTTAATTGACTTAATCAAATTTGATATTTCCGCACACTTGACCAGCTCCACCCCTCTATCTGTTTCAACTTCTTCGCCTATCAGCACAGAAGGTATTGGTCACTAATTTTTTTTTTTCTAGAAACATGCAGTTATATTATTATTTCTTTATAAACTTACACTGATCTTACGGTGTGAATCTGTGAAATTATCACTGTATAACATGTTTTTTCAATGTGACTTTAATTGACTTATTTAATTTGATATTTCAGCACACTTCAACCAACTCCTCTCCTCTATTCGTTTCAACTTCCTCGCCTATCAGCACAGTAAGTATTAGTATTTGTCATTAATTTTTATTTGTATGACGCACGCAGTTATATTTTTATTTCTTTATAAACTTACTCTGATCTTACAGTGTGAATCTGTAAAATTATCACTGTAAAAAAGATGTTTTATTTATGTGACTTTAATTGACTTATTAAATTTAATATTTCAGCACACTTCAACCACACATGCCGCCACCTCTCCACCATTCGCAGTAAGTATTCTCATTTTTATTTTATTTGCTTAACATAGTGACAGCACTGATCATGATACATTGCATATGAGTGCTATCATGATCAGTAAATGAAATTAATTTGATTGAAGTACTATATAGAACATATATAAAGCAAGAACTGATCTGATAATGGAAAACATTTTTTTTTTTATTTATGCGACTTTAATTGACTTATTATATTCAAATCTGTAATTCTTTTACATTGATTTTTTCCTTAAAAAAGTGTATGATGGTGATAATGTACAGATAGTGAATGATAAAAATAAAATGTATTATTATTTTTAATTACCCAAATTTCTAGTCCACATGGTGAGACACATTTATTTTATACAGCATTGCATGTTTATATATATCCCACCTGTAGAAGTATATGCATATTGTAGATTGCTTTGCTAACTGCAGAAACTAATATATGCTAAATTTAGACTAATGCATGCTTTTTTACACTGTAGTAAATTGTGCGTATTATATATAGAGTGTTAATGCGTGCTTTCAATTTTGTAGATGTTTCTAAAATTCTCATTACTTTATATTTAACTTTTATTTCAGTTGGATCATTAGCCTCATCTAGTTTAACCGTCATTTATCTCTGTTGAACTCAAAAAGACCGCCATGTAGTAATCATATTTATTGATTTCAACCTGTTACAAATGTAAACATACTTTAAGTTCACAGGAATTAATAAGTATTATAAATACATGTGTTGCAATAATATTCAATGATAAGCTAATTAGTTTTAACTTACACGTTGACGGGTCTACATTTCAAATAGTGTTGCACGATTTCTGTAACCGGAAACAAGACAACCACACTAAATTTTAGATTTTCAGGAATGGAGTTTACAATTCCGAATAATTTCACTACACTCCCCCCACACTAATAACATATAATATAACCGTATCACTTTTGTTCTTCTATTGGTAACACAATGACAAAACGACGTACAGATCTGCATATAATTGTGTACTGACATCCATGATAATCACGTCCTGCACTAACGTTCTTATATCTTAATTTGACGTCCCGAACTCTTCCATCCACTCCAGGAAGTGCTTCACAAATTTCCGCCAATTTCCATTGCCCACGTATGTTGTTTGAATCTTGAACAAGCACCAAATCTCAAACTTGAACATTTCGATTTTCTGTATGCCATTTTTGTCCAATAAGAAGGGTGTGAAAATAGTCCCTCATCCATCGTTTCCAAAATGTATCAATAACCCGTTGCATAAATTTCCATCTGATCCTTGGGTTTAAACAGGTGTTCCATTCTCCCACTGGCACGCGTGAGCTGGCAAGTCCAAGTCGTAAGTCATTAGTGCAAAGGTAAGTGCCCTCTACAGGATCGCAATTCTTGGTTCCAATTGGACGTTCATTGAGTAAGTTTCCAATTTCGAATAAAACTGTTTGAAGTTCTGAAAATGTCATGACAGCAGATCCAATTGCAGATTCCAAACAGATTTTTGTTGATCTATTGAGGGCTTCACTGCATCCATTCTCCCATGGAGCATCTGCAGATTTGGTTGTCTCCCAATCCATACCCTCCTGTTTCCCAAAGTTCCTTATGTTGTTCCATTCCCATGAATGTACAATTGTCCTTAACTCCTTTCATGTTGCAACAAGTTGTGTTCCAGCATCTGCTATCATTTTAGGTGATATCCACGTATTGACACAAATCTACGCAATACCATCATAAAACTTCCAACATTATAACCTTCAGCTAAGTCAATGTATACAGCTCTAGACACTAAACAGTTGAAAAGTACTCCATATCCTTTTCCATGAGTCCTTTTCTTTACAGTATCTTTGATAACAAGTGGTCCAAATAAGTCCACAGCACAGAAGTAGAATGGTGGTGCTGGCTTGAGTCTGATGTCTGGAATTTGTCCCATTTGCTGAGATTCTGTGATTTTAAATTTTTTCCTGCAAGTCACACATTTTGATTTCACACGTCTTATTATGTTTTTTACTTTTGGTATCCAGTATCTACTTCGAATTTTGGCAAGAGTATCATCAACTCCGGCATGATCTCTGTCATGAATTTCTTTTACAATAAACTCCGCAAATGGATGACTTGATGGAACAAGAGCAAATGATGTCTTGTTCCAACTATTTTCAATCCATTTGTTCATTCTTTGACCAACAGTAATAATTCCATCCGATGTTAATTGTGGTCCAAGACGTCTAAATCTGTACATAACATCATCTGGAAGATCCTTTTGCACATGTCTAATCCAATTATTTTCTGCCCTTTTCAATTCGTCTGCTGATAGACAATGTACAATGCCTCGAAATGTGCGTTTTTCTACGATAAGTTGTAAAAAACATGTCAGTCTGAGAAGCTTCTGTAATGTTGATATTCTGTTGAGATCAACAATTTCTGTCACACTTTTAGTTTTCCTATTTCTTTCTGTTACTGTAACATCAGCGTGTTGTACAATAATATCAGGAATTTCCTTTACTTCTACATCTTGTTTAATAGGCCACTTTTCAAAAGGATGGTACAGAAATTCCGGACCTTTCTGCCACACAGACTCGCTGTTAATTAGACTTGGTGATGTTACTCTAGTTGTGAAATCTGCAGGATTCTGATCAGATGGTATCCAATACCAGTCTGCTTTACAAGTTTTGAATTGTATTTCAGTTACTCTGTTGGCAACAAATGTTCCAAATTCATAACTCTCCTTTTGAATCTGTGCTCTAACTATTGCAGAATCCACAAGGTGAATGACCTTTTCAAAGGCAAACCCCAACCCATTCACAATCTTTTCACGCAGTCGAGTAGATAACACAGCTGCACATAGTTCTAGTCTGGGAATAGTAAGTTGTCCTGTGGGAGCAATATGATTTTTTGCCATTAACAGTCTAGCAAAGGATGTGTCCCATGCGATTTCCCATCTGATGTATGCACAAGCTCCGAATGCCAGGTTGCTACCATCAGAGAATAATATCAGCATTGTTTTCCATAAACCGTTTCTGGTTGAATACACCGTGGTATCTTTAAAAGTTCCAGATCAAAAAGACTTCTGAAAAATTCAATCCATTTTTGTTTCATTTCTAAGGATAAAGGTTTGTCCCAATCTTCACAGTTGTTTGCATTTTCCTGACACAGAGTTCTCATTAATGACTTTGCAGTGAGTATGAATGGCACAACCATTCCGAGTGGGTCGTATACCCCAGCAACTTGTTTCAGTACCATTCGCTTCGTGAGTGTTATGTTCATATTTGATAGGTCTGACACATTGTGAGATGAAATACTAGCACCACCCTGTGTCTGTTTTCCCTTTTCTATAAAATTCAGCTGAACTTTGAAGGTGAGAACATCGTCCTGCCGTCTCCAAATCAATCCCAGAACCTTTTCTGTCTCTGTATTCAACAATTTAATTCCATCTGCCACTTTGTCATGATTTCCTGAGATGATCCAATGTTTGACAGTAAATCCACCATTCCCAAGTACATGATCAATATCTTGTGCAAGTCGACATGCATCTTCAATACTTGTTTCTGATTTAAGAATATCGTCAACATAGCTACTGTTTTTTACAACGTCTGCAACCTTTGGATAATCATCCTCTAACAGTTCAGCTGTTTTTCTCAATGCGATTATGGCAATGGCACCACTTGGACGGTCTCCAAAGGGAACACTTGTAAGTGCGTAATGATCAGGTGGCCTACTGGTGTCAAAATTTCTCCATAAGAATCGGTGTGTGTGTTGGTCTTTTGTTGATAACCGTACAGAGTTGTACATTTTTGATATGTCTCCAACAAGTGCAATCTGATTTTCACGGAATTTGAGTAACACAGAAATGAGATCATTGAGTGCTTTCGGCCCTTTCATCCAGTAATTGTTGAGAACATGACCCATGAATGAAGCGGATGAG
>WFKH01002636.1:30221245-30253125 GCA_016163765.1 Magallana hongkongensis | reverse complement strand
GGCTGCCCAAGAATTATCCAGGGGCCAAAGTCTAAACAATTGTAAAGAATCAGCAATATGTCAAAATGCTTGCAAATAATTAAAACCATATAATAACATTTCAGTTTTTGTGAATAATTAAAATGTTTTCCTTTGTAAAATTGGATTCCTAATGTGGCCCCATCCAAAATTTTGATTTTAACGAACGTGAATCTACCCTACCTGAGGTTGCTTTCACTAAAGTTACAGCTTTTCTATGCAAATGGTTTTTGAGAAGAATATTTTTAAATATGTTTCTCTAAATATTCTCATATAAATATTTAAACTCCTATTGTGGCCCTACCCTACCCCCCGGGGATCATGATTTGAATAAACTTGAATCTACCCTACCTGAGGATGCTTCCACACAAGATTCAGCTTTTCTGGCCATCCGGTTTTGGGAAGAAGATTTTTAAAGACTTTTCTCTATGTATTCCTTTGTAAAAATTCAACCTCCCTCCCAATTGTGGCCCCACCCTACCCCCGGGGATCATGGTTTTAACAAGCTTGAATCTACCCTACCTGAGGATGCTTCCACACAAGTTTCAGCTTTCCTGGCTGATTAGTTTCTGAAAAGAAGATTTTTAAAGATTTACTCTATATATTCCTATGTAAAAATTCGACCCCCCCCCATTGTGGCCCCACCCTACCCCTGGGGATCATGATTTGAACAAACCAGAATCTACACTACCTGAGGATGCTTCCACACAAGTGTCAGCTTTCCTGGCTGATTATTTTTTGAGAAGAAGATATTTAAAGATTTACTCTATATATTCCTATGTAAAAATTCGACCCCCATTGTGGCCCCACCCTACCCCCGGGGGTCATGATTTTCACAACTTTAAATCTACACTACCTAAGGATGCTTCCACACAAGTTTCAGCTTCCTGGCTTATTAGATTCTGAGAAGAAGATTTTTAAAGATTTACGCTATATATTCCTATGTATTCCTATGTAAAAATTCGACTCCCCATTGTGGTCCCACCCTACCCTCGAGGGGTCATGATTTTCACAACTTTGAATCTGCACTACCTGGGGATGCTTTCACACAATCTACAAGATACCAAAATAAAAGATTATGTCATCTTTGACAACATTATTAGCATAATAACAGGTATCCCCCAAACAGTTTTCATATTAGGAACCTATTTTGGTAAGAAGTTTAAAAATTCTTTTGAAGCGAGTGCGTAAAATGGCTCTATGAGGATGGCTTGTACTTTGCATGCTCTCTTTTAGGCATGATAAATATGGGTCTATGGATCATGATCAGCGATAGCATAGGGAATGGCAGGCTTATTTACAAACCAGATGGCAATCTTTTCTTTAAAATCGGTCTATTGCTGACAACTTTTTTTCGTTTTAAAATTGGTTTGGAGTTTATTAAGTTGTATTGGTGCAATGGAACAATAAAAAGTAACTCGATAGAGATTAAGGTGGCTCGAAACAGGAGTGCATTATTTGATGGATCTATAAAGAATCAATTTTGAAAAATGATTGTATAAAAATGAGACCGATATCGGCTTCCATTTATTTTATATGATTTTTTTTTTTTGCATGTTTTAATAAAAACCAGAAACATCGTTTTGGCTGCAAACAAGATAATTTAGAGCTACAAATTTGGTATCAATTTATGCACAATTTATGCACAATTATCTATGAATACATATGGAAGAAGGCCAAATAAACTTTATAATCGATTTTTTTTTTAATATCTATGAAAATGAAAATTAAGAATTGTAGATATTTTTTAAACCTATGGATAAAAACTACGAATCAACTGTCACTCGCATTAAACAAAAAAGATTCTTTATCGTGTGTCGAGGAACCTTAAAACGGAATCCCCTGAATAAATCATACAGTCTATATATATATATATAGAGAGAGAGAGAGAGAGAGAGAGAGAGAGAGAGAGAGAGAGAGAGAGAGAGAGAATATATACAAACATTTAATAATGTTGAAAACCACTTTATACATGTTTATTTGTCTGTAAGTATCTTTAATCTATGTAATCATCTGTAAAAACTAAATATTGTTTGAGTTTTAATATTACTGTCAATGTGTTGTTTAATTTGTCATAAAAACTCGCTTCTGCAATTACTATTTTAATGATACAATAAACAGAAAAGTCAATTAAAATTTGTATTGTTTTTACGGGAAGGGGTATACTTGTATTATATGTAAATCTCAAAGACAGCTTAAGGTATCCGACCCATATTAGGACCTAATTTTTCTAACCCTGAATATCCGTAATGTATTAAATACTCTGATATTAATTCAAAGCTTTTTAGAGTAGAAAAAGATTAACCGAGAGAAATTTTCAAAAATACTATTAACTAAGCAGTAATTAATTAATGAAGATTGCATTAAGGTCTATGGGGACAAGCACATTTTTTAAAATAAAACAGTAAATACTAGGAATATCAATAAATGCTTCGGTGAAAAGATGAATTTAATCCTTAGGAGTACAAAAACTATTTAAAATAAATTTTATACCGTATATATTTTTTTTAAAATTGATTTTTATTGATTAAGATCAAAGGGGAGCAACTCTTCAAGAACAGGAAAAGGTCATTAATTAGGACACATTCCACTCCTACATACCGATACTTAAACTTGAAATTTATGTCCAAGTATACTGAGTATTAAGCCCATACATATATGTTATGCATCCAGATTCATTGAATCTGGGGCTATTATGGATCGGATACCTTAATTGCACTTTACGGGAAAGACACCGATAGGATAGTTTCATGCGTATTATTTTCAAGGAAAGGTAATTCATGTTTCTTTGTGATTATACGAGGGTTGTTCAATATGTAATGTATATTGTACAATATCTCAAAAGCATTCGACTCAAATAGTAAAATGAACATTACGTCCCTCCAAAGTATTCTCAGCGGTTTGAAATTCATAATTTCAATCTCTGAATCCATTTCTGAAATGCGCCACGGTACGCTGATTTAGGTACACTGTAGACCTCTGAGGCACTGACTGATGGCTGAGCCAAGGGCTTATCGGGACTTGTAACGACGACCAGATAAGAACTTTTTAAGCTTTGGAAAAAGGGAAAAGTTCTGTGGCAACGCATTCTGAAAAAAATTACGCACTTTTATTTTTTTTTTATTTTAAAGTGCGTTAAATTTGGGAAAAAGTCAACGCAATACATCAACATTTTTTTTTCACCAAGACACCTAACGCACTTTGAAAAAAATGTTTAAATCACAAAATATGGACTTTGTTCGTAACTCGGATTTCGTATTTAGTAAGATTAAGTGTTTATATTTATTGTAAACACTGTTTAATATGGCTCACTGGGAACGAAGAGGGAAAACCAATGACACAGTCCAATTTCCAGTATATTATTCAACTTAGTTGATTACTTAAAGAATGCACCCGCATCTTTTTTTATGTATTTCAATTCCATAAACTTCAATATATAAACAGAGTTGAATCATGTTCAAAAAAAAAACAAAAAACAAGCCGACAGATAAATAGCTTCTACCATGGTATAATGCAATTATCTACAGCTTTCTAAGCATAAATCCACTTCTAAACTTCAAACTAAATGCGTTATTTTTATATAAAAAGTAATAAAGTTAAAGCCAATATCAACTTAAAAACATAGACATTTGAGTATGCTCTGTTTCCATGAATTTTTACGTTAACGATGTTCTTTGTGTATAAATTCATCAATAAACATCATACTAGTATTGTATTTAATATTAAACTTTGTCAACATTTTTGTATATACATGTAAGCTTAATAACGCCATCTTAAATATGATAGTTCAGCTATTGTTTTCCATAAAATTTATCATTTTCCCCTTTCTTTAAGGAGTAAATATTCACAAAGGAAAAATATTTTTTTCAAAAAATGGAAGGAAAAGTTAATGGAAACGTGACGAGTGAGATACATTAAAGTAAAAGTAGTTAGAAGGAAGGGTGCTGAACGCTACGGTGACGAAATGTCATTCCACCCTAGATCGCTGCAATGAAAATGAAGATGGCTGACGGTAATTCTGCTGTTCTTCGACGAAATCGTCCTGGAACAAAGGCTGAAGTGAGTAGATGACGATATTGAATATATCTTTAAAAACCAAAGAAATCTAGTAACCATGCAATATTGCTTAAATGAACGTAACCGATCAAATTTCTTCGATTTTTTTTTCTGACAGTGACAGTGAACATTTCGAATTTCCTTAGTTTATATTTTTGTGGGTTTTTTTTCTAGTCTATCATTTGATACACTTTTTCCCTTCTTTTGTCTGGTTGAGTATATAAGATATTCCAAAAAATGATACAAGAGTAAAGAATTCAACTAAAATTTGTTCTTGATTGAAGGACTGGTGTAATTGGAGTGATGAGGCATTTGAAGAAATGGATAGCACCCTCGCCGTACAACAGGTTTGTTGAAACCTATATGTTAAAGTATAAAAGAACTCTTCTGTCTTCTCATTTCATGGAAATATAATCATGACTTAAATTTATTATGGCCGCAGTCCATTTAAAAGAGCAAGAAAACATTTTGAATTGAGGTGGTCGAGATGGGGGGTTAGAATGTAATTACTATTTAAACTGGGAATATACGCTTGTGATTGAATTTCAAGACATTGATTATGAAGGACTATCGTAAACTTTGGTGGTGGCATCAGTCCAAATAACAAAACTGAGCTGAATCGCTAACTATATAGTGCCTAATAGCTCAGTTGGCAGATCACCTGACTAGAGATTTGGCCCCAGGTTTGAATCTTGGTCTGATCCTTCATTTTTTTTCCCCATCTTGCACCATTACGGCTCAAAGTATGATCTTTAATTAGGTATCTTAAAATTAAAATGATAAATAATGCTTATTTTTAAGCATCAAAAGTTCAAAAGTCAATTTAATAAACTTACCATGTACAATTTAACAAATTTATGATTCTTTTTACTCTGTATATTCTATTGTTTTTTCCTACAGTTTATTCAACAGGCAATAAGGAAGGATTTTACAAACATTGAAGAAATCCTGACCCCTCCAGAGGGGGTGGAAGAAGGGGTGTGGAAGTATGAACATTTACGGTTAGTATTTCAAATTTTAATTTGCATGCTGATTGTTTGGTGTGAAAGATTGGAAAAATAAAACACATGAAACAACTGATGAAATTGTCAGTACACTTATATAAGTTTTGTACATGTAGGTATGAATAAATAGTAAAGAAAAAAAAATGATTTTATTTGGTAAAATACAGACAACTTATATTCAATTTGTACTATAAAATATACGTTGTTTTTCTGACAAATTAGAGAGGTTAAGCATTTGAACGTGTACGTTTACGGGTACGTGTGGAGCTACAAGTATATTTACACGTACACGTGTTATGTTAAAAAAAACTGTATGTGTAAACGAACGTGTAAAATAATTAGATTTCACATTTTCAACATGTTCAGTTTACTCTCACTGTTTATGAAATAATTCTATGAATTTGATGAAACCAAAAGCACAGAACTCCTCAATTTATCGTCTGCTTTACATACAACAACGTTTGATATACACAAAGTCTATATTTTTATTTAAAAATCTACAAGTTTTCACCTCCGTGTTCTGTCGATTCTACACGTTTTGTACAACTTGTAGAATTACGCGGTATGCAGAAATTATGACGTAATACACATAAAATTAGGGGATTCCCCTAGTTACACGTACTCATACAGGTTCAAATGCTTAACCTCTCTATTAACCCCTGGTTATTACATGTACCATAATTAAAAGACTTAGTACATTGTACTTAATTTATACTCTATTAAAGAAGGCATCGAGTATAAAATGCATGTACAATGTAATTAATGTTAAACTTTCTTTGCTATTCATGTTTTGCAGACAATTTTGTATGGAGCTGAATGGCCTCTGTGTTAAATTACAAGTGAGTATACCATGTTTTGTGTACCACAATTCTATATACAAATGTATGTATAGACACCTACATGTATGAAGTGTATGATTTCTCAAAGATTCAATATTTTAAAACTCATGGGTCCATAAAAAATACTAGAACTTAGAGGAATAAGTATTTAAAAAAAAAAGAAAGACTTCTCTGTTCTTGTGTAACAAACAACAGTTATATTTCACAGGTTCCTATTAAATACTTTCTAGATTAATATTACCAGTACATGTACCAGTATTTAACTATTTACCAAACACTACAGTGCTCAATGTATGTCATTCTTGCTCAATGCTTTCTAGACATTCATTTCCCATCCTGTTCTCACTTAATGCTTTGTACATACATGTATTACTTGTTTTTACCACAGTATTTCCCCTACACTACAGCCTGTTTTCTGTATTACAGACTGAGTGCCACCCTGAGCAGTGTTCACAAATGACGGCCACAGAGCAGTGGATATTTCTGTGTGCAGCACATAAAACCCCCAAAGAGGTGGGTATTCAGGATTCAATTCCCATATTTTGAAAGGCTTGAGCTGCGATTTACAAAAGAACTTACGACTTATGACCAAATTAATGAATGCTAATTAATCACGAACATATTAATATTTTATTCTAACAGCTGTAAAATATAATTATGCAAATCAAAATAGTTGTAAATTAATGGTTTTATATTAATTTTGTTCATTAAAGATATTTCTATTTATAAGACTGAAAATATTTACGACTTTGTCGTAAGTTCTTTTGTTAAACGCAGTCTTGAATTCCACTGGCTCAGGATACCATAGATACCATATTAAATGCGAGTAATTAATATCCGTGTAAATTCGCAAGAAACACATCTCATGGATTTTAAAATCTTGCTTTTTTTTGGACATGTTAACAATGTGAAGTTATGATAAAAATTTGGTGTTCGAGATTTCTATATTCTCACAGTTTCATGAAATTGCATAAAATAAGGAATGTACAGTTTCTTGAAAGCCCTAATGATACCAGTCATGCAGGTTGTAGATAAGTTAAGATATGATCTCATAAAAAATCTAGTAGTGTTACAAAAGATAAAAAAAATTATGTCAGTCTATAAAAGCTGTACATAAAGATTGGAAGATTAATAGGAATATTTTTTTTAAAAAATATGCTAAATCTTAAGAAAAACTAATATTCAAGACTATACCAGAGTAGTCTGTTAAAAAGATCAATGCAAAGCTACTCATGCATGTACATGTACATTTGTATATACTTGTACTATGTTAGATACATGTACAATATACATACATGTATATAAGATATTATTGATCTACACTAAAGTAAGAAAATCTCAAAGGAAACAAAAGGCCCTTTGACCATATCACTCACCTGAACAACAATAGTTCACTTGAACATTTTGGTTCAGGTGAGCTAAAACTCTAGAATTCACAGGGAATATTGTTCTGTTGCAGTGTCCAGCCATCGATTACACTAGACACACACTAGATGGAGCAGCTTGTCTACTCAATAGTAACAAATATTTTCCAAGCAGGTAAAATATACTATTTAATTGTAACAGTGCATGCACACTATACAAAGATTAATGCAGAAAACTTACCCCAAGCAAGATATTTACTTGCAGAATTCTCCCTTTCTGAATGTTTATTGTAACGATCAACTTTCCACAATGGCTTTTAAATGATACACTTTAAGAATATGATAATTTCTTTAATACATGTTTATCTGGTATCAAATGCTTATTGACCTCATCCATCACTTTACAAAATAGTTATATTGTTACCGGGGTATCCAAATTCACTGTCCTGGAAATGATAAAATGTTTTCCCATTGTTTTTGAACACAGAAAACTCTGTGATTTACAGCTTTCTTTAAAATTTTGCTTGATGTAGTTTATTTTTCTTAAGTGTTTCAAGACAAAGACACTAACTTAAGGTAGTTCTTTCCTAGTTGTTGTCATTTTATGTTGTCATTCCAGGGTCTGTATAAAAGAGTCCTCAGTGAACAAGCTTGGCTCGGTGTGTAGAAGAGTTTATAGGATTTTTTCTCATGCCTACTTCCACCACAGAACTCTGTTTGATGAATATGAGGTACATGCCCTTATACTGAGATTTGTAATCATTTTGTTATGGGTCATTGCCAGCATTTATATAGAAAGTTTGTGCATTTTAACATTATGTAATTGATTCAATCATCCTTACTAAAACTCTTTGGAGTACTGGAAGTACATTTAATTTTCTAGTATTCATGTTAGATTGAACATTTTTGTCAAAAATGTTTAATAAAACTACAAATAATCTTAATTAAAATATATTTTAGCAAGTTATGTAATAATTCAATGTATTGGTTTTAGAATTTTTTGACAACAGATTATCATTGGCTCCCCCAAAACAAAATGACTCCGCTGTAATTAAATATACGAAGTAAAGGGCATTGAAATGCGTGTGATATATTTTTACCTTTTCAATGATAGATCAATAATAGAATTGTTCATCAGCTTGCTACTAGCTCACAAATTCTTCAATCAGTACATTATTGCTGTGCTCATAGTCGTTTCCTGGTCTTTCAGAATGAAACCTACCTGTGCCGAAGATTCACAAAGTTTGTGACAAAGTACAACCTCATGTCTAAAGACAATTTAATCGTTCCCATCTTGGAGGACCAGAATGCAATAGATGGCGAGAGTGAAGCATGAACTGAAACATAGTCTGGATGTTTAGGAGAATGTTCTTTAAATCAAATTTAAACAATTAGTTGCAATTTATTTTCATGGACTTGCTTAAGTTATGGGCAGTTTGAGAGAAGGTTGTTTGGCTGTTCTTTCTAGTGCTCTTGGGGCATCTGAAGCCACCAAGAATTTGTTTCATAATAGTGGGAGAAATGACCGTTAACTTACATTGTAGAGTCATCTTATTACTGCGTTAATTAATCAACATTGTGATTGTATAATCAGTTTTTCTCCAGGAGTGGTTAAGAACATAAGCATATTTAATATTTGTATTTATTATAGGTTGAAATATTTAATATCTCTAGTATGATGTACTGACAAATGTCTTATTAATATTTGATATACCGGTATAGAGTGTTGTATACTCATGTGCCATCTGCAGTAGTGAGAGTTTAAGGATTTAAGGAAGGCTTAGTGTGAAGACTAATGTATACAAATACATGTATAGTTCAAGTAAATTATAGCAACCCAGGTACAGTACTCTTCTTGTCAAATCTCTATATATAGAATAATTAGCAACTATCATTGCCAGGAATGAAAGGTGTATTACGTACCATTCACGAATAAAAGATGTATTGTTGTGTGCGTATAGATAGAAATGAGTGCAGTTTGAGCAGATTTTGAATGAAATGTGACCCTTTAAATCTTTTATTTACTCAACATGGCTAATACTGGTAGTATTACACATTTATCTGCCTGTCGACTCAATTAATCCATCATTCAATGTTATTTAAGATTTGTAATACACATAATCCAATGGACCTCTTTGTTTGATTACATGTCAGAAAGATTGATAATCATGAGGGCATATGTAGTAAATAATGGTTAACAATAAAATATTAATGTTGAACAAGTATTCAGAAATACAAGAAAGTATTGATTATTGTTGAAAAGAACTCTTGATTTTTCAGTTGACCAAGCTAGGACAACTTGCTATGTGTAACAATACACATGAAATAGTGTACAATGCATGCACACAGAATTATCATATCATGGTTTTTTGTTTCTTTTATTTATCGTGTTCATTTTTAACGGACTGTTATACCCACATCATGGGAGTTGTATAGAACTAAATCAGCTATATAATTATGTATATATTTCACATAAGATGTACAGTGTATTTATCAGTATCCTTAAATAAAATGGTAAACTGATTCATGCATGTTGTTATATATCCCAGCAAGAATAGTCCACTAGCACAAGTCTAATATATGGTGGATCCTTATATTATGGGTCCATCTTTTGATAGACATAAACATGTACATTGTATTATGGTGTGGTATGGCACGGTATGCTCATCTTTATATGATTGTGGAAGAGGTACAGACGCTACTGTTTGAAGTACGATCACTCTTGGTACAAATGTACAACTTCGGAAAAAAAGAAACACATTTATCATCAATATGTCAAGGACCAAAGCAAAATACACACTATTTGGGGATGATAATCTTTAGAAAACATAAACCTATTTAGTACTATAGTAGTATGCAATATTTAGTGTTTACATGCCACAGATCCCTTAAGCAGAACTCTTCCCTCTGCTAATGCAGGAAATGACCTCCACTGAATAGAAATGTATATAAATGGTACATTCGTACCACAAAAACTTCGTCCTGGTTTGTTTTGTACTTGTGTTATCATTTTACCCAATATTTATTCTCTGCATGTTCTTTACACAAAATGAACATACAGGTAAATAGCCCAGGCCTCAAGATCATAAACTAACAGAACAGGATTTTTTTTTTTTCATTTATATGTACCAATATTGTAAATAATAAAAGATCTCCCATTTGTTTAATGTTCAGTCATGCATGTAACAACCCACAAAGATGTTATTTGGTTCAGTAAATTCTCAGTTTGTGGTCTTAAGGCCAGGTACCTCACACTTTTCATTTAGTTGAAATTAAGTCTTGGGGATTTTGCTTGCTCTCTGTCCTTCAGTAATATACTAAACTAGTTCTCATCTACATGTACAAAAAAGAAACTTTTCTTCTTTTTTTTTTTTTACATAATTTATTGTCTGTTTAGAACCGTAACTTCTGGAAAAACCATTTGTTTTTTCCTGTCTTGTACCTGAAAAATACAAAACAAAGAAATCAGCAATATTATGACTACTTGTGTTTTCTTTTAATCAGTGCAGTAGACATTTATTAGAGTTAGGCTTGTTAATGTGAAAAGATGTCTAACCAAGACGTCATGCAAACTTCCCAGGACAAATCATTAGTTTTAAGAAAGATGTACTTAAAAGTTTGAAATAACAATACATACACCATCACACATAAATCATCAGTTTTAAGAAAGATGTTTGAAAGTTTGAAGAAAACAATACATAACACATAAACTGATCAGTAATTTATCCTTAATAAGTTACCTTTAATACTTTTATTGCTTCGTTTACACTATGGTGTCATTGATTCAACTGCTAATATGTACTGGTTTATCGAAAACTGCTCGTTTGAATATCAACTAACATACAATGTTACATAATAATCAAATAACTGTCTTGAAATGTGAACAATATTTGGGCTCGGGTCAAAAAACATGAGGGGGGCTCTTCAGGCCTCGCCTTCCATCCCATTTTATTACCCTTGCCAAAATATTTCTTATATTTCAAGACAGTGACAATATTTTTCATGTTTCACACCCACCTTTCTTCAAATTTAGCTTTGACATCCCTCCTTGCTTTACGTTTCAGAGCTGGGTCCCTGAAAGCATCTTTGTTGACAGCAGATTTGTCTAGGTTAACATCCACTGAGTATCTGAAGAAAGTTCAATAACAGCATTAGCTAAACAGACAAAACCACATACTGTATACAGGGAAATATTAGCCCCCGTTGTTTATAATTTTCACTGGGCGAATTTAAGTCTGGGCGAATTCCAATGTCTTAAATTATTTCTCTGAAAACACAACTGTGTTTGGGTGAATTAAAGATGGGACAAAACTGTTTGCAAGTGAAGAAGGGTGAAAATTACACAGGGCGAAAATAACCCTGTATACAGTATATCAATAATTTTCTTGCAAATTTGGCTAGCACAAAAATAACTGCCACTGCTACCTTCATTCTCGTTTGAGGCCATAAACAGGAGACTCAATAAATTTTGGTGGTTCTCTTAACATTCAATTTTATTTCTGAGGAATGATGTGTGTAATGCTTATGAAAAAAATCATAATTCATAACTTTTCTTTATCAAGTGTGACAATTAGTTGGAATTACTATAAACCAACTTTAATTCATTCGCATGTGCAAGTCTTTCGCAAGGTTCTAGACACTGCAAATATTTCTCCCTGCGAACCAGTTCTCAAATTATTTCCGATATTCTATTTCCATATAATCTACAACTTAATTCGCAAAAAATTAGTTGCCTTGAACCAGTTTATCTCTGATAAATTGCGAAATAAAGTCATCGCAAATTAAAGTTGGTTTAGGTTCTGGTAAAAGAAGCACTTTGCAAACAGTAAAATTTCTACAATTGTTGTAACACACTACTATTTGGACAGTACCTTGTGGGCATCAGGTGGTTGTAGTTGTACACCCTTAAGAAAGCCTTGAGCTTGGACCTGTCCTTCATCTTCTTCTTGCCCATCTTTCTTGTGACTTTTCTTGGGTAGCGGTCGATTCCTGCTACAAGGGCGTGTCCGTAAGGTTTGTCTTGTGTACCATCGTCATGGTTCTGGGGTTAAAATGAAAATTAGCAGGGTAATACAGATTAAAAAAGGCATCTATTCAAATTAAACGAGTTTCATGATTATTTTTTTTAAACTGGTATGAATCATTAGGTCATCAATCATATCAAACCCTGGTCTTTCTACAAGTACATCTGCAAACGGCTAACTGGCTATGGGTTGTTGGTTTTTTTAAACATTGGATTAAAACTAAGTCATTTCAATCTTGAATAGAAAAAAATCCATCACAAAAAATATACCCACCTTGACAATGACTGCCTTTCTTCCGGCAAATCGTCCACTTAACACAAGCACCACTTTGCCTGGTTTCATAAACTTGCCCATGGCTGAAAATTTAAAACCACAACATTATTATCACATTCCACAGACCTTACAGCTTAAATAAATATATTCCTACTTGATTACAGTACTGAATGACCAAAATGAAGTTTTATTTACATTTATACAATGAAATCAATAAGAATGTATACTGTTCTTAGACAAATTCTCTACAAGCATAAGTATCATTTCTCGCCAGTGCAACAGATCATTACAATTTCAACAAATAAAGCAATGTAGTGAGAACTGGTACATGTACTTAAGGGGAATTGGTCTTCATGGTCTAAGGCCAGTGTAGTTTACATTCACATCACAGTTCAAATCCAGCTTTTGAATCTTTATATGACTATGTACATGTCAAATCGTGCTTGTTATTATGATTAATTCCTAATTTGTAATAATAAACATGATAAAAGTTTGATATTCAACTGTATGAATGATTCATATATTTAACAAGCACTTATAAAAATAATGTCAAAAATGTGTAAATGTATATACTATGAATATCTTTCAGAAATGGAGAGGACCTGTATGACTACTTTTACACTAAACATACACCTGTAGTTTACAAAAATCAGGCTACCAAAACCCCAAAGCTTTTCTTGACAATCATTTAAAACGTTTCAATTGATCAATGATTGTTGTCGTGTTGTGTATCAATACAAAAAGCAAGATGATAGAATTGGGATTCATTTATCCCCAAGTCGATTAGAGCAAATTCGGATGTTAAGTCCAGTACATTTGCAATTGATTTATCATTTACAAGATAAAGTTGCCACGCAAGGAATGGTCAGTAAATATCATTATTACTGTGATGAATGTGCACAGGATATGGGTTTGAAAAATACTAGACTATATTGGTAATAAACTAAAATCGGCCAACTTTTGTAAACATTCACTCTCAACGTGGTACTTTAGTAATCAATATCTCTTTTAATTTCTCCGATAGGGCACTATAATATGTAAAATATCAAACCTAAGATAGTATTTAAAGCAAATATAAATGATATTTTATTATGGTGTGTAATAATTAGGCGATGATTGCAGATTTATTCATCACTTCTTCCCATACCTGAAACCGATGGACGACGTTAAAAGTAAAAGAAAGAGTCGTGCTGAAAAATACAGGATATCCGGGTTTAGCAAAAAGTTAAAGCATATTTGTTGGATTTAAAGTTTTGGTGTACGATAACGATATTTGTTTTGGTGTATTATCAATGAGGCATCTGTATTAATTTGACAAAAATTAAACACTATTAAAATATTGGTTATTTCACCTCCGGATCATGGGTAGGCATTGACCAAGGTTTTATAGGCGCTTCCGGTATTAGCACGAATTTCCTCATAGATATTAGAAGACACAAGACGTACTGTTAATGTATGATTATTTCTTTATGTAAATATTTGTACTTCAATCAAAGGGTTTAGTCCGTCAATTTATATTGTATATATTTCTGCAAGCGTATTACGGGCTTGACTACAGTCGTTTGACCAGTTCCGAATAGGGTTCAGATTTGGCGGTGCTGTAAATGTTCTCGGGTGTTATTTTTAGAACTAATTTTTTTGCCGAGATACACCATATCCCTGTTGATATTAATACGATATTGGTGTATTATTTTTTTTTAAATAAAATTTTATTCTAACAAGTTACACGGGAAGCCATTTTACCAGTTGCGAATAAGCCGATGAGTTCCAAATAACAGAACTGTTTCTATACATATCGAATGTAGATAAAAAAGTTTTGGCCCTAAAACCATCTACTGAACCTGTTGAATAACAGGTTTAATGCAAACCACTCAGTTATTGGTATTTTCTTAACCTATACAGTTTGATTTGCGCGGAAATGACAGACAAAATCACCGTAACAATAATTTAGACTGGTTTCTAACATCTTGCCGGAATACAGTCGCAGCGC
Organism: Magallana hongkongensis; assembly: GCA_016163765.1. Lineage (NCBI taxonomy): Eukaryota > Metazoa > Mollusca > Bivalvia > Ostreida > Ostreidae > Magallana > Magallana hongkongensis. The sequence continues at coordinate 30,238,557 of WFKH01002636.1, read as the reverse complement.
CTCCACTTATCATTATTTTGGTAAATATAATTTATTTATGACTGAAAAAGAAATTTAATGAATTCTAGAAGTATTTGTTTTAATCCATCCCTTCATTCAATCATAAAACAGAGGAAAACAAATTGGGTATTCGGAACTCGTAAAATGACGGCTCATTAGAGTTCTGCATCCACTTGCATTTTTATTTTATTTTTTATCCTGTATGCTTTTGGGTATGTTAGAATACATACTAAACCTACGTTTAATAAAAGAAATTCTGTTACAAGTGAAAATTTAAGGCACCGACAGACGATTTTATGCACATATTAGCGTTGCAATGACCAGGATTTATTGCAAAGCGAAAGTAGGTCGACTAATCTAAGACCGATATCAAATACATGTATGACCGCAAAAGTGAAACTACTGCAGAATTCAAACAAGCATTAATACGTGTTTATATTAAAGGTATTGATTTTCTTCTCCATTTTTTATTTCATTAATTATTTGCTGTGTAACTTCTAAACTATTCGGAACTGGTCAAAATTCGGAACTGGTCAAACGACTGTATTTGAATGATTTTTGCATTTATTTGGTTTAAACACAGCATGCACTGATCAATCGATGTCACATGTATCATGTTAATAGAAAATGGTTTCTTCTTGAATATTTAGTGCGATTTTTTTCTTGAAGACTAGATTTTCATTTAGAATTCTTGTTTTTGTAGACATCATGGCGGATTGTTTCTTGATTTTGCCCCCATTGACCAAAGACAGTACCGTTATATTAGGGAAAAATTCTCAGAGACCAACCACTGAGGTCCAGGAAGTGGTTTATAAACGAGCTGAAAGCTACTCAGACAACGTGAAAGTACAGGTATCATATTCATTGTGCGGATTTGTTGGTCTTATTAATAAGAAGCATTCACAGTTTAATCCTGATGACATAGTAGGGTAGTTACATGTCCATATTGCAACACTATAGTAGTCATTAAAGTTAGATCTACACAAGTCCACAAATTTAAAAATTCAGTTTTTTCCAACTGAAGTAAATGTTTATTTAAGGAATTAATTTAATTTCTACCTAGGTTAGATGATATAACTTTAATGTACATATAACTTGGGACAGTTTACGCTTCATAAACCACAAGTTATGTTATACTATAACTATATAACATAGGTAGAAATTTAATTTATTCCTTATAATTTAATTTTCAACTACATAACTAAAGTCAGAAAAAAGGTCCATTATTTAATAAAATGACTTTAATTTGTACAAAATTTAAACATATAACGTCAAGAGGATTATTACGTTTTGCACGCGCGTCAAATTGTGTTGCAGGCAAGTTTTGTTATATGATACATATGAATTTGTTTAGCCAATCAAATGACGCGTTACAACTAGAATTAAATAATTTGATAAATACACTTGCCAGAGTTTTTTGGGACTGCAATGCAGATACCATGAATACCGGTGCCGGGTTACTGTCGTTTCGGCCCCCAAGCCAAAGCGCCCCAAATTTTTTTGGAGCGCCCCAATTATGTTTCACAAGCGCCTCAAATATATTCATGAGTGCCCCAAAATATCTTTCACGAGCGCCCCAAAGTAAAATTATCATTACACCTTACGTCTTTGATAATTTGCACGAGTGCCCCAAAATTGGATTGTCCAATTTTTTACTAAAATTAACGTTTTCACGAGCACCCCAAAAGGGTTTCCCTGATTAGTCTTAAAATCTTCGATGGAATCTCAATGAACACATACTTGGGTCATTTTCCCAAGCACCCCGAAATGTGCCACCTTGATTTTGCTTTAAATCTTGTTGGATTATTTTCACGAGCGCCCCAAAGTTGCGTACGATTTGTAAAAACTACATTTGGATATCACTTTCACGAGTGCCCCAAAATAAGTTTTTACAAGTTTGCTCTCAAATCAGCATTCTATGTTGCTATAAAGTTAATATCTGACTACATGTATTATAATTATTTTGAAACCTGATTTTGCAATAAAATTGTATGTTGGAGACTCACTTTTACGTAAAATATGCATCATTTACACGAACGCCCCAAAATTGGATTGTTCGATTTAGAACTAAAATCAACGTTGGTGTATTCCCAAGTTTGGATTATTTTCATGAGCGCCCCAAAATGGTTTTACTTATTAGTCTTAATTAATCTTTGATGGAATCTCATTAAATGTACACTTTGGAGACAGTCAATTGGTTAGATAATTGCCATATTGTTTGATAAATATCAATTTCGGTGCTCATGCTTTGATCTTTGTATAAAAAAAACCCAGTTAACAGAAATATTTGTTATCGTTTTAAATCAGCGTTCGTAATTTTTGTTTAAACATGGGGCGCCCATAATATTCTAAATATTGTACAGCAAAACTTCTTTTCATGCACCCCAAAATAAGTTTCGTTATATAATAAAACCAACATTTGGGGCGCTCGTGAGACATACTTGGGGCGCTCGTGAAACGTAATTGGGGCACACCAAGAAAAATTTGGGGCGCTCGTGCATGGGGCGCTTTGGCTTTGGGGCGAAGTGACCAGCACCCACTGGTACCACCTACTCCCAAAAATTGTTATTTTATCAATCATAATGTATACAGAAGTGTATATAGTGTATCAGAAATAGATGGGGAGGACTGTCCTGAATTGTTTAAAGAGGCTGCCTAATCTCAGCAAGATTCATTGAGACTGAAAAATTTTGTCGTCAGTCATTGGTTCTGTATTTGTCAAAGATGTGTACCTGACTGGCTCTTGAAAATATGGTTGCTCTAACCAACTTATCGCTGGTAACAATTGAAATACGGTCATTGCAAAATGATGTATGCATGTAATGTGTTGAACACCAAAGTTCATTCAGTCAGTAAGTTAATTTCCTTTTATTGAAGTGCACATACATTGAAGTGGACCAGGTTAAGAAGACTCATGCTGTAATTCTGAGTAAACCAGCCTGGATGTGGGGGGCTGAAATGGGGGCCAACGATCAAGGGGTCTCTGTAGCCATGGCACCAGTGTGGACCAAGCTGAATGGACCCAGCGATCTAGAGGAGAGGCTGCTTGGACAGGATCTAGCAAGGTACTGTGAGTTTAGTAAATAAATGTACAGTCATGTACATAAAAGCCCTGAACTCATATCGTCACTTCAAAATGACCAGTATTGAAGGAAGAAAAGGTCATTTTTACTCTGTACTTGTAGACTAGCTTTAGAGCGAGCCTGTACAGCTAAGGAGGCAGTGGTGGTCATCACCGGTCTGCTGTCTCAATATGGGCAAGGAGGGCCTGGGGCAGAGGAGAGCGGCCCACAGAAATGGGCCCACCACAACAGCTTCCTAATAGCAGATAAAACCGAGGGGTGGATCCTGGAAACAGCAGGCAGTTACTGGGTGGCCAAAACCATCAAAGGTAAAGCTAATGCACTGCTAAGTGTGTTGAGAAAAAATACTTTGATACAACAAAGAAAGTGATCTGTTCAATGCAGTATGATTAAGATCAGACTGTATCAAATGGAACTTGCATGACTAATCATGCTGCAACTCAATGCAATTCTAAAATTTAAGAGTAGAAATGCATGTTTTGTACTTTATATCATCTAAATATTAAATGTAGCTGTAGACTTACTATTAAGTAGACCTCAATAATTGAGGAGTGGAAATATAAATCGGTCTTATTTCTTATTGTCTTCTTTTTATTTCTCAATCTACATGTACAATGTATGTTATATATTGTGAAGTAGGAAATTTATCCTAATGATTGTACACCCTTTTAGCTAAATACATGTAGATAAGTACAGCAAATGTAACATTCTACTGCTGATAAGTTTCCAAACTCTATTGCAGATGGATATTACAACATCTCTACGACCTTGACCTTGGGCTGTGACTTTGACATGAGTTCTGAGGGTCTGGTGGAAAAGGCAAAGGGGGAGGGGCTGTATCAGCCAGACAGCGGACCTTTTGACTTTGCCGCCGTGTTTTCTGTGCCACAGGGGGGTGAGGAAGGGGACCAGGCAGACCGCAGGGACAAAGGGAAGCAACTGATGGAAAAACTCACAGCCAAGAGTAATAATTATTTAATAATAAGATTTTTATTTGTTTTTGAATATTAGGTACGGTAATTACATGTATCCCTCCAACTGGCCTAACTGCATTTTAATTTAGTCGCTTTATGTCTACTGCGGTTATAGCATCCATCGCTATCCCTCATTTCTCTATTTTTAAGATTCATTTTTCAGCTGAAATAAATATGTATATTTCAAATGCTAGTTATTAGACAGAGATGGGTTAAGAATGATATTTAAAAATACATGCTACAATGTATGTACATGAACATACCAGTATATCATAATTGACTGGATAAAATCTGTTTTTGAAATTTTGACATGTTTTTTTTAATCTGGTTGTAGAGGAGTTTGGCATTGCCGAGATGATGGAGATTTTACGAGACCAAGAGAGCAACATCTGTATGTCTGGACCATTCATGACAACAGGAAGTATGATCTCAATTATCTCCCCTGATGTCCCAACATGCCACTGGCTGACTGCCACCCCTAATCCAGCGGCCAGCTTCTACAAACCTTTCATCTTCTGTCCCAAAAACAGTGTTGGTGAGTAAATTATATTTTATAGAAAAGTAATACACACTATACGCCAGAGAAACTTATAAACTAGTTAAAACACAACCTGTTACACCACCTGCAAATCTGTTTCAATATCAATCTTGACAGTAAATGAGTTACAAGGGACTATATATGATAATTGATAAAATTGCCCTCGAAAATTAACATCATCATTTTATTGTAATTCTTTGTTTTCTTTTGATCGATATACATGTGAAGTTCTTCCATAAGAGTCATTTTGATCCAAATCCCCTCAATTTAGAAATATGACATAAAGTTCATATTTTCCTGCCATTTTAGCATTTTTAGCATAAAACAGCAAATTTTCAAGCAGTTTTTCTTTCAGAAAACATTGATCGCAGGCTTGAATATTCAAAAATATTTTTGTCAAATATTTATCTATCCAAGACTGATAATTGACAAAACAGATTTGCTTGTTTAAAGCTGTGCTCTATATTTTCTATTCAAAAAGAGATGAGAAAAATGTGCATTTTTTACTGATTTTGATTGAATTGCAAAAATTGCGTCACTTCTGACATCATATACTGAGTAAAAATAAATCAGATTTAAATAGATGAAAAGTATATCTTATATCAACTCTTCTAAAAAGTAACAAAACAATTTAATGTACCAAAGACTAATTTTTGGGGCCAAATTTGTTTTGTTTCATGTAAATTAAGTTCTATGTGGTTCCAACCACTCCTCAAACTTCTATAAGCCTTTATCTTCAGTTGTCCCAACAACATTGCTTTAGAGTAAATCTTATTTATGTGGAAAAGTAATACATGCACAAACCATTTACGGAGAAACTAGACAAAACAAACGAACAACTCTGTATAAATGTTTCAATATTAGTGTTAACAGTAATGAAGGTTCTAAAATTATGGTTCCTTAAACTTGACTAACTTTTTTCAGAAACTTGTTCAATTTCAATAACACACACCTCTCCGACCTTCTGTTTAAACAATCACATGATTCAAGTTTCAGTATATATATAATTATCATTGATTTCATAATCCTCTCATTTTCCTCCCCATCTTCTTCAAAATTTATAAATTGCATAAAAGAATGAGTAATTGATGTCATAAGCACAGCTAATATCTATCTTAAAGTTCCCATGCTTTCTAAGATTTAAAAATGTGATTATCAGTGGTGCCAAATTTATTGCTCAGTTAATTTTTCTACAAGAATTTTTTGACAGTAATCTAAATAATTTTAAAAAAAACATTTAAAAATGAAGTTCATGTAGTTTCATTAATTTTCGTGAATTAAAGTAAAAACCAATAGGTTCAGGGATACATAAATTTGTGGCCAATGATCCTATCAATAGGATACAAGATGCTCTTCAATGAACAATATCATGGATTAACTCAACAATAATCCCTGAAAATTTGTATTCAAAGAATATTGATGAAACCACAGTACATGTAATAAATTGGTAGTGATTTGAAATTTTTTTTGAAAATGTCTTAAATTTAATGAGCGTTCTGACATCAAATATATATTTATATAAAAAAATATCTTTATGACACTAGGTACTTTAACTCAGTCTCCTGACTTTGGAGAAAAAGATCCTGTCAAAATTAAGCCTAGATTCCAAGAACATGTGGACCGTGCCCACCCCCTGGTCAAAGGTCACCAAAAATTCCTGAACTTACTGGAGCGTGACGAGCTACAAGGTCACATGATCAAGGAGAACCTGAGAGAACTAGAGCAGAACTGTCTGGAGGACATCAAGGAGGTTCTGTCACAGTTCAGCGAGCAAAGCTACGTCAAAGTGGCCAACATGTTTAGTCACATGTGTGATATTGAGATGAACTTTTACAAAATTTAACTTTGCTGACCAAACAGTCTCTCTATGGTTAATGAATTTTTTTTAAAAGAATGGTGGTATATTATAGGCTTTTGCTAGTCAATGTTGTGCTTTCAATATCATAAGACATTTACTGGAAATGGCTCAAACTCCCCATGGTTGAAATAACCCTGTTTGCAGAGGTGATGGTTCCACATGAGGATGTTGAAAATTATAATAATAATCAATAGTAATTACTCATTGAATGGTTTCAAATTTGCAGAATTGTTTATGACAATGCTCATATTTTATATTAGCAAATTGAAAACATCATAACGGTTTCCCCTTTTACAGTAGTACACTACAGTTTCAAATACTATTGTTTTCAATGACAAGCAATAATTGTGGAAAACTATTTTTAGCCAATACTCATCAGGTATTGTGATAGAATTGTGTTCATTTTTTAACTATAAGATGAAAGATAGTTAGGTGTACTGAATAGGAACGATAGTTTGTTTTTGTCATTAGCTTGTTTTTATTTTGAAACTAAATTATTCAAAAGTAACATTTTATTTTCAAAGAATGGAACATGAAACTTTGCCATATTTTTGTTGTATTATGTGAGTGAGATAAAAAAAAAAAATTTATAAACACCATATTTTCTTGTAATCACAAGTATTTCAATTAAAATAAATATTTATTTTGAACTTGACAAAATGGTAAGGCAAAGATTAAAAGAATTTAGTTATTAAGAAATATTTTAGCTACAATTAGGTGAAAATGTTTCGAAATTCATATTAAACAAAACAAATACATTGAACATGCTTTTTTAGTTTTGACATCCAGCATAATTTACTTTGACACCTTGAGCAACTTTTTTTTTCCAACCCACAATGTCTATAACGTAACATACTCAGTCTGTTTGTTTGTATGAATTCCAATATTGTGTTAGAAGTTAAAAAGTCCTATCAACATTATATGTTGGTATTGTGAAGTGTAATACATATTATTTTTGTTATTAAGAAGTGCAATATAGATTAAATTAAGTTTACAAGATGAAGTGCAATATAAGTTGGGTTTTTTTAGGTTATGGTTGATTCAGAATCATGCCATTTTTTCCCCTCATTTATAATGGATGATAGTGTTCTAAAATCTTTTTTCAAAATATATTTTTATGATTTTTATATTGTATTTTTGAAAACTGCTATTAAGGACTGTGATAATTTGTTTTAATTTTACTAATTTAGATATATAAATATATAATAATTTCTTTGTTATTTATTTTTGACCTGTTAAACTGTTTTGTTATGTTTGATTTGTTCCATTTTTTTAAATATGTGATATTTGATGGTTCATTCCAGTGAAAGGTTTAAGTTCAGAATCTTTGAAATTTTATTTTTCAATTTTTGAAGTTTGAAATGGTGTGATTTGGGTTTTTTTAATGCTTCACAAAAATTTAGATGTTTTAAGTTGAGTTACAAGTGAGAATGAGAGTTCAGAATTCTTTGTTTAAAAAACAAAGCATCATTGCTAGCCACAGGTTTTGTGTTCATTCTATTTCTCAAAACATGTGGGTTGCGACAATGAAAACAAAGCTTTTTTTTCTTTGTTTACAACAATGTTATATTGCTAAAAATTACATTTAAATTACATTTAATTATTGTTTTTCTTTTGTTTATTAGTGTGTCTTTGGACACAAACACAAATTTGTCACGTGTCATTTTGTTAAAGGTATGGTATTTTCTTTATATTATAAATAAAAACAAGACTAGAGCTTTGTTGAGTAATACTAAGAATGCTCTTTTTTTATTTTGATTTTACCTGAAACTTGACTTCCATCATGACATTCAAATAAGGTCAAGCATTATAAAGATCAACGTCAATCTATTAGACATTAAGATTGAAAAATAAAGTTTGATTTTTTTGGGCTCAAATCATGTAAATGTTTGTTTAAAGGAAAATTACAATGCACATTTTAATTTGTTATACATATCTTGGGTATTTTAGGTGCTCTCGTAAATGTTTTTAAAATGTTTGAAGTGTGACAGGGTATATGAAATAAATGCATGCACTAGCTACTAGTCAGTAGGTTAATTCTAATAATTATGCATTCATCCTCTTAAACCGACCAATGCAACTGTAGTTAAAACCATATGATTGTTATATTTCAGGCAACATTTTATTTCATGTTTTAGTTAAAGTTAGAATCTTCAATATATCAAAACTTATCAAAACATTGCACACGTAACTCAATTATTGTATAGATTCTGAAATAAACATTCAATATAGTATTCAGTAATCAGTCAACAAGAGTATATATTCAAACAATATCATTCACAATATTTTTTTTTAAAAGACAATGTCGAAGTCATATTGCTCTTTACTCAATTTCGATCTTATATTAAAAACATCATAGACATTTGATAAATGTACGTGTAAAATTAGTATCACAAAAACTTTTAATATAGATTGAAATTAGGAAAAGACACATAGTGAAACTAACTGTGCAGGTAATCCAGGGCTAGAGTTTTTCCATACATGCAAAAAGCTACAATGTTTACCAGCTATCTGTTACTTTATACAAGTGTATGTTACTTTGTTAGCTATAAATATTTTTATAACCATATCTGTCTTGCTCGCCTCTATGTTTTTATTTTGTACAATATAAAACTCTGGCTGCTTGTAAAGACTAAGTCGATTATATATTATGTATTTGAGCAAAATGACTGCTACCTTAGTATGTTTAAAATGAAATACTACCCTATTAAGATGTCTTGTGATTTGAATGCATATATGTACTTTCATGTTGTACCTTGTGAAATAAATTGAATTCTGTGATTGTTTGTTAACTTAATTTGAGTGCAATCCCAAATATTGACACATGTATCATTGTGGCTCTTACTCTTAACTTAAGGTTGTGTCTTTATTGAAGTAACTGAAGAAAAAAACCCCACAAAGGTTGGTTATTGATGTATACACTTCTTCTTTTGGAGATCTAAAAGGCTCTTTGTTCATTTTTAAAGTTGACTTACAATATCTGGCAGTGAGAAAGGGTGGCACATATAAGGCCAGTATTGTTTGATCATGACAGTATAGTATCCCCAGAAATTAATTTTATTCGAAAGTCGACTCAGTACTTAAAAAGATACTTGCCCATACGTATACAATGTAGTTGGTGTAAAGATCTTTACGTGCAAAGAAATTTTCATATTAGTATTTTTTTTTTTACAAAATTATGTAAGTATAAAATAACATGTTTAAACCAACGTTAACTAATTGGACACTGTATTTCAAAATGCTGAAAAGATACGTCTCAACTAGTACATATTTTTTGGCTATACAAATGAACGTATCTATTTTTTTATATTAACCAGGGGATTTAAAAAGATAAAACTTCTTTTTTTCATTTATAATATAAAAAAAAAACCAATGACTTTGAGACTAAGGTTTTATTCAAATCATGATGTTGGTAATTAGAGAAATACATGGCTGTATGGAATCCTCAAATCACGATGGAAAGTGACTTTCCGGTCAAAGTATGCACCATCTATTTCGTTGGGTTTTTTTTACACTTGTATTTATTTTTTGATTCTATAAACATTACACCTGCATCTATTATTTTGTCGCCTTTCATTTTTCATTTATATAGTGTGATTTCTGATATGTGTATTCCATGTAGATTTGTCTTCTTCTCTATTAGACATAAATTGTTCTATATTTACCCGTCGTATACTAGTTATTGTGTCATTTACATTCGACGCTGGAATACATTGAGTTGGAGTGAATGGAATATATATTGATATTTTTTCTAGTTACAAAAAACTAGTGCTATTTCCAACTTTGATAAAAACAACACAGCTGACCTAAATAACTAGTACTTTTACCAAAATTAGAACTATTATAAAACTATACTTATGAACGCATGGCGTGATTTACATGCAGCGTGTTGTGGGAGTTTATTATGTAAAATAGAAACGAAGAAGTAATATTTCATATGTAAAAATAATTTTGCCATTAAACAAAAAAGCAAAAAAAAAACAAAAACAAAAACAAAAAAAACAAAAAAATAAGTAAATAAATATCTTCAACACGTAACGTGTTTTCTGCAATTACTTTAGATTGAATATTTTCGAATTTGATTATTTAATACATCCATGATGGCATCCATGCATTATCTTGTATGAAAACATTTCTTTTTGTGTGGCACATATAAAAATAAGGTACAATGGATGGACGGGGCAAAACATGCATATATCTAACTTGATTAAGTATATAAATTAATTAGAATCTTATTTTTAAAAGAAAGGTTACAAATGAATTATTCATTTGATTTTAAAGAGGGTTGAAAAGATGTATTTTTTATACACCTAACATAGCAAAATTATTAGCGCGTAATATTAATTTTAGCATGCTGTAAGTATATCATTACAGCACCGGTACCACTCGAGACAGACGCTGGTCAGTCGAGAGCTTTATGACAGCCTGTCAGCCAAACTGATTGTTTACTGTACTTTTTAATTCTGTATCACTGGGTGAGTTTTGTTTGTTTTTTTTAACTTATAATTCCATGCAATTTAAATAATATGTTATTAAAGGGGATAAAGAAAAAATAACGTATATATGCATGTATATCAGCTACCCCTTCACATAAATTATGAGGTTAAGTAAACATGCAATATATTGATAGATTTTTTAGTATTTTGAGTATCTATTTAAATAAGCTGTATGTCCATAAAATGAGAAGCTTCTGCATGATACTGTAGTGTTATCAAATTGCATGTGTCAACATATTGCGTGACTTTCATTTTGACAAGTATAAAGCTGCAGTATGTGAGTTGAATGTCACAGCTGGGCGATAGTCAATCCATAGCAATATACCGTAATTTTACTACAGTAACTGAAAATTAATCCTGAAAGTACCAACCACATATTTTGAAATTATTGAGAAAAAAAAATCATGTATAGATAGAAATGAGAATCATACTTTCTTACGTATGATATAGGACCAAAACCCGTTTGTAGATTAAAAAAAAATTAACCCCTTTAATTTTTTTGGATAATTTTCCGTAAACAAATAACCCACCCTTTCAATCATACATAAGGCCGAAATTATCTTATTTCATTTTTTTTTAAATAATGGAAATAGCATATGATTATCTCGTTCACCAATAAATAGAGAATTCCACTGTTTCTCTTATATAAATTCCCTAATAGAAACCTGATAATTATGTACTTTATATTTAGAGACGATACGGGTTATAAGTAACCTGTTATTTTCTAACGCTTCTTCTCAGAGATCCATTTTTAAAAAGAAACAACATGCCTCATGGTTCCTTTTTCAACTCAATTACAACATTGGTCAGATATTCCTTTTAAATACCGGTATTTCATGAATCTGTACAATTCATTTTCTCTAGTCGAGATTAATGAAAGCTACGTTTTTAGTGACTCATTTGAGATAGATTGTATACTTTGCGATTTAAAAAATAATCGAAATATTTAAATGACCTGGATTGAAAAATAAATCCCTTGATTCTATCTTGTGTGGCAATGAATTGTTGCGCTATGGTGAAATCTATTTAATTATTTATGGCATACGGGAAATCCCAACTTTCATTTTGTTTTATTATTATTTTTTTCTTGTATAGCGGAAAACTGTTTTAACTCAATATCTTGAAATCGTGTAAACTTAGATTTTGGTGTAGTGAAATAGATGCGTTACCATATCTTGCGTTTAAAATAACGGCGTAAAAACCGGAAAAGCACTTACAGTATTTGAGAAAACATCTTCTAATATACTATACACTATAAAGGTAAGTATTTTGATTAAGAGAGAGAGAGAGAGAGAGAGAGAGAGAGAGAGAGAGAGAGAGAGTTTACTGTATTTAAAGGGACTTAGACACGATTTGAGCTCAAATTTTTCAAAATTTATCTATTTTTATTTTTAATGTCTAGAATGGTCAATATGGATGTTTTTCATGCTTTGTCAAAATTTGATATTCAAAAATCGAGTGCCAAGCGAGTTACAGAGGTTATAATTCTTTGTTTTGTAAACAAAGCTCGAGTCCCGTTATTGTTTACATATGTGTTGCATTGGTTAAAGTTTCAATCTATAAATGTTGCTTTGCGTTTTTGATAACATTATTTATGATCACATTAATCAGTTTATCTTGTTTACCACAATTAGTTATTTTGTCTAATAAATAGTAAATTCCCTACTTGACATTATTTGTAAACAAATATAAGAGTCGAGTTTCGTTTCATTACAACGTTTTCTTTCATAACTGTATCTCGCTTTTAACTTGAGTTCTAACATACAAATTTTGGTGAATCACTCAAAATACACAAGTAAACCATTTTATGCATAGAAACTAAACATAAAGCTTTCATCTAATATCGAGTCTAGGTCCCTTTAAATACATGTGACTGTATATTATGTGATTGCTCCTCTCAACAAAGCAGAAGATTGCCTAATAACAATTTATCATCGATTTGGTTTAACATGTGTTGCCTTTTTTGTAAACAATACCTTATATAAAGTGTAAAACAATACATGTTTAATAAAGGTACATGTCTGCAAAGCGTGTTTGGGCAAAACATTTTTATTAGAATTTAAATGCAAGGGCGTTTTTTTTACATTTACTTAATATTTGTATGTTTTGATCTGATTTGTTAAACACCTTTGAATTCAATGTACAGAATATCTCCTTCTGAAGTTATTATTGTCGTTGATAATGGAATCGGGTAGAGTTATTCTACATGTAAACTTTTGGGGGTTTTCGAGCTGGAAATAAAATAAAAGGGAACATGATATCATTGTTGAATTCAAATGTGTAATTTTCAGGAAACGATATCTTAAGATAAGGTATATATTAAGGTATATGGCAAAATTTTGATCAAGAAAATATGTTAAATACCCCTCTTAGAACAAATTGCTATTAAGGTTGTTCACTACACCTTGAACTAGTTTCTCAGATCCGCAGAGAATTACTTGATTTTGAAAGATAGCATGATCTGCGATTCACAACTCCGATAATTTAACCACTGAGCTATGATGATATTCCAAAAACTTGATTAATACAAATTATTTAACAAAATATTTAAATCGCCATCTTGTGACGTAGCGTCTTGAAAAGTATAAGTCGAGGTGGAGTGGTGTACCTTAAGATACTGATGTGGATGAGACAGAGTTACTTATAAAAATCTTAAATCTAAGTCTTATGTTTTTAATTTGCAGGCCAATATACTGGAGAATGTCAATATTCCGCGTTCCAGTTTCTAGATACAAGCAATTTACCAACATACCAAAATTCTTCGGCACAAGACGTTTTACAGAGAAGACCGTCCGGGCTGTCTCGGACTTTATCGATTTCAAACACGACAAAACTCTGTTTAAAAGCGAGGTGTATAACATTACTCAAGCCGTTACTCATATGATTGAGAATATCATCATACAATCCTCCGAAAATGATCATCGCTTTAAAATCAGATCTCTACAGTTGATAGGAAGCATGTACGAAGGAACGAAGGTTTCGGTGCCCAACGAGTTCGACTTTTTCGCAGTGTTTGATTATGATGTTATTGGCGATCGAAAATTTGGTTTAGAATCCGGCTGTCGCCCTGGTTTTACCAAAATTCGTGTGAAGGAAATTTCTATAGAGTGGTTAGACTGCTGCCAAGGACTATATTTGTCTCCCCACATTTGTATGAGAAAATTTGAAAGCCTTCTTCCATCACAAATAGCAGATATCGAACCAATCATCACACCATCAGGAACATTACATGGCTGGAAGAGAAGGAAGAGGACATTTGACTTGTATTGGAAAAATGCAGATGGTTCTAAAATTGACATTGCAGTGGACATTATGCCGGCTTTTCCTGTGATCTACAAAGATCTTCCAAAAACATTGCGCGAGGATTGTACGGACACCAGAATGCACGAGATAGGACCTAATCAAGCTTGCTTCCTAATTCCAAGGTCATGTGAACATTACTACGAGGGGAAGTGTTGGCATAATTCATTTGCGCATGCGGAGAGTGAATTGATTAGAAAGATGGACGCAGAAAAAAAGAAATGCCACCGTGTTCTAAAACTCTTGTTTACCGATGACTTAATGGGCAAGTCTGGATTTCTAACATCCTATGCACTGAAATCTGCAATAATGTACAAGTCCAAGAGAGAGTTTGACAATGAATTAGAGTTTCTTCTGTACATTTTCATTCATTTTGCGAAGTGTTTTGATCAAACTTGCATGCCAACCTACTTCTTGACCAAAACCAACGTGTGGAAAAACATAATTGAACATCGCACACAAAATATTTGGGATACAAAATTCTTGTACGATTACCATGTGAGGAGACAGATTATAGAGCATATTGACAAAGTTGAACTCAAAGATCCTTCTTGCTTCCCTGCATGGAATGTGGCAGTAATCCTGGAATTCTGGCGTCGGATGATGATTCTCTTTATAGTACTGTTCTGTAGGGCCGAGTCATCCATGGCTATAGACTTTGCTTTCAGTTTAATAAACGATATCCACTCCAAAAGCAATCAATTTTATATGGAAAGACTGAAAGACTGGAAGATTAATTGGCTGGTAGCAGCGCCTCAGTATGATGTGCTAACATTACGAGCAAAGCATAGAAAGGTGATAACAGCTCTTGACATTCCCGTATACACTGAATTGATAGACGAGTTGCAAAAATATAAAATTTTGGATATGAGGGCCTTGAACAGTTTGGTTTTAAATAATCAGTATGCTTTTGAGGCAGGACATAATACGTTTATAAATCTAGATGTACGTAGACACTCTAATGTATACATACCATACACGTCCTCGTGTAAAAGCGAGGCCTTATCACGCCAGCTGTACACCAATCGGTAATATTACAAAAACTGTAATTATAATAATAGTGATGATGCATTCTTATATGCAAAAGAACGAATCTTCATTCAGTTACTGAAAACTGAATCTTCCGCAAAGATTCTGATCTCTAAAAGCAATTTCCATTGCAATGAAGATAAAGCGGACATTCCAAGATCACTTCAACACTATGAATGTCCGCAAGACGGCAACTACAAAGGTTGAATCTCTAAATTCAAAGTCTGACACTTGCGATTCCTGAATTTGAGAGGACGTCTAAATAAGGAATGAAGCATCAAACAATAATATGTGCTTTGCAGTCAGAAATATAGATACACTGACAATAGAAGATGTCCAAAATTATGTTTTTTAAAAAAACAATATGCAGAGATATACAGCAGTTTTGATCGTTTTGATTTTAAATTCTTTTCGGGAGAACATCTTGCTTGTTACTCTTTTTCCCTGAAAGTAATTCTGCATGAACAAGACTTTAAACTTACGAACAGGTACAGAAATAATGAATCCTTATGATAATAGAGAATATTGTTATCGTTTCTTTTTCTTTTCATTTTTCAAAATCCTCAAGTTCAAATAAGGGAGTTTTTATCTTCAAACTACATCGATTTGTTACCTGTCAAAACGCTTTATAGCGTAACTTGGATTTAAAATTCGCAATGTTTGATTTATCACGTAACAAGTTCCTTGACAAATACACACATTAGAGTGATAAGGGGTTTAAAACTGTGAAAGCAGGAAGTGTTTTAATTTTCAACGCCTAAATGTCACCATGCATATATTCCCCTAATATTCTTTACTATCTAGCTATCATTGCAAAAATACTGTAACAAAGTATCTTGTTGTTGGAAATCTAACTTGATGTGTTTATCTTAATTCAAATTCCTTACAAACGTATGTCAGAGCATATTTCAAAACAAATCTAATCAAAACATGAAAACTATAAATATTATGAAAGTTTTCTCGAAGTGATTTCCAATGTTGTTTATTTAAATATTCTTGACCTCGTAAAGTGGATATGAAATCATACATGTTTATACCCTTGATCAATGTATAGCCATTTAAGTTCTTTATTTCTTCAATTAACATCCACTGTCGATATATATCTCCTATATAAGGATGAAACACGTTTCATGCTCTTCGGCATGCATGCACTTTATCGCGGTTCGAACACGTTCCATTTGGAGCAAATATTTGATGACTCGTTTTGAGAAAACATTTACAACCACCTCACTGGTAAGGAATACCCATTAAGTTCTAAATTTACCTGACTGATATCAGAGCAAATATATCATAAAATTTCCACGATCCTTATTTGCTCTTTTCTGTTGTATTATATATTGTCGCAAATGTGCTTGATATACGCTGTAATATTTGAACATTGTTCAGTGGAAAAACATGGACTTAAGAAAACAGGGTGTTAAATTTAATTTCTGAATCTGATAGTAAGTCATATCATTTGTAAAAAGTTTATATCACACTATATCCCAACTAAAATAAACCTCTAAGTGTTTTTTGCTTAATGAAAACGTATTTTTAAATTCCCTTTTTTCAAATTATATACAGAAAATATTATAGCCTTATAAGAAGTCTTTGCAATCGAAACACAATCGACAGTAAACTTTTCGAGTCGTATATTTATTCCCAACAAAAGTTTAAGGAACAATTTAAATTACATTGGCGATCAAAGCTCTCATCCAAGATGTAGAAAAACTGCATATATATTTTTGTAAGAGGGTTTTGGGTGTCAGAAAAATACTTGCAACAGTGCAGTATATTATGAATTAGGTAGATTTCCACTAGAAATATTCAGGAAACAAAAAAATTTTCAATACTGGTTAAAATTAAGAAACAGTAAAAACTGTATTTTAAAAGCATGCTACGAAGACATGGTGAAAAATAATGACACATGGATTTCAAATGTTAGGAAAGAATTGTGCACCTTAGGCTTGGCCAATTTATATCACAGTACTATGAAAGAATCTGCTATTATAGATATTATATATGATAGAATGTGTGATGTCTTTAAACAAAAAG
>WFKH01002636.1:30157450-30181698 GCA_016163765.1 Magallana hongkongensis | reverse complement strand
ACACACACACACACACACACACACACACACACACACACACACACACAAAATTAAAAAAAATCAGAATGTTCTTTAGGTGGTATGGGATACCTGTCGATATCAACGTGAATAAAAGTACATTATAATCAAAATATTCTCACCGGTTTAGAATTTTCAGATTTTACAATACTTGACCAAAAAATATGTTTTAAATTTTTTTGGAAACGTAAAAATTATAAAAGCCCCATTGAGATTCGAACTCACGACTTAATTACAGATCCGTAGTTAACGCGCTAACTCATTGCACTAAGTTAACGTGTTAGCCGTTAGGTAATATTTTCGAGAAAAAAGCATACGATCGGGAGTACGTCACAATATGGAAGTGTCCCACACCACCTCAAATTTGGATTGGTAAAAAGTTTGTAGTAGGAAGGGAGGAATGAACATATGGAAAACATAGGGCTGGACCGGGATTCGAACCCGGGACCCATGCAACTCTAGTCAGAAGCTCTAGCATTGATCGAACAACCCAGGCCAATATCCACTGTCCACATAGCCCACACTTTTACATTTTCGATGTCATGAGTATATAGAAATTGCTTGCCAATAAAATCAGAGTCTGAGGTATTTTGTTTTCAGTGGATTTGGGTAATAACCACACTTTTAACATATTGTCTCTTTACAACTTTTTGCAACCTCTGGTCTTTCCAATACAAGTTGACCTCTGATCTCCGTATTCATATACATCTAGATATTCTACTTGAGGCGACCCCTTGGTCTCTCTGCAGTGGACGACTTCTGGTGAATTTCCATCTTGTAAAATGACATTAATTGATGTCTGATCTCCGTATTGATTTTCATAATAATTACTTCATCGATTTAGAGCCTTAGATGACCTCTAGCCCCCTTTTGGATATTCCACTTCAGGTGATCCCTGGCCTCCCTACACAATGGCGTCGGAAGCAAACTGAAATGGGGGGGGGGGGGGGGGGGGCTAGAGTATTTATGACACCAACTAATAAAATAATAAATACTCATTTTATTCTATAGCAACTACTACAAACAGGAAAACAGGAATTACAAGATACACACCCACTATTAGCAAACAAATGATACCATTAAATATACATAGCACAGCTTCTATTAACAGAATTGATAATGAAGAATTTATTAATTAAACTAAATTGAATTACAAGCAACAACTTCATTACATTATCAATAAAAACATGATAGCATGTACATAAGACAGCAACTTAATAAACAGAACCAAAGATCCATTTACAATGCAAGTCAATTTTAAAAACTAATCTGACCACAAGCAAGAACATCGTTTTAAATTCATAAACTTAATCTAAAAGCTATATAAGTATAATAACAAATACAACACCGAATAAATTTTTTTTTTTAATTTTTAATTTTTATTTACACATAAATTCACACACACACACACACACACACACACACACACACACACACACACACACACACACACACACACACACACACACACACACACACACACGTATAAACATATTTCAAACATATTTCATACATTTTAACATTCTAATTATAGCAATATCTCATTGATCAATTATCTATATGGAGTGAAATATGTGTTATTCTTGCAAAAAGAAAAAAAAAAATATAATAATAGTAGACAGAGAGAGAAAAAAGAGAGAGAAAGAAATGCGAATAAAAGAAAACAATACAAAATAAGATGAAGTGAGAGAAAAAAAATTTAAAAAAAAAGGGGGGTACATACATTGTATATCAAATTATATAAAATCAATGTAAGTCAATTTTAAAAACAAATCTGACCACAAGCAAGAACATCGTTTTAAATTCATAAACTTAATCTAAAAGCTATATAAGTATAATAACAAATACAATACCGAATAAATTGATCATTTATGAAAAGTTTCCTTTTTTATTTTATTTTTCAAACTGTCTTGTTTTTTTTTATTTATTTTTGACAAAATTAGAAAAAAATGTGTCATCAAGATAAAAACATATAATAAAATCTCTTTGAAAATTCCAAAATAAGTTTCAAAATGTCATTTAATTTAGCATTCTATTACAGATAGGCTGATACAAAGACTCAGACAGGAGACTCCCTTTTTAAATATTTTACAATATACTTAAACAAAGGTCGAATTTTGTTGCTGAATATGAAGTCTGACCCCAGGGCAATGGAGATGACCACCGATATGTTGAAGTCCTCGTTGTTAGATTCATGTAGGCTAGCTCTTTAACAACTTCGGAAACAATATCGGCTGCCTCCTTATTTGGGACCCAGACATGGATAATTTGTCTTTCCCACATTGGCGGGCATCCTTGTATCATGATGTTCTGAAATGCAGTTTTTGCATCTGAAAGAATATGTTTTAAAATCCAGTTTACTAGTAGTTTATAAAGACTCTCATTAAAATATTGGGCCCTTCCTGTGGCTTGTTTGGCCCAACTGGTGGTTATATAAAGAAAATTTCATGTCTCACCTTGTTGAGATTTTTCAATCTATAATATTCTGACAGATTGTTGCTAAGTTTTGATTTAATGAAAGATTTTATAACAATCTGGGTCTTAAAGGAAACCGAAGAAGTGACTGTCACTGACTAACCGTTGAATTAACCCTGCAAAATTATTGCTTTATGATTCTTGGGTAATGAGTTCTACAATTCTAATAGTGGCACACTTAATTATCATACATGCTCTGTTTGTTTGTGTCCTAAATTATATTTATGTTCTTGCTCTTATATCTACCGTACAAGCCAAATTCGATCAAAGCTGGACAAGAATTTCAGAGAAAATGCTGACAATTTGACTGATAGTTCTACATTTATGCCGCAAATTTCACACAATTGACGTTCATTGTTACAACAGAGGACAAAAAAAAAACCGGATAGAACCAGCGAGTGTCTCGTGTGATCTTAAAATCCATTAACTGGATACTAAATAAAGTGAGTAAGAGTTGCCTGTATATATGTTACGGTATCATATATACCTTTTAATTTGTTTTTCAGTAAGTCTTCTGCATAATTATGTTTTTGCAAAGTCCCCACGGTACTTATTGATGTCATCATTCGGATAGCCCTTGTTGAACTTCATGGCACGAGTGACTGATACTCCAACCTTTATGCCAGACGTTTCATACAGGTAATCAATTATTTTTGAATAAGGACCAAGATATGTTTTTATTTCATTCTCTGTCTGAAAAAAGAAAACATTCATTCACTAATAACACAAAATTGATTACTAATTAAGCTTACTTTCAAATTTAAAAAAAAAGTTTGTTTAAATCTAAATAAAAAAAAACCCAAAACAACAACTATTGAATTACTCAGTAAAAAAACCAACAACAAATAAACAAACTACAAACTAATATTAAATCCTTTGAACAAGAATTATATTAGTTGTTTAAATTCAATCTTGGTAGACTGGTTGCTTTAAAAATGGTCCACACTTGCGTTTCTGGTTTGCCATCATTAATGCTGACATGTTTCCCTTAAATTTTAACAACGGTTATTAATTTAGTAAGTTAGCAATAGTTCCATGTGAATTGATCGCAGACCATCGACCGCAGTGTCATTCAGACGGCAGACTATTACATGACAATGAAATGCACGAATTGTTTAAAGATTATCGATGTACATGCATTATTATTTAAATCTCTATAAAGGTTTAGGATAATAGCGAGCGCAGCCGGCATGAAGCTGGTGTAGGTATTGATCTGTCTTGTGTCATTTTCAGGACTGACATCAGATCACACCCCTTTAAATAAATGGTAGCAAGTGGTTGCATTTCCGCTCGATTCACCAATCGATTTGTGTGTTGGAGTTGCTCAATGTATTGAACATTTTCCACCTGTGTCTCGGTACAAGCCCTCACTAAATCTGGAGGACTATAACATTAGATATGCTTTAATGTTTAGGAATGCGTCTTTAACGTTATGCACCTTAAATATTTTTTAAAAGTATTTTCCCTTCAGTTAGTCCACGGTGGTCCTTATAGAAACAGAATACTATATAAATAATTTTGTTTTGCCTTGGACTAGAATGTCTCGACGTCAATGGATGAAACGCGTCACGTGATTGCCTTACAAATTTCTTTAAAAGGCGAGCGTCAAATTTATAGGGCAACAAGTAATAATATCTATGTATATGCATGATTCTAATCGATCTCTATTGTAATCAAAATTAACTTTTTAAATGTTCTTGCAAACTTCGGTATATAACAGAGCTAGCAAATCGTAAAGAAATAATGACACTGAAAAGGGCTTTACATGTAGCATTGACTTTGATTCCAATTGAATACAACCGCGGTACTTATAAACTACATTTGAATCTAGCAACTAATACAGGCATATTCTTATATAACTTTAAACTTTCTTTGGATTTGACATATTAGTGTCCACTGTCTTTAGTTATGCAAACAGGGAGCGCAACCGAACGCATCATCATGCATGTACCTTAAGGGGGAGGACACAACCCTAAAATGGCTTAGCGAAGGGGCACCATAAGGCAAGCTGACGAGTACTTTAAGTTTACGTTTAACACAGACATCTTTTTGTTCAAACTGATGCTATATATGTAACAGGGTAAATCGGGAGGCGCATCCATCTTTTATATGCTTTCGCTGCCCCCTTTCCCCTCGCAAAACATGAAGTTTCACGTATCACCTCTAATTTTTATGATTTTCATGTAGTTTATAAGCGAGGTCAAAATTCTATGAGGGTCAGTTTTCAACGTGTGAGGGGTCGTAGATCTACAGGTCTGGAATGGTTTTCTACTGTAGAAAAAGGACCCTAGTTGTCATGGAATACTGGCCCTGGGTCAGTTTTCTCCGTAGAAATTTGACCCCCGGGACAATATTCGACGGGGGTCACTTTTCGTCGTTACACCGGTCCCCACGTATATAACAATTCATTAGGACTCACTTGAATAAGTAAAAAATGCCTAATCAGTTTAGATTTATACTCATTTACATGTAGTACCGGTAATATATATGCACATAATTTTATATGCTGAAACCACACATTTCTTAATGAAAAAACCCTAGAGCATACTTGTACTTTAATCTGTGTGTCTCTCTGTTTGTGAGTAGGTATGGGTGGCGGTTTGAACTTCTTCCCCAGAATTCACATTGTTTTTTTTATATAGTAATTATAAACAGTGGAAATTAAACACCACACACCCTTGTTAAACATAGACCCATTTTGCAACTTGGTTAAAAGGTAAATATACATGTAGATATGTATAAACAATAAGTGCGCAATCTCTCTCTCTCTCTCTCTCTCTCTCTCTCTCTCTCTCTCTCTCTCTCTGTACATTTTATTATGGATAAAATATGGTTCTTTCTTCAATTGAAATTTTGAGATGGGACACTCTATCTAAATTTGTATTTTAAACATCCACCCGTAACACATCCTCTGTCCACTTTTCTTCACTGTGATAATCAGATGACAATACTTAGTTTGTAAAGCAACAGAGACTGCCTCTGCAGTTGGACACATTTGTGACGCGTCACACAGCTGATAACGGAGGAAACAGCCTAGCGTTAGGTTACTCTCATTGAGGTTTGACATTTAAATTAATTCTAGCTAAATCATAAATCCTAATTAATAAATCCTACAAACTTGTTTTTTTCCGAGACTGTGTTTTAAATGAGTAGATGAGTATTTTAACAAAATAAAAATTTTGACTGGAGGTACCCTTGAACATATTTTTTGTTTTATTTTTCTTTGCAAATAAAATCGACGAATTCATGTTTATTACTTAGAAATATTCAGTAACATTTCATTTAGGAAACGCTCAGAACGATGTAAATTATAAAACTTTGTGTTTGGTATATTTATATTGTTATAAAAGCACATGCTTTTAGAATATATGAATATATAGATAGGGTATATACTGTATATCCCTCTCTTCCCATACATTTAACGGCTTGTTGATAGAAATTCACAGGCCTGTGATATAAATCGGTTGATGAAAAATGTATAAACAATAGATATATCTTATATCTTATATATTATCATTCTCTAGTATTTATTTGTTGATTCATGCTTTATATAGGAATCTAAGGTATTTAAAATATCGATTTAAAATAGTCTCACAGTTCTCCATCTAATTCAGAGGATATTAAAATACGAAAATGGAAGAAATTGTTTCATTTTTTGAAACAACATGATCGATGTCTGTATTAAAATAAATTGTTAAAATATGATGCCAAAACATCAAGTAGTAAATATAATTGATATTTTATTCCTAAGCATTCTATTATTAGACATGGCCGTGTATAACATTACTGATGACGAGTGTGTCGTGAAACCCAGGTCGATACGGGACACCATTTCTGAGTATTATCTAAAAACATTAATTCCACAAATAAATAACACTGTGCCGAATATTTATACCAGTGCCAAGGTGGCATTTTTGCACCCGCAAAACCTTGCAGTTTCGTAAAAATTCCTAAATACCAAATGATAAACCATTACCACGATAGTATATAAACACTTTTGTTTTTAGTGTGTCTCACCTTACAGGTGAGATATTTACCTTTAAAAATAATATCCCATAGGAAAATAATTATTCCTACAGGAAATTATGAAATTCCGATAGGATTTTCTAAAACTCCTACAGGAATGATAAATTATATAGGAGAAAAGTATTTCCTAAAAGGAATTTGTTTCAGCTAGGGAGCTTTCCTATACGAAATTAAGATTTCCTATTGGATTCTAAAATCCTGATAGAGTTTTGTTCAAATCATATCGGAATTTAAGGAGATTGGCACATGAAATACTTGTAATGTCAATCAACTAAAATCCACTTGGATGTAAAGTAAGGACCTAAAATGTTCATTTGTTTTATTTGTGACCCATGTCACATGCCATTTTTTTTTTTTTTGAAATATAGGGCCTTAAACAGAAATGATAATTTTCCTGAAATTTTTGAAAAAATTTGGCATGGAAATTGATTATTTGAAGAAATCAAACAAATATTTATAGTTTGAACTATTATTTAATTTTTGATTTTATACAGCATGAAGTTGAACACATGTAGTGACTATAAAAGTAATATCTAAGTCAAAGTTAAACAAATCTTGCTTTACTGGTGGATTCAAATTCCAGTACATAATGAACACAGCAACAGATGTTACAAAATTTTGGAGTAATCAAATTATAACGCAAAAAAAAAAAGTATTAGTAATGTCAACTTTCCAAAACTTTGCATACAAATAGACATATATTCAATTTCTCATTTAAAAGTACATGTAAAAAAAAGTAGGGGTCACATCTAAAATATTTGAGATATAGCATGAAATAAGCTTTTTTAAGGCCAAAATTGGAGTTAAGTTTTTCTTAACTTCTATGAAATATAAGCTACACATGTAAATATACCAAAATATATAAATAGAAATATCAAAATATTGTTCAAATATGTTTTTCAGAATATCATGAATATATCGTAATGCACAAACTACAATAGATAAATCTTACCGTATCTAGAAGTTTTGTCTGCGCTTAAAATTAGGAATCTAAAGTAACAGTACTCTAAAACTACTGAGTTATGAAAATTGTTCATTTCCTTCTTGAAAACCTCCTGCCACAAAATATAGCCACTTACTAAACTCTGTCAAAATGTAATTTTGTTAAAACAATTTTATTCAATAAAGTTTATTTGGCATTGTTAAATATAAATAAACTACTAGAATTAATATGAATTTCTTTTATTCCGTTATGATATTACAATTATCCAATAGGAAAATTGTTTTACCTTTGGGAAAAAAATATATTCCTGTAAGAATTTATTTTTAAAAGCTAAATATTCCCCCTGACAGGTGAGATACATCAATAACAAAAGTGGTTCAAAATTCTTCAAGCAATGGTCTATCATATGCCATAAATGAATTTTTCGATTCATGCACCTTAGACGGGTGCAAAAATGCTACCAATTATCCGGCAGTGTTAAAGGTGTATTCGCTGCTGTAGCACTATTTTGAGCAAACAATTGTCTTGTAATCGATATCATCTATTAATCATGACAACACAAAATGAAAGCAAAAAATAATCCATACATAAACCATACATAGATCAGGCTCAAAGGTGTTTTTCTACAAACATTTTAATAAAAATATACGTTTTACATTCCTTCCCGTTTTAAAAAAAAAACATATGAGCCCTTAAATTTGCTTTGATAATGATTTTATGGATGATAAAGAAAAATATATTGGCATGTAATGGTCACTATCAAACCTCTATATCATATTAAATATGTAAAGAAAAGGCCAAATTTCGTGCGAGCTTAATCGAAAAATAAAATTTTATGATGATAAGGCACCGAATTTTTCAAAAATCATAACATAAACTCATAAAATATGGGACCTGCTTTTTTTTTTTAGCAAACCTTTCGTGTGTCATAGATATACTGTAAACCAACTATTATTCGCGAAGACTTTTTTTCACAATTTACCTGAGATTAACTGGTTCGCGGAGACAATTTTTCGCAACCAAACCTTACCAACACCTCTTTTTATTGCAATTATATGGCAAATACTGTCCGCGGCGAGAAATATTCGCGACAATAAGGCTCTCGCGAACCTCGCGAAAATTTCTCGCATGCGAATAAAAGTTGGTTTACAATATAAAAAGGTTATGATAAAACTTAATTGGATATTGTACAGATATTTTCATACATAATGTTCATCACGCACTTATATATTTAAAACTGATCTGTCAAATGGGCATAACTTGTATTTTACTTTTCTGTGGAATATGAAATATGTTATGTTATAATATGATATCGCATATCATGGCACTTAAGCTAATGTAAATGATAATTTAGTGTTTTTGATAAGTTATTTGATAAATTTATATGTATTTAAAGGATTTTATATGTTATTCATATAACAAAGTTTGAACTTTAAAATAAATGTTAAAAATATCATGAACCCTTAGCCAGAGTTAACTTCTGTAAACACCAGGCTATCACATATGGTAACCACGTTGATTTGACAACACAGGGAGAATAAAGGATCCGCTCAGTCTAGACCAGAGAGAGAGAGAGAGAGAGAGAGAGAGAGAGAGAGAGAGAGAGAGAGAGAGAGAGAGAGAGATTTGTGATTTATCAGACTGTGAATCATAGTACCATTCGATTGTGCACTTCAATGACACCGGCGAGCATTCGAGGAAAATTTTTCAACGTTGGATTATTCATTGTGAAATGTTGTGTCTATATAGTAAAATATATAACTTATTTTACCTGTAGAACCGCAGCGACACCGCAGAATACCTCCATTAATGTTCAAGGAAATAGCAAACCATGTAACCTATCCAAACCTTCATTAAGGACTCCACACAACTAGGAAGAGTACTGCCTACAAGCCCATCCTTCTAAATTATACTTAAAGATATGGATTTTAGCGTGTGTTCGACTTGAAAATGACCCCAAAAATGTCACTTTTGGGGGAAAAAATTAACTTTTTAAGTTTTACCGCTGTTCATGAAAATAAAAATCTCTGCAGTAACCCAACTCGGGACCTGCGGGTAGGTAGACCGAAGCAACACTAAATGCGCCACCGAGATAGACAACAAATTTTGGTTGAATATAAACTGTTTCACAATGCGCTAAAACGCCATATTGTGACGTACTGTCATGAAAAGTAAAAGTCACGGGGTGTCGAGGATCCTTAAAGCTGATATGAATTCATATTAAAAGCATTTGGTCGCCATATTATTTTCGATCGCTCATCAATTGTCACTGGGGTATATATACCAGCCGATAAAGTAACCGTCGGTTGCTCTCAGATGAGGCATTCAGGTTGCACGGAGATTCTTTGTAATAGAACTACACAATGTAGTATTATGTTTGTAAAAATTAATAAAGGAAACTACAGTCAATGAATAAAAAGATGGTTAATTCTCAGATAAAAGATAAAATTTCAAATGTATCCGCAATAACTTGCACAGACAGTGTTGTGCTCTCTTACATGTACTTCGCATGCACATCGAAACATAAGCGGCTTATCGGTATACATGTAATATTTCTTGATCTGTGTCAAAGTTGAATCAGAATATTTCCCATTTGTAATAATATTACCCTCTATGAAATACAAAAAAACCAAGCACCGTCTAAACCACGAATACTTTTCTTGCTTCCCATTTCCTTATGTGTCACATACTGCTAAATATATATTAAATAACCCCAAAACTCAATAAAAAGTTAATCTTTTTTACTTTAGCAATTAGTTAAAGACCGTATGTCAGAGGCATGCACAGGGAAATACAATGGCTTACAGTGGTGACAGGGGCTTACAGTGGCACACAGGGGATGCATACAGGGACTGACAGGGGATTGAAGAGTGTACATGGGCTGTCACAGGGCCTTACAGGGGATGCACAGATGATTATAGGGAAAGCACAGAGGGTGACAGGAAAAGACAGGGGATTTTCATACGTACAGGGGTTTTCATAGCCAGTAGTGGAATACCTTTAAAAAACATAAAAATTATATAAATTGTGCTTTGCGTCGGTTGACAATGGTTTTCGAGGGGTGTCAATTTCAACTGTTACCCTCCCAAACAGGCACTATTTATTTTATTATACTGAATTTCTTAATTTTAGAGAACATTTATTGCTTTTATATAGAAATGACGTGAATTCTAAGGCGAACCGTACGCGCATTATTTATGCGCATGTAACAATTCGTTGTGTTACCCGTTGCCAAGTGTGTTGCTAACGCTGAGGGTAATAGAACGGATTATCAAATTGTGTCTAAACCAATCAGATTTCAGTATTTATCAGGAAAGTATAATAAATATTTTATCACCTGTTTGTTGAACAAGGCTCCTTGAATACAGGAGGTCAAGCTATACTCTGTGACTGACTGACTCTTACCTGATACTATTAATGATATTTACAAAAGCTTTTTACTGATTTAATTTATAAAAAAAAAAAGATGAATAGTATTACTTCATCTTTGATAGAGGAACTAATTACAGACTCTGTACATGTAACTGGAAAAAATAGTAAAATTCACTTTTATCTGGTAATTGACATTTTGAAATAAATAATATATTTACAATAAGATAGCTTCTGATCTACTACAAATGATACTATGATGAAAAAAAAAAACTGGTTGTCATCTAAATTCACATGTTTACTATTCTGAAGACTTTTGTATCGCTGGTGGAAAAAAAATGTCTCTGATCTGTTTCATCATGTTTTGAACTTGCTGCTGTTGATAGTTTGTCAAATTTGATGTGGAGATTTAAACTAAGTTCCTGATATCATCAGAATTCTTCTCATAGTTAGGCTTTGGTATTTTTTTCTTCAATGACAACAGGTTGTATTTCACACAGCAGTGCTTTGGATGGAATTTTTACAGTTCTTGTCGTTACGTTGCTGTTGTTACGTTGCTGATTTTAACTTCTACGCTGTTGTTGTTTTGGTATTTTAGGAAATAAGGGATGGTGGTATAAGTCTTGTGGAATGATTGATCTGCGAGTACTCTGTAGAAAGGCACATATAGGATGGTAAGGAATATCTCGATCAATATATCAGTTCATGATCACTTCGCTTTTAAGTATATTGCTAATGTCGGTTTCAGCTGACTTCACGACTGCTAGTCTGTTTTTGTTTTGTGATAGTTTATTTTCTCGTATGGTGATACATCGGAATGCCAGAAGCCATAGTGTAGTCATTCCAGTTATTTGAATGATTCCCTCTCCGCGCTGTTCTTGCAATCAGTTCATCATAGTACGGATGGAGATGGTACCAATAGTAACAGGAACTCTCTGGTTGTACTCTTTGGTAGGACAACTAACATTAAACATTCATTGTTGTTTACTATGTCGATGTCTGGTGTTGTGATTTTCACTCTGATCCTAGAAAGGGCAGAGTTTCGCCGTCTGCACATCAGATCTTCAAAATGTTTCTAACTGTTCAATCGGTATATGTTTCAAGTACGTTTTATAAAATGTTGTTGAATTTGTACACACCGTCGCACCGGTATCCAATAATGCTTGTTTTAATGTCTTTTATCTGTATTTGAATGGTATTTTGTTCATCAAAAAGTTCTGGTATCTTTTCATTAAACTGTCTGAGTCTTTGATCGTTGGTGTAATGGCCTAGGAGTTACCTCTCGACGCTGACCCACTGACGTTTTCATTCTGTCGGAGATGGAACATCTTTATTCTATATCCAGCTTGTCTGTGTCCTTCTTGGCCGCAGCGATTACAGGAAGGTCATTCTGTCCGAAGACACCTCTTTCCTTGTCTCTGATTGTTGTATCCTTTTCTGTAGCCTCTTGTCAATGACCTTTCACCTCTGTACTGGAATGATCCAAGGAATGGTTGTCGAAGTGGATAATTCATGATAGAGGTACCATATTTAGGCTGAAAGTATTGCATCTGTGTTTTATTCTGTTGATATGATGAGCGGTATTTGTTGAAAGGAAGACTGCGCATATCGCCGTATTTTGGGTTCAGTAAACCACGTTATATCAAAAAGTGTGTTTTACTTTTAAAAAATTAATACCGTCACAATATATTTGAGTTGGGTTTTTTTTGGAAAGGGGTCAATTTTTTTTTATTTTATATAATAATTCATATGACACTTTCAACAATTGCAATCATTTTCTGTGACTTTCCTAATCGTTTCTTTTGTAGCTTTTTTCACCCTCTTGAAAAGTCAGCGAGAAGAAGCTCGGTTATTGTAGACTATACAGTCATATGACTGATTTCCTGTTAATTTAAATCATTACAATATCTTCATCCAGAATTTAACTTACCACCTACATCGCATACATAAAACTACATGATCCTAACAACCCAAATCCAAAGAGTTATAATGAGACTAACACGCTTTTGAAATTAATATAATATTTCTCTTTAAAATATCTATGTGAAAAAAAGAAACCACCACTCGATAGAAATGAATTGAAATAGGTATAGACAATCAATGGACAATCAATATCGACTTGCAGAATGCTTGCATGACGGAAGTCTTGTATTCACAGATTTACCTGGGGTTAGAAATCATTATAATTATAATATTCAACAGGCCAAAGTATACCGTTCACAACAGAGAAAGCAAACGCAAGAAGAAACAATTTTTTTTTCTGTTTAACCATGAACGCATGTTTGTCTATTGATCTCCTTTTATGATAAGCTTAAAAATGAATATACAACTACCATTAAATGGAGAACAATAGACAAACATGCGCTGACTATAAATAAAGCCTTTTAAAAAGTGGGCGTCCTCATCATAGAAATTCAAGAAAATGTAATGACCCGTACCTATGAAAACGTCTTCGTTCTTTGTAAATATGAACTTTTTATTAAGGCAAAAACATACAGTTGTAGCTTAAACATTGGCAATTCCTATAATTTTAAGAAATATGCTCATTTTTGAAATTTATTTAGTCGCAATTTTTAAATGTTTTTAAGGTTCTTCGATCCTCAGACTCACAGTATTTTTTTTTTCATCATAAGAATGATATTTTTCTTTCAACCTTAAGTTTATAAATGAAAAGATATATAATGAAATATTAAGAGGATACCCATACAGTTTACAAAGTTATTGCAAATGTGCCTACGGTGGATATAATGGAATAAAGAAACAAGTTGAGTTTAAAAAAAAAAGTTCCGGTGCATCGATGGCTCAAACTCTATACCAAGATGTATATAAGTGGGAGAGCTCTGTGGATCCCCTACGCCAAGCGTGTAGTTGTGTGACTGATGGTTATACTAGCAGTAGAATACTTAATTAAAAGTCAGATTTATGGCACGAATAAAAGAAATCCGGATAAGTTATCGAACTTTGCTGAGGATCGGAGATCGTTAAATGCAGTCATCCTTTTCTCTGGTGAATTATGTTGTGGTGTAGCTTGACGTTCGTCCTTGAATTTTTCAACAATGTTTGTACACACGGTCGCACCGGTATCCAATAATGCTTGTTGCAATGTCTTTTATCTGTTTTTGAATGGTATTTTGTTCACCAAGAAGTCCTGATATCTTTTCATTAAACTGTCTGAGTCTTTGATGGTTGATGTCTTGGCCTAGGATCTGCCTCTCAACGCTGACCCAATGACGTTTTCATTCTGTCGGAGATTGAATATTTTTATTCTCCTTTTACCATAAGCTTATGAATTTAAATATACAACTACCACTAAATGGAGAACAATAGCCAAACATGCGCTGACTATGTATTAAGCCTTTCAAAAAGTGGACGTCCTCATCATAGAAATCAAGAAAATGTATCTTCAATATGCAATTTCTTGACTTCTCCTCAAAGAACCGCTTTATTGATCAACTGTCGTAATCGACATCCTCACTGTGACACGGTTTCATTTTCTTTTCGTTTTCCAGTGTAGAACTGGCCAAGGATCATCTGTCCGCTGTCGATGGTGTCATAGAGCTCATCTTGTGTATGCTTCCGTCTATGGAAGCAGATTTTCCCAGCCTTTCACATATCTTTAAATGGCTTGTAGTAATTTGTCATCTCGGTATACTTTTTCTGAAACGAGGCACTGTATATCATATCGCCGCAGTTCATAAGTTGTTTCTCCTTTGAGGGATTCTATGAAGGTTGATATCCGTGGCAATCCGGTATACTGTTTCGTGGCTTTCATTGTTCAGTGGTTTTTGTATCCAAGTTTTCTATTTTAACTTTGTTGGGTACATGGCCGAAAGTCAATTCCTGCAGTCAGTCTTGGTTATCTTGAAGTGTACCTGCCTTCGGTCTCAGTTTCAGGTTGTTGAATGCGTTAATGAATTTCTTCGCTTCCTCCTTTGAAATTTCCTCTCCCATGATTAATGGTAAGAATTTGGAATTTTTCACTAGTGTTCACATATAATCGACTTATAATTTCATTTAATGATAAGATTATTAATCTATATGCAAAGTTAGAAAACACTCAAAACTCTTTCTATTATGTTATTGTAACTCTCCAGTTTGGGGAGTCTGTTTTGGTTATATTAAATGGATGAAACCACATGGTGTGATTGGTGATGTTGTGTGTTTAACAAATGGTAGCAGAGCGAGGTTTCAAAGGAGAGAGAAGCATCTAAAGTTTGTGAATGAAGACTTTAAACTGAGAGTGATTATATTTTCAGTGTTTCAAAGTGAATTACTTGGACTAAAATATAAAGAACAAGCTTATCTTTTGAAAAGATTGGTAAGCTAGCGCTGTAGCCATCATAAAACACAGAAGCAGATTTCTAAAACATTGGTTAAAATTTTTGAATCGATTAATTGACAATAGGAATGAACAGCGGTGTTCTGGAATTATGCTGGAGTGGGGTCTCAATTTAGAATTGTGAATCTAGAGTGGGGTTTACATCGGCAATGGCAAAGCTCATTGACTGTGCCTTAATCATTATGTATCTACTGTATTTCAATTTCGAGGTGAAAATTTTCAGGAACGATTGGTACTGTTTTGTAGCAATCGTATCTTCTCGGGCCTTTTCGGCAAGCTCGAAAAACATAGTCGATGTTGTTTTCCGAGCTTGAAGGTAGTTAAGATAAACATAGCTATTTGTTATATTTGAAATATCTTTGCATTATAAGACCAAAGCTACTGTTACTTTTTGACATTTACAACCAAACTTCATGTGATGATGATAAAACGAAATTCAAATGGTACAGTTTATCTATAGTAGTACAGTATTCCCAAAATTTCCTACTATGGAGTCGAGCATGCGTATCCCAGTGAAAAAGACTAACGTAGTTGCTAGCGCTCGAGAGCGCTATCAATAATGGCAACAAAAATTAGCCCCCTCCCCCCAAAATACAGTCAGTCCAGATCTTACGAGATGTACAAACAAGAATTACTTGCATGGAAAGAAATTACAGAACTAGAAAAGAAAAACATGGAGTAGCAATTGTTTTAACTTTACTAGGACTAGAAATTTTAATAGAATTTCTTGATATACACATTGCAAAAGATGATTTGGCAGACAGCTTTACAAAGTTTGAAGATTTTGAGGAATATAGACGAGCAGAGTGTCAAACTAATGTGGAATATAAAAGTGTGTTTGATGCAAAATAGGAAGATAGAGAAAAAGGTGATGAAATTGCCACCTGAAATCTTGGCCTTTAAACTATTCCGCAGGGCTAACATTTCAAAAGAGGAGACCATTGTTGTGTTGACAGGGATGAACTATGATGAGAAAGCTACTTTATACGAACAAGCAAAAAGCTCCTTGATAAAGTTCAAAGGTGAAGTGTGTGATTCTAGCACTTCTCATTCATCAGGACCAAGCATCATGTTAGAGCCTGCTATCCTTGCCGAGAATGAGGAAGCCTTGCTGGCAGCTGGGTATGTACGAAACAATGCTCATCGTCCTGGATTTACTGGCGGCAGACGTGGTGGTCGTATTCGAGCCTATGATAGCATGAAGCAGAAGGGATATCGTCAGGCATAATACACCCCATATAAAGCAGCATCTGGGCAAAGACAGGGAGGACTTAAAAAGGACATAAACCCTACTGGAAGTGATGGTAAACTTTTGACGTGTAAATCATGTGGCTCTTACAGGCATATGATTACAGACTGTCCACATAGTTGGGAAAACATGGTTAAACTGAACACATTTAACACAGAACTTGACGTCCTGCTTACTGGATTTCAGAGGGAAGATATGTCTCGTTTATGTGTGGATGCCCAGAATTGTGCGGAGCTCTACAGTGCATGT
This sequence comes from Magallana hongkongensis, assembly GCA_016163765.1. NCBI lineage: Eukaryota > Metazoa > Mollusca > Bivalvia > Ostreida > Ostreidae > Magallana > Magallana hongkongensis. Next base: position 30,165,030 of record WFKH01002636.1, on the reverse strand, counting down.
AGCAGTACAGTCATTGCTCAACAACTATATTAAATCATTACGTGGCGAGGACAGGAAGAAGATAAAGTGTTCTGACAGAATGAAAGTGTTCAAGTTTGGAGGAGGAACATGTCTAAGGTCCAAAGGAGAGTTCAGCATTCCAGCTGTTTTAACAGACAAAGCTGTAACAATTCAAACAGATGTTGTAGAATCTGATATACACTTACTGCTGTCGAAGGATGCCATGAAAAAAGTTAGCGTAAAAATGGACTTTAAAAATGATACAGCTGCAATATAAGGAAAAGAAAGTGCACTAAACTTAACAACAGCTGGTCTTTATTGTGTCCAAATCGATAAGTGTGAGACTGTAGCTGTGTCAGATATATGCAAAAAGGAAACACAAGCCATTGAGAAACTTTCCCAGGAAAAACTTCGTAAACTACACAGACAGTTTGCGAATCCACCGATCAAGAAGCTTGTGGCTCTCCTGAGAGGTGCCAAAAACTGGAAGAAAGAATACTATGGAACATTATCAGACATTGAGCGAAAATGCGAAATTTGCAAATTATTCGCCGGAACCTCTCCAAGATCAGTGGTAGCTCTGACCTTGGCAACAGCGTTCAATGCAAAGGTTGCAATCGACCTGAAAAAGTCGAATGACAAATGGACATATGATCTCGATACACTGTATCTGTGTTCATCAGTAGGAAGAAACCAATTGAATTAATAGATGCGTTAATGACACACTGGAAGGGTATTTGGAGTGATATGGGCAATATTTACAGACAATAGAGGAGAGGTCAGCTCAGACGAAATGAGAATAGTGATGTCTATATACTCAATGTCCGCACGTGTACAACAGCATGAATGAGTCCTTTCCAGAGTGGATTGTGTGAGAGGGTCCATGCAATCACTGATATCATGTTAATTAAGCTTGAAAAAGAATATGGAAAGAAAAAATGTCAAGCTCTACTCTGTTGGGCAAATATGACACGCAATTCTCTTCAGATGTGGAATGGGTTCAGTAGTCATCAACTTGTTTTTGGAACCAATCATGATCCTCTTAATTATATGACAGAGAAATTACCAGCACTTGAGGGTACCATTACCGGTGAGGTTTTTGCTAAACATCTTAATGCCTTACATTCTGCTAGAAAGGCTAACATTCAAACAGAAGCAGAAGAAAGAATACGGCGTGCTCTGAGGAGTAAAGTTATAGCATCTGAGCAAGTTTTCAGTAATGGTGACAGTGCTTTTTACAAACGAAATTGGGGAAAGATGGCTGGGACCGGCAAAAGTCGTTTTCCAAGACGGTAAAATGATTTCGTACGTCATTGTAGTGTTTTGGTGCGTGTATCACCTAACAGGCGTTGTTAAATCGATGACAGTCCCCCTAGAACAGAAAATGAAGAGATGAAGAAAACTCCTGACATAGAGTGAACATTGCAGTGTCCGTAAAGATACCCATCTAAATGAAAAAGAAAATGGAAAGCTTTCAGAAATTATAACCAATAAGGAAATTGCAAAAAACGTAGGAAATGCTTCAGGAAAAGTTCATCTGAAAGCAAACGATAAAATAATTTACAAATGAGATTCAGAAGAACAATGGAGAAAAGCAACTGTTCTTTTCAGAGCAGGATAGCAACGGGCAACAATAGGAACTGGTACAACATTCAAGATGACGAAAGTGAGAAAAGAAAAAATGTTTACTTGAGTAGACTCCCTTGGAAAAATACAGCCGATGTTGTACTTGACAACCAGACACCTGTTCATGAACAAGAGGTCAATCTTAGTGACATCAGTGAGGGAGAAATAAAACAAAAGAACATAAAAGCAGCTGAAGAAGAGAAGTTACAGAAACTGCTACTAGGTTTTCATGCGTATGAAGAAGTTCCTGACACAGGCCAAGTGAAAGCCAGCCTTGTCGCAAGAGGTTTCGAAGAAGACATGCATGATACAACGGGATAGCCCTACCGCAAGCAAAGCAGCAATACGCATCTTGCTCACCATCGCAGCATATACAAAGTGGACCATTAAGACTACAGATATCAAGTCTGCCTTCCTACAAGGCAAAATACTGAGCCGTAATTTCTATCTCAGGCCTTCTATTGTAAGTTGAGTCTCTGAAGGTATCATAAGGAAACTTCGACACTGTTTGTACGGTTCTAAGGATGGAGCTAGACAGTTCTACTTGAGTGTGAAAGAGGAACTTGTGAAACCTGGCTGTAAGCAATCCAAATTAGATCCTGCAGTCTTTGTTCTACAGACTCATGAACTTTATGGCATTATTTGTTGTCATGTCGATGATATTTTGCATGCTGGTAATGAAGCGATCGAAAAAATCATAAAACATTTACGACAAAGATTCTTGACAGGAAGAGTAGAGGAGATAAGCTTCAGATACTTGAGATTTCAAATTAATGAAGAAAATGATAAAATTATCTTGGATCATACAGACTGCTTCCACTTCCTTAGAAACTTAATAATGGATCCAGAAAGAGCAAAACAAAAACAGAATATACTATCCATAGAAGAGCAAACCTTATTAAGAAAACTCGTTGGACAATTGAATTGGGTCGTACAAACTTCCAGACCAGAGCTCTCCTTTGAAATGGTAGATCTCAGTGCCAAGTTAAAAGAAGCCAATTTCAGTGATTTCCTTCATGCGATCAAGGTTGTAAAAAGGTTAAAAGATATGAAATCTATTGTGTGTTTTCCCAAGAAAGAGAATCCCCACACCGATTGGAAAATGGTAGTATTCACAGACCCTTCTCTTGGTAACCTCAATGAGGGCGTAGGAAGCACTAGAGCACATGTATTATGGATTAAAGACAGAAAAGGGAATTGCTGTCCTATAGCTTGGCAAACAGACAAAATAAAGCGGGTTGTAAGATCAATTATTGCAGCCGAAGCCTTAAGTCTACAAGAGGGACTGGAATCTTTAGCATTCTACAAAAAGCTCTTTGAAAGAATCATTGGTCACCAATTAGCAGTGGTGGGTTACATTGACAATAAAAGTGTTATTGCGTCCTTAAACTCTACCAAACTTGTTGATGATAGAAGACTCCGTATAGACATTGCAGCAATAAGTGAAAGTGTAAAAAATGAGAAAAATACCAATGTGAATTGGTGTGCTGGGAAGAACCAGTTAGCCAACTGCATGACAAATCGGATAGCATCCGGACTCGAACTTTTACAGATTGTGCAAAGTGGAAAATTTATTCAAGACTTGCACGACTTTAAAGTCCCATACTTTGACCGAATTTATTTTCACCTTACTTAATGACAATATTTAATTTAAATTAAACATTTTCCAAAAGATGAAAAGTATAATTAATGTTAATCTAGATGAAAAGTTAGATACCTCTCATAACTCTTTCTATTATGTTATTATAATTTTCCAGTTTGGGGAGTCAGTTTTGGTTAAATGGATGAAACCATATGGTGTGATTGGTGATGTTGTGTGTTTAACAAAGATTTCATAATATGTGTCAAAGGTCAAAGGAACTATTTATTCTGATAGTAGTCAGTATTTAGAAAACAGGAAGTTGCGATTTTCAGTGTACAAATAGTATTAATGAAAGTTTATTGTTGGAAGTTTTATGATGGAAATAAATGGGGTTACTATATCATAATCAGCATATAAGAAAAAGGAAAAAGACAATAGAGAAAAAATATTACTACAGGAAATTGAGACTTTGGAGTTGAATAATTCTGTTGACATTGATATGTTGGATGAAAAAAACTGCTTTAGAAAGTCTTCGCAAATAAAAATTACAGGGTCATGTGATAAGGTCACGCGCTCATTGGTTAGAAGAAGGTGAAAAATTTAGAATCCCGTAATTTTTCAACAAACCATAAAAAATTGAAATGGAAGGTACAGGAATGGTATATGACTAATCAGAAATATTAGACAATGTAAACATTATCATGAAAATTTATATGCATGCAATGATGCAAATTTAGTTAATGTAGATTTAGGAGGATATTATCTATAATTACAACTCAACTAAGTTAGAAACGCAATTGGCACAAAGTTTAGATACAGGCATTGTGGAAGCAGAGGTGCCAACTGTAATAAAACATATGAAAAAACAATAAAACTCCTGGAAGCGATGGATATAGTGCTGAATTTTTTAATTTTTTTTAAGGTTATATAAAATATTTTGTTGTAGAGCAATTAATTTTTTTTCAAAAGGGAGCTCCCCATCTCACAAAGACTTATTGTTATTTCATGTTTACCAAAAAGTGATAAGCCTAGACAATTTTTAAAAATGGCGACCAATTACTCTTTTAAATGTATTGTATAAAATTATTTCGGATTGTATAAGTTTTAGAATTAAGAAAGTTTTAAACTCTCTGATATCAGATACCCAGTCTGGCTTTCTAAAGGGTAGATACATAGGGGAAAACACTAGATTTATATATGATATAATGTCTTAGACTGAATTAAAAAATATTCCAGGTCTTTTAGTACTTATAGATTTTGAAAAAGCCTTTGATTCAATGTCTTGGTCATTTATATATAAAGTTCTAAAGTTTTTTGGTTTTGAAGACTATATTATCCAGTGGATAAAGATTTTAAACACCAACTTTAGGGCCACTATATAACAGAGTGGCTTTTTGTCCACAAAATTTGATGTACAGAGGGGTTGTAGACAAGGTGACCCTGTTGCTCCATATTTATTTATTCTATGTGCTGAGATCCTTGCAACACTGATTAAACTAAACAATGACATAAAGGGTATATGTATAAATAACACAGAACAAAAATATCACAATATGCAGACGACACTTCACTAGTACTTGATGGTTCACCTAAATCTTTTTTTTTTCAGCTTTAGATACTATAGATTTCTATTCTAGTTTTTCTGGTTTGAAGATTAATGCTTCTAAAACAAAAATAATTTGGATGGGTTCCAAAAATTTTCTAATCAAGTTTATCATCATACAAGATGGAAGTTGGATTGTAGATCTACAATTTTTAAATCTATTAGGCATTCAGTTTTCAGTTGATCTTAAAAAACTGTATCTATTAATTTTGGGTTTCAAACCCCAAAAATTATTGCACTTATTGAACAGTGGAAACGAAGAATTCTTACTCCTATTGGCAAAATTACTGTTATTAAAAGTTTGCTTATCCCAAAACTAAACCACTTGTTTATTTCACTGCCTACTCCAAAAAGAAAGACAATTTTTACTTATATAAATGAATCTTTAAATTTTTGTGGAAATATAAGGTAGATAAAGTTAAGAGATCAATTATAACACAAGACTATTTTTAAGGAAGTATGAAAATGATTGATATAAAAATCCTTATTACATCCCTTAAAAGTTCATGGATAAAAAGGTTAACAAAATCATATGAACCATGGATGGATAGTTTTTTTTTACCATCAATTGACATGTTTTTTTTTTACATAAATTATATGATTTTGGGGACACTTTTGTATTAGAAGGCCTGCATAAAGAAAACAATGCCTTTTGGAAAGATGTTTTCTATTCTTGGTCATGTTATATAAAAGCTATTAATAACCATCCAACCATCATTAAAGACAACATTTTAAATGTTCCAGTATGGTATAATTCCAATATAAAAGTAGCCAACAAAACAATTCTTTATAAATCCTGGTATAAGAAAGGGGTAAAGATAGTGAAAGATTTTCTTGATGAGGATTGTAATCTTTTAGTTTTTGATGTATTTAAACGCATACATAACCTCAATGATATTTGTATTATGCAACATAATAGCATTACAACATCGATTTTGAAATGTTTGAAATTATTATCTATTGATAGGACTTCTGTTAAAAGAATTCCTAATCCATGTATGCCAGTTTTTTGCAACCTGTTTTAATATCAGAAAAATGTACTAAAATCATTAACAACTATTTGAACGAGAAAGAGGTTGTCCCAACTGCTATAAATAAATGGAGGACAAAACTAACCCCATATTGTTTTGAAGATATTTCAGTAAACGATGTTTTTAAGATTTGTTTTAAAACAACCATTGATTCTTCTGTTCAATGGTTACAGCTTAGAATTTTACACATAATTCTTCCAGTTGGATATTATCTTAAAAAAATAATATTGTCTTTTGACAGCTGTGGGTTTTGTAAGAAAAACGTAGAAACCATAGTCTATGTCTTTTTTTCTTGTGATATAATTCGTACTATGTGGAGTGAACTGAGTCTTAATATTTACAGAAAGACATCTGAAAGGATTGGATTCAATGTATTAAATATCATATTCAGTGAACTTCCATTGACGTGTCATAACAAAGCTATTAATTTTATTATTCTATTTATGAAACAATACTTAATTTCTTGTCTGATGTTGAACAATGTGCCAATACTGATTGGTTTTCTTGGTCATTTAAAGGTGAAATTTAATGCTGCAATTCAAAGTTTCAAATTGCATCGATTTGAAAAACAATGGGATATTTGGAAAGATATATTTGACTGATAATTTTCTTCTCTGTTTTCGTTTTTTTTTTCTATGTTTTTTTCCCTCTTGTGTATTATAACTTTACAGCTAGTATTCCTTTTCCTTACTTTGATTGTGAACTTTTTTTTCTTCTTAAAGCAATTAACTCTGCTTAGCATAATAAAAGTGCATGTACAAAGAGTTTGTTATTTAAATATGCAGGCGAGTGTGTGCTTGTGCGTGGTTTTTGTGGATGTTATTGTGTTTATTTTTGTATTTCATAAATAAATAGATTATAATAAAAAAAAAATTCATAAATCACAAATTTCACAACAAATTCTAGCAATGATTTCCTGATTTTGAATGAATCGGATGATTTACAGATAAATGATTTCACAACTAAATGATTGCACTAAATGATTTGCACTTTTGCTGAATGATTCACATTTTATTTTACAGAGTTCACAGGTAGAATACACATTTCAGTGCATGGAGATATTGCAGCTATAGTAGTCACCAGGACATATGACAGTTGTAAAGGTAGTTTAACAAAACTCAACGAATATGTACACACTGTTGTTAGCCGACATTGTTGCATATAAATGACTTTGTTTCTTTAATAAGTTCCCCGTAGCTAAAAGATGACTTGAACAGAATAAATACCAGGTAGCACAACAACGTTATTTAAATGTAATGTAAACGTTATCAAAATGATATGAAAACGTAATCTATAACGTTAAAATTACGTGAATTTGTATGGGTTTTTTTAACAATGTAATAACGTTATTTAAAATGGTGTTTTAATAACATTAACATAACATAACTATTAACATTTTGAATTACGTTTTTAAAACGTTGAAAAAACATTCTCTAAAAAGTTAAGCTTATGTAATTTTGTATGTTTTTTTTAACGATGTAATAACGTTATTTTAAATGGTGTTTCTATAACGTTGAAAAAACATTCTCTTGGAATGTTAAGCGAAGGTAATTTTGTATGGTTTTTTAACGCGACCATAACGTTTTTAAAAAGCTTTACATACTGTCCTGACAAAATATAACAAGAACTGTATAAGAAGACCAATAAATGTATTAAATTGACAATTCCAAACAATAATTATTATTATAGAACGCCCTATATATTAAACTCTAAGGCGCTGTACAAATATATATGTAAA
>WFKH01002636.1:30133927-30154383 GCA_016163765.1 Magallana hongkongensis | reverse complement strand
TGTGCACTATTGTCTGAGAATAAGTAATATAATGTAAAACCTTACGACGACATAGAAGTCCTTTACAGGTGTTATAATAGATTTAATGTTTATGTAACGAAGCTTAACAAAGCGACTCATTATGGGACCTGCTATCTTGGATCACAGGGGATAGTCTAATCCACACTTTACAAAAGTTGTTCCCCTTAAATGCCCTTTGCAGGGTCAACCCAACGGTCAAAAGGGAAAAAAACCAACTTCTTTCTTTATGCAACCAAATATTTGGGCGTCCTGTGATGAAATCTCTCTGAATTAAATTTATTCCTTCGATCTGCGGGTTGCCCACTCTTGAGGCAATCAAAATTCACAAAGAAAACGGACTTTTAACTTCAAATGACAGAGTAACAACCATCTAAACTACAAAGGCTAATGTGAGAAATCTATGGGTTTAGTTGTCTACCGCTTCTCAATAAAACCAAACCCTATTGGACCTTAAATTTCCGGAATGAGAAGCGACACAGAAAAACCTCCGAAAAACGCATATATCTGAGACAAGTTTACATTAAATTTTAATGCAACAAAAATCTTTACTTACTTTAAACTGCTGTCTGCCTCTCTTTGCCTCTGTCCACGATTTATGAATTTCAAAACTCGAGATAACCGCAATAGTAACGGTGGAAAGCATAACGCGGATTTAGCCGCATGACATTCCGCTATAAACATATTCACTGACTTAAATATTCATTTAAACAATTATGTATTGTTCTTTGTAAATTTGATTTTTATTCTCAGAAAAAAATATATTTTTTAAAAATGTTATGCAAACGTTTTATTAACATTTCTAAAAAATGTTCCAAACATGTTGAGTAGTAACACATCATTAACGAAATTATGTATTTTGTAAGAACCACAGTAATTGCATTGAAATGTAATGACGGAAAGCACAACGCGGAATTAGCCATATGGCTATTCGCTATAAACATATTCACTGACTTAAATATTCACTAATTAAGTAGGAAATCGGAAACTCGACCGGTCAGCATATTCATCAATTAATTCCAAATCAACAATAATTATGTATTGTTCTTTGTAAATTTGATTTTTATTCACAGAAAAAATATATTTTTCAAAAATGTTTTGCGAACGTTTTATTAACATTTCTGAAAAATGTTCCAAACATGTTTTGTAGCAACAAATCATTAACAAAATTATGTATTTTGAAAAAGTCCACAGACAGACACTTTGTAAAAGATTATTGTCATATCAAAAGAGAGAGAAAAAACAAATAAAGTTAAAGCAATCCTTTTTGAAACGTTTTAAAAACAATTTTGAAAATGTTTCTGATTAGTCATATCTAATGTTGAAAACAATATTTTAGTAACGTTATAGGAAGTTTACAATGTTTATAATATCATTTTAAAAATGTTTTTAAAACGTTTTTCAAACATGTTTTAGTTTGGTTCTACGCAATCTTTTTTTCAACGTTATAAAAACATTCAAAAAATGTTATCATTACGCTATGAAAACATTTATACAAAAACATTTTCTAAAAACCTTTCTACAACTAGAATATAATGTGTGCTACCTGGGATGTACATTCACTATATTACAACGAGTCCAACATAAACATTATATAACCATGACCAAGGGTCCCAACTTTTTACAATTTTTCTAAACACCTTCTTCTTCATCCTTATTATGTGCTTAGTTTTAAACATCAATTAGAAGATAAACGTATTTTAAGGAGCTGTTTACTCAGGAATTGAGATCTCAAATTCGGATTGTTATAAAGTTCAATGTCATGAGTAAAATTTGTTCTTAACACAAAAAGTATTTATTAAATAAATTATTATTGACATAACATTCGATATTTTTACTATATTATGGAATTAGGCTTAAACTAAGTTGGACTTTAAGCAAAACAGAGGAAATTCGTATTAAATTTTTCAGATTATTTTTTCATTGAAATATTTTTGGTAGTACTATAATATTTAAAGTTAATATTTTATTTGCTAGGCAACATAATTTTGAATATTTTCTGTTAGTTGTGTCTCACTTTTTCATTTAGATTATCGTATGGCACACACTACAAAAATATTGAAAAAAGGTTAAAAAACGAAAAAAAAAAAAAAAGAAAAAAAGATACGATATCTCAAAATTTTGATCATTGACCCCATATAAAATTTATGCCAGCAGAGTAAGGTCAATATACCTAGTCTTATACTATAAATGTTTTAGTAATATCATCATTCAGTTTTTTGTTAGATTGAATCAAAAATGTGCAGTGATTTGAAAACTGATAGAGGAAATTCGGATTGAAATATATATGAAAATTGTGAATGAAAACTTAATGCTTTGTATCTATTTAGTGTCGCTGCCATTCATAAACTCTATATCGTTTTTAAAAGAGGTAAGGAATTAGTGTTATTTTCACAATTAAGAAAATCTCAATCATAGTGTTTTAGGGATTTTTCTTAAATTTTCAAAAAGTATACAATGGCTTTTAACACAAAAAGTAGGTCATTGACCTACTTTTTTGAAAGTGAAAAATAACACTACCATGAAAGGTCTATAGCACACAATAGATGGTTTTTCATAATCATCAGTGGATTTTTTTTCATTCTGAGTAAACGTAATCCTTAAAGAAACAACGCAGATTCACTATCATAGGAGCCCTCAGAAAACAGTAAAAATATTGACTCTGAGGCCAAATATTTAACAATTTTGGTTGAGGTTTCCTGGCTCAAAATTACCATTTGCTTCTAGTTTCTTTTCTTTGGTATCAAGGTAACGAAAAATCTTATTAAACATTCTTCATCCAACAAACACTGTCTGTGTTTATCATAATGCAAATTGGGCTGATAGAAGACAAATAAGGTTATTACAAGATATTTACACAGCTTTTACATTTGACATAGAAACTTAACGTACGATCGTACAATCCAATTGTTATCGATCCTGATCCCTTTAAACGCTTATAATTCATTACAAAGTTAAGATAATGGCTTGAAAACTGGATGGAATGTAGCTCAGTAATTTTACAGATTTTTTTTCTTTGAAATGCGTTGAAATGGCGTTGAACGGTCACATTTGTTACTTAAATTTTTTGTTTACAAAAATTATCAACGATTTTGATGTTTAAACAAACAATACGTCTACGGGACCGAATGAGGAAAAAGGCACATAATACAAAAAAACGCTATATATTTAAGCAAGTACAAAAAACTACGTAATAATGTAAACAATATGAAAAAAAAATAGCGATATCAAATTATTATAGCAATATCGAAACTAATCTTATTAACGCTAGTATCAAAAGTTCCAAAATTTATTGGTAACTTTTGAAAGATGTTTTTAAATGTAAAGGTAGGACCAAAATACCCCCACTACAAAATGTTCAAGACGGTGTGGTAAATATATCCTATAGTGATATTGATAAGGTGGAGTCATTAAACAATTATTTTGCATCAATTTCATCTACACATGATAATGAACCAACATTACCACAATTCATTTTATTTTGTAATAAAATTTTTGATAATATTGTTATCACAGAACAAGATGTTATTGACATTATTTCTACTCTTCCCGTGAACAAAGCAATAGGGCCAGATGATATTAGTCATAAAATGTTAAAGTCTACCATTTTTTCTGTATCAATTCCTCTGTGTCTATTGTTTAATCGGTCTTTGAAAGAATGTACATTTCCTTTTCAATGGAAAATAGCCAATGTATTACCTTTATTTAAAAATGGTGATCCGTCACTTCTATCTAATTATAAACCGGTATCTTTATTAAGTTGTGTAGGGAAAATAATGGAACGTGTTATGTTTAAGTATGTTTACAACTATTTCCATACAAATAATTTGTTTTACAAGTATCAGGCTGGTTTTTTGCCTGGGCATTCCAATGTATATCAACTCATTGAGACGTACGATTATATTGTTAAAGCCATCGATGAAGGGAAATATTGTTGTATGGCATTTTGCGTTTTATCAAAAGCCTTTGATAGAGTTTGGCATAAGGGACTCATTTTCAAAATACAGTCATATGGAATTAGGGGAAATCTACTAAAATGGTTTGAAAGTTATTTAAGTGGTCGAAGTCAAAGAGTTTTACATAGAAATACCATGTCTACCTATAAATTTTTATATGCTGGTGTTCCACAGGAGTCAGTTCTAGGTCCTCTTTTATTTTTGATCTATGTTAATGATGTAGCAGAAAAAATGTCCGGTTTATGTAGACTGTACGCCGATGATAATTCTTTACAACATTGTTCAACTAATATTCATGACATTGAATCGGTTATTAATAATGATTTGTACTGCCTTGATATGTGGTCCAAGCAATGGCTCTTGAAATTTTAATCCGTTAAAAACTAAAGCAATGTTATTTAGTACAAGGAAAAACCTACAATTTCCATGTTTAAAATTTCAAGACTGTGATTTGGATTTTGTGTCAACGCATAAACATCTAGGTATTACTTTTTCACAAGATCTTGGCTGGTCAACACACATCGATTCTATGATAGCAAATGCCTACAAAAAATTAGGATTACTCAAAAAATTACAATTCAAGGTCAGTCGCAAAACTATATCCTTATTATATACTACTTTTATAAGACCCCAGTTGGAATATGCATCCGAAGTTTGGAGTGGCTGTTCAAATTATGATTCGGACAAGCTTGAAAAATTACAGTTAGTAGCAGCGAGAATAGTTACAGGGCTGACTTCAATAGCATCGCGAGACTCTTTATATCAAGAAACTGGGTGGGAATCACTTCTTGATAGAAGAAAAGAAAAGCTAAAAACAACTATGTATAAAATAAATCACAATTTAGTGCCTGACTATCTTACTAAAATTTTTCCAAGCACTCGCTCGCATGACTCTACTTATACTACAAGACAATCGCAAAATTACAGTATTCCAAAATGTAGACTGAATATTTATAAATCATCTTTTGTTCCAACAGCCATACATTTGTGGAATGGTATACCTTTAGAAATTAGAAACTTGCCAAAATTAAAATCTTTTAAGAAAAGTTTTCTGTCTTCTAAATCTCAACCTCCATCATATTTTTCATATGGAGAACGTTACTGGAACGTAATTCTCACTAGACTTCGACACAATTGTATATTGAAAAAAGACTTATATAGATGCAAAATTATTGATAGTCCTTTATGTTCATGTGGTAAAGTAGAAAATGCATATCATTACTTTTTTTCTTGTGCAAAATATAATATTCCACGAAATGATTTATTCAATGTTATCTTTAGAATAGAAAATTTACATATTATCGACACTCATGTTTTGCTATGGGGAGATAACTCCATCAGTATTGCAGAAAATGAAAATTTATTTTTTAACGTTTAGCTATTTTTAAAGAGATCTGGACGGTTTTCACATGTATAAGATTAGATATAAACATTTATTATAATTTTCTTTTACTTTTGTCGATGTATATCTACTTTGTATAGCTTCAAACAATGGTATTTTATTATGACCTTTGATAATGTCATTTTTCGTGATAGTGTAAATTTTGTGTCAAAATTTCACAGGAGAGGGCGTTTTAAGTTTGCAGAACTTGTGCCCGATCCTTTTGTATATACCATCTTTACAATAAAATATGTTCAAACCAGATGTTTAAACACCAAGAGCGGAAGAATTTCTTTCTCGACTCATTTGAAGTTTGTACTATTGAAAAGATTAATCATCCCATTTATGATTTAGACCTAAAAGAAATTTCAATTAAACATTTTATAAGCAAGTTTAAAGGAAAATTAAAGATCTTAGCTTTTCCGTGTCAACTAAACACCGCTCCGCGTTCTGCAGAGTCCTCCGCGTTCGGAAGAGCCGTATGATGGGGGTGTTAACATTTGATCTAGAACTTTTGGTAAAAATCACTGCAAATACTGTACGACAGGCGGTATTTTGAAAATTCTGAGCAAGAAAGTCAAAGAAAGATGAAAAGTTGTGAAAACCCCCTAAGAGATTTGGTATGCCACATGACAAAAATCCTCAAAGGCTACCTTTACCCACCCGCAATCTTCATGTAAAGTATGAACCAGATAGGGCCATGGATAGGGTATGTGTGATACATAAAAGACATTTCATAGTTATCATATAAACTTTACCTTGACCAAGAAACTTATATCAAAACTACTGCATACCTTTACCACAAAGGTGGACATGCTTGTTAGATTCAATTATTTTATGACAAAATCCTTTTTTATTGAAAATTAGTAAATTTCAATTAAAAGTAAATAAATTTACTCTCTCTTTCTCTTTCTCTCTCTCTCTCTCTCTCTCTCTCTCTCTCTCTCTGAGACAAAGCAGAGGGGTGCCTCAATGTAAATGATTAAAACAAAAAGAGATTTAAAATTTATTACAAAGGCCAAAACATAAAAATAATAAACTTAGGGCGCGTAAAAAGATATGTCCAAAAGCTGTCCAAAACAAGTTTCCTAAGATTATTGCTCTTGTCATTTGGTTTTCGCAGTCGATTACATAGCTGTTGCAGCAGACTGAACTAAACTGTCTGGTGGGATACAGGCACGTAGCAACGGGTATTTTTCGCAGCATATACATTTTTCTTAAATTTACATATAAAAAATTGAACTTTCATGAAGTCCCCCTCTCCGCGCGTTTTTTGTAAGCATGTAAAAAATTGGAGTGAAAATTAGGAAATTTACAGTGAAATTGAAATTATAGGTATACGCCTTCCCCCACCCCTTCCTCACCCTCAACCCATCCCCATCCCCACCCCTAAAACGGATTATGATTTTCATGATTTACAAGTTTGTTTTTGTATTTTGTATTTTTGTATTTTTTTTGGATGATCCCCTTCCCCGCATGATTGTCAAAGTATACGCTCACCGCCAGCCCTTCTCCCCCCAATGGATAAGTCATTTTTGAATTTGTACTTTTTTTTTTTTTTTGCCGGTCAAGATTTTATAAATGAGTGTGCCTCCCCATGCTTGTAATGATATACGCTTCCCCATCCCCCCCCCCCAAAAAAAAAACCCCCAAAAAAAATATTTTTTGTATTTTTTTTTTGCCGCTCAAGATTTCCTACTTGAGTGTGCCCCCCTTTCAAAAACGATGCTACGTGCCTTAGAGATTGTTTGGACATGTCGATCCTGTAGTTTTATTTTGTTGCTGAAGATGAAGTCTGATCCCTCGGCCTTAGAGATGACCACCAATGTGTTGGAATTATGGTCGTTGAGAAGTTGCTCAGCAACAATGGATACTATTTTGGCTGTCTCTTCATTTTGGACCCAGACATGAAGAATCTGTCTTTCCCATAGTTGCGAATTCAATGTTCTTTCACGTGTTAGTTGGATTTGAAACGCTGTTGCAACTGAAAATATATATTAAAAATATCCTTTTAAGTTGGTGACTCTGATTGTGGATCTCTTTGTGGCTTATTGTTTAGCATTGGTGGTTATAAAAAAAGATGTTTCATACAATACTTTGTTAAGCTTCTTAAATTTATGATATTCTATCACTGTTTAGAAATTAAAAAATCGATAATGTGTTTGTTGGATCATATTGGGTATAATTGTGTATGTTTAAAAATAATTTGTTTTCGTTTCTGTGAGTTTCTCCGGGAAAAAACCCGTAATAAAGATATCTTAGATGTTTTCACTTTTATCGAATTCATTTGTACCCGATTGACAAGTATGCTTATTTTCATTAAAGACAAAACACATCACTTCAGACGTTCAGTTGATAATATATAACTCACACTTATACAATTTAAACAAAGAATAACAACAGATAGCACCGGGAAGTGACTAATATGACCTTAAAACACACTTGCCAGATTGTGTATCCTTATTATACAAAATGAGTTTGAATTTTATGTGTGTATAATTGCGAGTGATTTAAGACAACATAGAAAACATGCAAGTAAAAAATGATGTAATATACGAGTCATTTTGAAATGAAATAGGTTTATTTTTAACTTACACGTAAATCAAATTGCGTTTAATTTATAAAAGACTTTGGACACATTGTTGAATTTTACATGAAAGACCCTATGTTCAAATACGACACATGATGACATCATAAGAACATGGTATTCATCGGCCTGTTGCAAGCCTAGCTGTTTAATTTCATGAAAAAAATGATATAGAATAAGATGTTTTATATTATAACTGCGCAAATCCTAAGCAAAGATCTCTTAAAAAGTCCAATCCAAACTTTGCAAAAGTTGTTTTCTATGCGGGCTAACCGAAAAAAACCCCAACAACTTTCAACTTCTTTATGCAACCAATTTTCCCAAGGAGATGGCAGCTAAGGGACATAACTTTGTATAAGACAAGTTTACGTGTACCAATCTTTGTAACCTAATTTGCCTGCATTTTCTATCAAAAATTACAAATACTATCTGCCGAACCTTTGAACTTATATAATCCATTAATGGAAAATTTTAAGTCGTATAAAACTACATTTCTTTAAAATGAAATACATTATGCCCTTACGCCAGTGATCCTCGTTTTTTTTTTTTGTTTTTGTTTTTTTTTTAGTTTTAAATGATGATGAAGTCAAACCATGACCTCATGGTTGCTGTTTGTTGTGAGATGTACCAAAATATTGCAGTGTAGTGCACAAGGAAAAATCGGTTTAATACATCTTACGCTTGCATAATCTTATTTATACAATTTTAAAAGCTTATTTGCACAAAATCGCCCATTCGTAAAATTAACTCACCTTCAATCCCGCTCAATTTTCTTTCTAGTAAATTTTTTGCATCTTCATATGTAAAGTTTCCACGGTATCTATTGACGTCATCATCTGGATAGCCTTCGCAGAACTTCATGGCACGAGTGACTGACACTCCCACCTTTGTGCCATCAATTTTACATACAAAATCAATAATTGGGTTTGGTTTTAGAAGTTCGAATATCGCTTTCTCTGTCTGAAAAAAAAAACCCATGTCTAATCATATGTGATTCACAAACATAATTGCAGTTTGTGTGAAAAAACAGAGCATGTCATAGTAAACGATTAGGTTACCTCAATTAAATCAATGCTAAAAAACTAAAAAAAGGTAAAATGGCCTGGACTATATATTAAGCAACGCACAATTAATTACTAATTAAATAGCTTACTGTTAAATTTCAAAAGTTTTGCTTAAACCACAAAATCAAATTAATGGATTGCATAGTCAAAAGAGGAACGCTGTTTTGGAATTATATGTCGTTTTTAGTTCAAATATGTTCAATCTTGGATGGTTGAATTCTTTAAAAAAATCTTGAATTTTAACAAGATTCGAATTTATTTTAATAATTTGAATCTTGGTATACAAATTGCTTTAAATAAATGGTCCACTCTTCTGTAAAATGCGTTCCAGATTTGCCATCTTTAATTCTAACAGTTTTCTTTGAATATTGAAGAGAATTATACTAAAGACTAGTCTGCTGTTATGTCTGTGATAACACCACTTGAAATATTATTTCAGAGAAAAATGGTTTGCAGAGATTAAATGTAAATTTCATTATTTGTATTAAAGCTTGTTTTATGACAAAAAACCACTTTCGTTCTGCTCTGACTTTAAACCCAACCCCACTCAAGCTGCAAATTCGTGTATTTGAAGACACCGCTGCTGTGCTGTCCTAGATAAATTTTCGCTCAATTTTACTTCTAGTCATTTGTTATATAGTTTGGTCAATTTCCAATAGAAATTTATTGGCATAATGGTTTTAAACTGCGTTGCATTAAAAAAAAATCGTTGTTTTCTTACCCTAACTGCTCTGCAAATATCTTGAATTTAGATTTGTGTAAGATAATTAAAGATTAAATCAAAAATATATATGGAGGGTTGATCTTATATTGCAATAAGTGGTCTAATAGCGGTACTATAATTGAAAATTCTCTCTCTCTCTCTCTCTCTCTCTCTCTCTCTCTCTCTCTCTCTCTCTCTCTCTCTTTTGACCAGTACAAGTAGCCATTGATGATCGTTAACCAGTAGCTGATGTCAAGAATAAACATGTTCGAAAAGAATTAAGTAGATTAATAAAAAACGCACAGAACCGATAATCTATTAAAGCTATTTCTGAGAAATGATGAAACTCGATTGGAATGACATAGGTATGGACAAATATTTTCGCCTAGCAGAAGGCGTGCTACCTAAAACGTCATGTGATGAGAGACTTGTATTCACTAAGTTACCTTGGATTAGAAATTATGTGGTGAATTATAGTATTCAACAAGTCAAAGTATACCGTTTATAACAGAGAACGCGAACGCTAGAGGAAACAGTTTTTTTGTCTGTTTAACCATGAGCGCATGTTTTTCTTGTGATCTCCTTTTAACATAAGATTATATATAAATTTTTACATTTGCAAATATGTTCCCTTATATGAACCTATAGAATAGCGAAAACGTTCAATTCTGTATGAACTTTTTCATGACGTCACAATGATCATAGCACGTGCTTATCGCTTGTCGCTTGGATTACTGTAAACATAAAATCTCGGTAATTTTAACAGTTCTGAACGATTTGTCTTTTTCAAACGTAAATATAAGTATTAAACATCAAAGTTAAAAAGTTCACCGGGATATGAAGTTGGTTGGTACGTGATCAAATCTACTGGGAAGCCCTTCGAGCGTCACATGATTTGATCACGTGACCAATTAACTTCATATCCCAGTGAACTTTTTAAATTTCTGTTTATTTCTTAAATATTCAACTACCATTAAAAGGAGAACAATAGACAAACATGCGCTGACTGTTTATTAAGTCTTTTAAAAAGTGGGCGTCCTCATTATCCTGTGGAGATTCAAGAAAATGCAATGACCCGTACCTATGTAAACGACTTCGTTCTTTGAAAACATGATTTTATTGCAAAAAAATGCAAAAATTCATAACATTGGATATTCCTACAATTAAATAAAATATGCTCATTGTTAACATTCATTATGTTGCAATTTTGTAATGTCCTTAAATGAAGTCATTCTTTATGTGAAGCGGAAACTTAGGTCTTAGCAATCACAAAGTTTTAATTTATTCCGGTTCAAATATTTATTAAATTCGGATTTGTAACACCTTTATTTGCCGATAATTAAATGTCTAGTAGATAATAAAAAGTTCCGATTGGCACAGATAAGTTGCATGTATACATGTAAATACAATGTCAAAAAAATCTGAAAACAAAAGACAGTTCTCTCTCGAATTTCAATCCAAAAAAAAAAAAGAAAAAAGCGAGTCCATAATTTTTTGGGAGTTAGTTTTATTCAACTTTCCTTTGCTTCAATGTTTGGACCTAAGCACAAATCAAAACCGCTGACAACACTTAGTTCTTGAAAATAATCAATAAATTCGATGTAATGTATTCTTAAGCATTGGTTTTCGAGGAAACTTATTAATAAATACATTGATAATAGTCAGAATCTTAAAAATGGTTCAAACAATTTAGATATTTTTTGTAGTCGTATGTACATGTATTCCTACGCTAGAGTTCATTATAGTATCGTTCAAGCAGACGCTCGGCTCCGACAAGCACAGATCGAGTCTCTCTTGTTTGTCGGAAATTAACGGAGACAGCCTAGTGTCTGTTTGAACGAGACTAGAGTTCAATATTGCTTGGATCTATACAATTTCTCAGAAATATTTCGATTATTGATACGTAGTTTAATGAAATTAATTCTATCTTTTAATAACACACAACATGATTCATATGAAGTTTTCTCGAATTTCTTGTCGGAAAAGTCCGTGAATTCATATGTGCGTAATTCGGATACATATAAGAAACTTCTTGTCATGCACAATAACATATCATTGATTTTAAAATAAACAACAATCAATAAAATCAACTTCCGTCAGTACTTCAGTACTTTCATTCGTAGTGTAGATTTACTTTAGGGTTAAGTTAATTGCAGATCTTATAAAATGAATGTTACAAGTGAAAAAAACAAAGTTTCATTTCAACCAATTAAAAGAGTATATGCAAATATTAAACATGTACATTGTACCAAAAAGGTTAGCTTGCAACATCCACAATTACACATTAATAAAAACAACAGTTCTGATCTTTTACAGTTAAGGGGTCGTATGCATAACAATTTTAAGAATTTTCCAAAGTTTATGCATAACTTTATTAAGGATAATCTTAAAGAAGCAAGATGCTTAATTTCAGTTGCATAAAACTTCTATGAAACATGCTTAGTAATTCTTAGATAAACATATCGCAATCTGCTTATAAGTACATCGGTACTATGTCAAAAAAGTCACTTTCGCTTTCTTTTCCACGTATATATTGATTGATTGTGGTTTAAAAAAAGAATAAAAAATGTATACTTGATATGTATGACTTGTATAAAATTTAAAGGTTCTCTCACTTTAACATATCTTATTTTCAAAAATCAACTTAAAAATTGTTAATGACAAATTTAGATTCCTTATTTAACGCGAATACTTTTTTCTGCCATTCAACTGTATTACTTTAAATTGCGAAAGTATTAAACTGCGAGCGCCGAATTTTTTGGTATCATTGTCTGACGGCATGACGTTGAAGGTTGCAGTATCTGAAAGTGCCGGCAATGGGAGCTAACATTATCAATATTTTTCATAAAAGAGATAAGCCAATTTATGTTTAATTTTTTAACATTTAAATTCGATATTAATGAAAATGCACTATGATATAAAAAGCAACAGTGAGCAATAGTTTTCAAGTAAAAAGGAGGTGTACATGCTCGTGTGTCATCCTGATTGAAAAATTGATAGCCATGTTTAAACGGTGGAAGGGGGATGCAATCGCAACAAGTTGTTACCTATTGTCTATTACAGTAAAATGTAAGTAATAATTAATGTTGGATTATCATAATTAACAAAAATCATCGGATCGGATTAAAATGTATATATATTCATACAATTGGAATATTTACTGGAGGAACGAATTTGACGAAGCGGTGCGTGCCCCGATTATTCGTGCAGTACACAATTATTGGCTATGTATTACTAGTAGTGTATATGCAAGTGGTTAGATAGATTCCTTCTAAAACATTCGATCAAAAGTATAATAAGTTTCGTTGATACAAAACAAATATCAAAAATTGATTCGACTCCTTCCCTATGGATCCATGGATGAGTTCATTCAAAGCATCGAATATCTCATCATTTGGGGGAAAAGGTAAACCAAGACTTTGCGTCATAATATCACATTTATAATTTTTACGCACCGACTAGTGGATTAGTTGTCATTAGGATCATGCGAATACTCCAGTGTAGCTGCAGGTCTGTAGCTCCCGGTCTGAAAAAATTCGGATGGACGATCTGGGAGCTACAGTTCCGTACGTGTTCAAAAGTTGCAATTTACGGCATCAGTTTTGGACTGATTAATCTTATTTTAACATAATTTGTGTGGACATAGTACCATATTTTTTTTCAGGCAACCTACTACTAATATCCTCCCTTAAGTTGCCTTTGACTTTATTTTTAACACGTACATGTAGCAAACCTCGGAAAATGAAGTATGTTGAATTCACGTTCAGATCGAGAGTCGCCATTTATATGTAAACAAACTTCAATTTACAGAGCTGGCGATGGTGTTTAAAAGAATATCAAAGGCAAGTAAAGTGACGATTTCTTTATACAGAAAGTGTTCGGAAATATGATTCATCAGTCCGGAACTATCGCAATTTTTTGTCATATACATAGAGGATATGTACACTAGATGAGATAAACCCTGAAATTGCTTCTTGAATCTGTATGTTCCGTAAATAAATTAATTAACAGCAGAAAAAAATTGAAATTAGTTCTTATAAGATAGCCTGATTGATACATCCTTTCTATGGAATAATTTTAGATTAAAATATTTTGTGATTTATTCAGTATCTCATACCCTATGAAATTGTAATTTTGATATGATACATAATATGAAATAATGATGCATTTAAAAAAGGGGTGAGGGACTTACTTAATAAAAAACAGACATTCACACCCTGCTTACCATTTCCAGTTCAGTTTCTCTCCATGTTGCAAAGAATTCATAAGAAAAGGCCTCCGAAATCTCTGATCCACCTCCAGCGTTGGTTCCATCCTCACACATTTTCTGTGCTACATCTGAGAGAGACTTAACGTGAAAATTTGCTGTCGTGACAAGATCAATATAAACTATCCCCCGTCCATTTTCAGATATAAAATTTTCTAGAAGATTTGGGTTTTTTATTTCAAAATAGTTTCTACCAAAGTAGTGTCTGCCTACATTATCGTTATTAAACCTACCCATTCGCCAAAATCTTTTTGTTGATTCATGCTTTATATACATGTAGCAACCTAAGGTTATCAAACGTGAGCGATGAAAAATAGTTCCCAATTTCTTCTTCAATTCAGAGGATTTTTACATACAAAAGAGGAAGAATTAGTTTTAACTTCATTAAAAACAACATGTTTGGTGTCTCAATTAGATTAATTTATTTAAATGCGAGGTCAATACTTCGGATTAATATCCTCTTCATACGCATTCTATAATTAGCAATGACCGCAGCGTTCAGTACAAACACAGGTAGTATAAAACCTGGGCCGGGTTGATATGGGAATGCCCGTTTTGCTAATATATAGACAAAATTTTAATTTTAGGGTCATACCTGAACAGAATATCTTTGCATTAAATTACAAACATAGGCTATTCAATAGAATTTGTTTTCTTTGCGTTCATTAAACTAAACACAAGTGTCGTGTAAGCGATACTATCTATGAATCATGGCAACACAATCTAAAAGCATTAAAGGGATATAGTCACGCTTTTGGGCGAAAATTATTTTTCCGATTTTAAAGATTGTAATGCTTCGGTAAGGCATTTTTAATCGGCAACCAAAATTTGAGTGTCATTCGTTGAGTTATTAGCGAGTTTTAGAGCTTATTATTCTTTGCTATGTAAAAATTCATGGCTTAGACCTAAAATGAATGTGTTAAACGTTGGGAAGGTTTATTTATGCTTAAATTATGGTGGCATATTTATGCCATCCACATAATTTTAGTCAAAATAGCATATCACGTCAAGTCGAGATAATTACCTCGTCAAGTCAAGATAACTTTCTTGTTTCCAAACAATCTCCGACTTCTATTTCGTCTAGTCAACATAACTATTACATGTTGTTGCGATAACTATATATCTTGATAAGATGAGATATTTTATCTTGTATCTTGACTAAAACTTGTTGCATTTGCAAATGCTGCCATCCACAAAACGAGATAATACATGTATAACAGTTGTATCATCGTATTTCGGAACTCATAACTCGATCCCCTTCCGTTTATAGAAAGGCACTTGTGCGTAATCAAAATAAAATATACATAATGGCCTGTCAATTAGTGTCTTATGAATTATAGTATGATATTTAAAGCTGAACACCGCTTGTTAATAGGCACTGTCCGCCATATTTCTCTTTCATCACTGCTGTCCCTACAACCCTTATATAAGGGGCAAACCTCTTAACAGTTCAAAGTACTTCGCTGTAGAGGTCTCACCTGTTTGGACGTTACATCTTGCCTCGCCGTGTTACTCGGTCGCGATGAAATTATCAAATTTTACGCACTTTTTTCAAGATAAGAGAATACTAACATCAAATAAATTGTTCAATTCATTATTTACAAACAGAATATGCACATAGTTTAAGAAATAAATGCATAAAATCCAAAAACGACGAAAGGAATACTACATGTCGGCCACGAGTTTCAGGTGTGCAATCGGGTGTAACGAAATCGAAGGGTTTATATACCAGGCACCTGTATGACGGTGCCTATTTACGAGCGGTGTTCAGCTTTAGTCTTCAGTTGCAAATTCATATCTGAATCTGGGATTAACATGAATATATATAAATATGCTTACTTATAGAGCTTTAGACACCCTAAAAAAACGGATGACGCAAGATTGATATTGAACTACATGTAAATTAAATCAAATCATACGATTAAAGATTAAAATAATACTTTTAAAAAAATTTTAAAAAAAATGAAACATATTTGAATATGTTTTAATTCGGAATGAAAACAAACAAATATAAGATAAAATAGAATTCACCAAATTAAAATAGAACCAAAGGTAAAAACAGGATTATTTTAATTATTAGCATAACACTTTCAATTGCATGGAAAACATAGTGTGTTTTAAAAGGCAAAATAAAAATCAGCATATTTATATACTTTGAGGACGGCCTTATTATTTCCATTAATGATACTCTATGCAGAACAAAGGAGTCCTGGGTAATAAGTTCCAAACTTCTATTATCAAATATATTTCTATAACTAATCTTGTTTTGTGAACGGCAGTAGTTGCAAATGCCACAGATTTTAGTCAAGATACAAGATAAATTATCGAGATAGCTATCCCAACAAAAAGTCAATCTTGATCGAGAAACTAGAATGTTATCTCTCGACTTGACGAGATAGTTATCTTGACTTTACGTGATATGCTATGTTGACCCAAAATTATGTGGATGGAAGAAATATGCCACCATATTCCAAGTATTTTTTACGTTTTAAGCCAATTGTCATTCAGCGTGCTCTCATTTTAAAAATATTTTATAACTGATAACCAGGTGCAAGAACAAATTGTTTTTAAGTGTCTACACTGTAGTAAAAGTATTCCTTTAATACACTGAATTAAAACTTTTACATTTCAGATTGATGACTCAGTTGACAATGTCAGAGCTTTCTGTCTAGCCTCCATGAAAAAAAAAGAAATACAAAGTTTTCGTTTTATTGAGGACAAGACAGAGATCCATTTTGTCCTGTTGGGTAGAAACACCATATTATCAATTTAAGAATTAAATTGTACCATACAAAATTAATAAATTAATATTCTATAACTCTTAGAAATGGCGAGAATTGATAATGCATGTACTTGTAAATCTATTGAAAAAGTGAAGTCATATATTGAGAAAAAATAACATTTGAATTTTGTATGGAAGAAAATTGTGCGAAATGTTTTTGTTTTGATACAATCTATTATAGTCTGAACCAGACATGCAGTCATATAGGGGGACTGCTTTTTCAATCGCACCACCTTCATCTGACAGGGGTCTTGAAGTCAGAGAGTGCAACATCAACGATCTGTCAGTTGAATATTTCTCGGCCGATGAAAATAGACCCTTAGGGCCTGAAAGAGTGGAAATTTGGCAGACCAAAGATTTCAGCTGAAGGGGAGCTCCATTTTTCGGAGAGAAAATAAATAGACTTTGATCCCCGCATCCCGAAGAGAAAACATTCAACCAAATGAATGCAATAAAAAATGGTTTGTTAAATGCAAGTGACAGCTGTTCTTTAAAAGAACAATATATGTATTTTCTAAATGTATACATTGTGACTTTAAACAGGCATGGTCACGGTTTTTGTCAAAAATTATTTTTTCACATATAATGTGTAGAATGCATCATTAAGGCAGTTTAATCGGCAACCAGGTTTTTTGTGGGTTTTTTTTGTTGAGTTATAAGTGAGTGCGTTTCAGAGCTTACAATTCTTTGCTATGTAAACAAAGCTTTTGTTTACATTTGGACCCCTTTTTACACCTAAAATGAATGTGTTAAACGTTAGGACATGTTTATTTATGTTTTAAATGTATAAGAAGATAGACAAATTAGCTTTAAAAAAGTGTATTCAACCTATGTAAACAAAAAACAGGGCACAAGCTTTGTTTACATGACAAAGAATTGTGAGCCCTGTATCTTGCGTACAACTCTACGACTGGCTCTCGAATTTCATTCGATCATAAGTCATGCATTCCTAAGCACTGTAAAAAGTAAAAACAGAAATATAAAATGTGACCAAAATCGTGAGCATGCCCCTTTTAAGATAAAAGGTTGAACACAAGTTACGATACACTCTATTTTAATGAATTAAGTCAGCTATACGATACACTTTTGATCATGTGACTGCGCTCATTTTTACATGTATACAAAAAACACGTGTGTACGGTTCTTTAAATAATGTTTGCATTCTAATTTATTATATTTTAACACGTACTTTGAAATAATACAAAATTTTTCCTACAATATGATAAGCACAAAAATTTTGTTAGTTTTTTTTGTTCTTAAGAAAAATCGGCTATTTTGGAGAAAGCTAGTTTGGAACTTTCACTTAAACAATAAGATGTTTTTGTTGGTGATTCATCGCAGTGATGAATGAAGCTAACATTGAAGAATATATATATATATATATATATATATATATAAATATATATATATAAGAAGCACTCTCAAATTGACATATACCTGCCCATGGTGAATGATAAAGATATACATAAAGCTCAGGGAAATTCACTATATTGGAGCTCCACCTCCGCCCCGGCCGGGGCTTGAACTCGCGATCTCCGGAACCCACTCTCCTAGCACTGAGCTGCCACCGCGCTAACCACTCGGCCATCTAGGCAAGACAAAAATCTTGCTTTCGATGACGAACGGAACCTAGCGCGCTGGTCGCTCACTACACGGTCGTTTGAGATACAGGTGGAATACAGTTAAACGACAATTTGAGAGGATCGAAGCGATACACAGTGCATAGATATATACATATAAGAAGCACAAACATTGCAATAACGGAACCTAGTGCGCTGGTCGCTCACTGTTATTGCAATTTTTGTGCTTCTCTAATTGTCGTTTATCATAATGTAATTTGGGACAGTTGACATAGAAACTTATGTCAAGTTTATGTCAAGTTTACTGCATAACAATTATCTTTTAGTAACTTAAAAGTCTGGCTTAAGTCTTGTTAACAAATTGCTACGACGTTGACCATTGATCTAGAATTGTTGTTACAGGTGGTACTTTGCAAAGACTGAGAAAGATAAGTCAAAGGAAGATGAAATATTATCAAAAATGTCTCAGAGATCTGATATGAACGATAACAAAAATAAAAACGAAAGGCTATTGCACTCTTTTAACCAACACGCAATCTTTAGTTAAAGTATAAACCAGACAGGGCCATAGGTAGGGTATATGTGATCTAGTAAAGATATTTTAGAGTTCTCATATGAACTTACCTTTGACCAAGAAACTTGACTCAAGATTACTTTTCAGGCGCCCATTTACTCAATAAGGGTTTAAAGACATACCTAGGAACCAGATAACTAGGTACATGTACTTCAAATCGTTAAGAAATCGCACAAACTTGTTTTCTACAGCAGTAGCAAATGCAAAATGCCATTTGTTTACGTCCCTTTCGCATGCTTGTGATAAGGTTAGTTATTGACAAGCTTAGAGTTAAAAAACGCTATTTATCGCATTGGGTCCGAATTATGCCGACGAACCGCCAATAACGTTTTATGTATTGACAAAAATGGGTGCCTGAAATACATAGGATACTGTAAAATAACTAAATTACGGTAGTCAGAGATATGTATTACTGTTAGGTGAATTGGTTTATGGATTTTTTTTAAAGTACACATGAACAAAGCCAAACTATTCTGAAAATGTTAAGAATACCCCAAGATATACTTATTTAACTATGTGAAGTTCATGGCTATGTAGGGCGAATTGAATAACAAATTATATAAAACACGAGAAGACCTGAAATTGATAAAAGATACATTTTCATTGCTAGTTTAAGTGTAAATCTGCGCATTATATTACGATCTTATCAAAGGTGCATGTATAATGTTTAAGGCTAGTAAATATCTGTCTAAAACATCTCTATTGTCGTCCACATTTCTGATCAAGTTATTTAAAACCTTAATGACAATAAGGTTTACTAATATTTCAACATTAGCTCCGATTTTTCTTTTTGTCATCAAAATTTTTTCTAGATATTCATACCGGTTGGTATTAACTTTATTACTTTATTTGGCAAAATTCTTTTCAAAATGCAAGCCATGGAACATTCTTTTCATTAAAAGTTGTTTTCTCTCACGCGAAATAAAATAGGAGGTTATATAATATTTCTGATACTAGTAGCAGCTTACACAATTAACGTTGGACATTTTTATTTCAGAATTATAAATAACTCCCCCCCCCCCCCCCCCACAAAAAAAAAAAAAATCAAATCGAGATCATAACCAAGTACTAAAACTAAAACAATACTAGAGCCGAGCTCGTTGCAAAGCAACGAATAGGTCTTCCGTTGCAGCTTCCTGTCGGAAAAAGATTGTCAATCAGTCTGATTAAAAGCTTCCTTCTTCTCCTTACAGGGTCTGACAGGTATTGATAGGGGGTCATCTTCACACGACCTAAACTTCTGACCAATCAGGTCTTTAGAAAATTTATTGGAACTTTTTAAATAGAGACAGGCAAATTAATTCATGCCTGCTTTCTATGTAACCCCCAGACTGAGTATTGAAGAGTTGCACCTCTCATTAACAGATAAAGTCATGTATTTGGTAACTGAGAGTATATTTAGGTTGTGTGCAAATATGGAGATCATGTGAAGATGACCTGTTATCGATACCTATCAGACCCTGATGAATGTAAGCAGAAGGGTGGTGATTTAATCAGACTGGATTGTCAATATGATAAAAGTAAGTTCAGAAAATCTAAAATAA
>WFKH01002636.1:30120670-30133827 GCA_016163765.1 Magallana hongkongensis | reverse complement strand
TTTTAAGAAGTATACGTGGGTTAATCAAACATTTAAGACTGGGAGGACAACGTTCAAGATGTCTACATTAAAGATTTGTAAATTAAAACTACTTGCTACGGATCAACTCGGAGCCTTTGCAGGTACAAGAGACCCATTAAAAAAATATTCAAAGGGGAATCACTCAAAACCGGAAGTAGCGATTTCACAATGTTTTGTGCTATAGTGAGCTATTGGCATTTCCAAAAGACCCTGAAAATTTGAATAAAATCGGGTGAAAAACAAGTGAGATATTAAGGTTTAAAGAAACGTCTAGAAGAAAAAGAAGAAGAACTAGACACGATCTCGTTGCGAGCAACGAGTGGGTCTTCCGTTTGATTATGAATTAATGATAGGGTTGAAGTAAAATGTTGACATTTGGTACGAGTGACTATATTAACTTCCTTTTAAACAAATTTTTGAACCTACACTGCAAAATTAAGATTTCCGGAAAAGGCCATTTTTAAACTTCAATATTTCTGCAATGCGTTGTCCGATTTTAAAACGGTTTTCAGTTTTGTATTCAATACAAAAATGTCTACAAAACGTATATCCTTAAAAATTCCAAAAATCGAAATTTTGGAATCACTTCCGGTGACGACCGGAAGTGACAGATGACCTGCTCATATTAAAATTTGATAAGTTTAAAACATATTCTGATGGAAAAAAAATTGTAAATTATTTAATTTGAAAAATTTTTAAAACACAATTTTCCAAAAATGCTGTTTAAGCGGACCGGAAGTGACGGACGATCGTGGTTTTACCTGATCGGCCCTAGGAATTAAAAAATCTATCATTCCTGAAACTTTCAATTTTCTATCTTTAATCGTTTTTTAGAAAAAGGGAGGACAAGATCACTTTTTACAAAAAGAAAAACGAATATAACGGCCGACCGGAAGTGACGTCATCAACAAAAATGTACATGATAAAAGACCTTGATATTTTGTATTATTCGTGAAAATTTCATAAAAATCCATTGTAGCATATTTGAGATATTTGAGTTTTAAGAAAAATGTTAAGAAAAAAAAGAATAATAATAATAATAGTGAAAAATAGAGAAAAAGAAACCTAACAAAAACAATAGGGTCTTCCGTTGGAAACGGAAGACCCTAAAAATAATAATGAAGAATTTCCAACAGAATCAGTACAAGGTCTTCCGTTGGAAACGGAAGACCTTAATTAGGCGTTTTTGTATAGTTAAAAAAACCCCTTAATACAGTTTTGTTTTAATGCAGATAAGGTAATTGTATTTTATTTGTTGACTAATCAATTGCTCATACAATGTACTTGATACATGTACTGAATTCTCAACAATTAAGAAAAACTTGTTTTCAAATCTTGCTACGTCAAGCATCGACTTGTTGTTCAACTACCGTCCACTTTCCTTCTCTATAACAGTACTAGTCTTACTTATCTCAACTGCTCGATAAAATCAAGGACCAACCGGAATCACGTTAAACGCTGATCATGTAGTGCTAGTTTGCAAGCGTTTATAACATGTACAATACAGGTCTGAAATCAATCTCTTCCTTTCCGATACATTTATATGGTTATTGATATGATAATGGCATTGCTCAACAACTTCGAATTACAACGATATACAGTATTTACACATACTGATCTTTTGTTTTTGGTCCACTTTGACTAAAAATAGCCAATTTAAATATATGTTTTACTATCTCTGTCCCGAGTTTTTGCTTCCACCCCTTTTCGTTTGAAATTTCGATAATCATAAACACGTTTGAGCTCAAACTACGTTCATCCACTTATATGAAAAATATCCAGATTATATGTTTTGAAATGCCCCTTCTACCGCTTCAGGCTTCAATACACAACCCACAATAGAAAGTCAACGGGGATTTTGCATTGCATCAGCCATGAAATAGCCCGGATGATAACGTTGAAAAATTGTGCAAGGTATTCCGAGTGAGTTCCGAATGGTGAAAAGATTCATATGTTAACATTTCCCATCATAAATCTCTGTCAAACAATTATTTTTTTCCTCTGAACTTTTATGAGTAAAAATGATAATGTGTCAATGAAGATATCTTGGATATTTTCCCGTTAATCGATTTCAACAGCATTTATTTCACAGGTATGTGTATTTTTATTGAAAACCATCAAAAGGTGATGGAAATAATAACTTGGGACACACTTTAGTTTTTCAATCAAAACGACAGTGTATAAATTACGCTGACAGGAAGTCAAAACACACTACCAGCAATTTCAGTCCATTCTGGTAGCAGGCTAAAGACGCAATAAGGTTCCACTTAAAAAGTTAAGTAAACGGTGTTTGCAAAATCAAATTAAGATTAAACAATGAAAAACGGTTATAGCAGCATTAAATGAAATATTTTTAAAGGTTTTATGCATACAAATTTTAATTAATACATGTATGTTTTACGGTGTGACCGTTGTGGCGAGCGCAGAAGGAACTACACATATATATCTCATCATTGTTAACTACATACCGTGGACGTACCCCAACATAAAACATTACATGTACTTTCTCTCAAATACTTTAACCCTGCCAGGAACCCGAGGTTATAAAATATTTATTCCAATTTGTCCCGCCTCGGCTATTATACATAAACCCTATTCCTCTGATTCAACTTGCTTTAAAAATTTATTAAATGTAAAAAGGTTGGTGAAAATATTTTGATAAATACATAGTCGTTTGTTTTTTATCCAATATATGCATAATCATTGCTTTACTTTTTAATACTGCTCAGAGAAGATTTGATCAATAAAATCGGTAAACAATACATTGCTTGTCAGTGCTATTTCTCTTTTTGTTTCTTGTTGTTATCTGAGTTAAAATTATTTTTCCCTTTTATATATAATTCGTTTTTTAATTTCTTTAATTTTGTATGCTATATATGCGTTATAGACATGTGTATGGTATCCCGTTTTTATTTTAAGGTGTGACCATATGCAACTAACAGAAAGATATTTCAACTGTTTAATTTTTTTTCTTTTTATTTATTAAAAAAAAATGACATGGATGCATGCAGTCCTAATAAAAGTAAGACTTTATTTAAAATTTTTTTCCAACCTATCTAGTAAGGTATGCAATGTACGCTTGGATCAATATGACAGTAATTAAGCATGGAAATTGCATGTGTATTATCTCCTATACTTAACTTTAAAAAACCCATCAAAACAACTAATCAGCCGACAAGTCGCGGTTGACACTGAAATAGCGAGTAAGCCTACTTATGCCTACCAGGATTTGCGCATGCGTGAACCAACTTTCCATCGGGATCGGTAAACGTTTGAGAGGAAATTCGAAAGCTATTTGAGGAACTTCGAACTGATTAATGTGCAATAAAAAAGGAACAGGACAATGGGAGTTTATATGGGACTGACTAACTTCCCCCAACGTCCTTAAGCACACGTTTTGTCGCAGCAAACATTTTTTCATTTACATTAAAAAAATGAGAATTAACATAGAGTTGCCCCCCCCCCATTTTTTGGAACCATGTAAAAATTGAAATGAAAGGTAGGAAATAAACAGTGAAATTATAGTTTAAGGTACAATTAGGCCCCCTACCCTAACGAATTATGATTTTTCAAATCTTTTAAGAAGTGTTTTTTTTCTGCTTGTCAAGATTGATTGAATGAGTCTTCCCCAACCCCACTTTGCTACGATCTTACGTGCCTGAACAAAATATAATGGTTTCTTTATATACATGTATACTAGGGAGCATAAAGACTTGAGTTTATATAAACCAATATTATCTCATGCATTGTACAATTCATCACGTTCTACAAACACCTTAACCAAGATTAACTTAAAAATCCAGTGTTAGGAGGGGGAGAGAGGAAACATTTAATTCGCTTTTTTTTTCTCAGGAATTATTCGAGGGGGATATTAGGGATGATCCCTTGTAGATCAATCCATGACCCATCACCAGGATTTGTTACTCTATCACAAGGGCCAGAGTACGTATAACCAGGGACTGTAAATCTA
The DNA here is from genome assembly GCA_016163765.1 of Magallana hongkongensis. NCBI lineage: Eukaryota > Metazoa > Mollusca > Bivalvia > Ostreida > Ostreidae > Magallana > Magallana hongkongensis. Next base: position 30,129,836 of record WFKH01002636.1, on the reverse strand, counting down.
TCACCAGGGTCAGTAGACCAAACCCAGGGTCAAAATACATATCACCAAGCTCTGTATACCCATCACCACGGTCTAAATACGTATCACCAGGATTTGTAAATTCAAAATAAGGGTATTAGACCAAACAGTAGAGTCTGTATGTCCATCGCCAAGGTCTGTACACCAATAAACAGGTTCATTATACCCATCACCAGGGTCTCAATAGCTAACCCTAGGGTCCGTGTACGTATAATCAGGTCTGGATGTCCATCACCAGGGTCAGAGTATGTATTGACAGGGTCTGTAAATCTATCACCAGGGTCAGTAGACCTATCACCTGGGTCAACGTAAATATCACCAAGCTATGTGTACTTTTCAGCAGAGTCTGTAAATCTATCACCAGGATAATTAGACCCATCACTAGAAGTTGTGTAACATCACCAGGGTCTGTACACCAACAACCGAGTCAGTAAACCCATCACCAGGATCTCAGTACCTAACACCAGGGTCAGTCTACGTATCACCAGGGTCTGTGTGCCCATCACAAAGGTCTGTGTGTCCATCACCAGGGTCTGTACACCAATAACAAGGGTCAATATACCCATTACCAGGGTCTCAGTACCTAAAGCCAGGGTCAGTGTAAGTATCACATCAACAGGGTCTGTGTATATATCAAGTGGGTCTGTACGACAATAACCAGGGTCATTATACCCACCACCAGGGTTTTAATAGCTAACACCAGGGCCAGTGTACGTATAAACAGGGTCTGTGTGTCCATAACCAGGGTCTGTAAACCTTTTACTATGGTCAGTTTTCCTCTCACAAGGATCAGTGAGCCAATCACCAAAGTCTGTATACACCAAAACAAGGGTCATTAGACTCATTACTAGGGTCTCAGTACCTAACACAAGGGTCAGTGTGCGTATCACCAGAGTCTGTGTGCCCATCACCAGGGTCTGTACACCAATAACCAGGGTCAGTTTACCCATCACCAGGGTCTCAGTACTTAACACCATGGTCAGTGTACGTATTACCAGCGTCTGTGTGCCCATTACCAGGGTCTTTACACCAATACTGTGGAATCATCATTGTTCGTGGGGACCAATGTTCGTAGATTTCTTGGTTAACCAATTATGCCAACGACTTTACATCCCGACAAACGTATATACAAGCATTGGTTTAATATTTATTAAAATTATCCCTAACTTTCTACCAAGGAAATTACGTCCCCACGATCCAGGAAAAAATTGGCTACCCACGGAAATTGACCCTCACGAATAAAAATGACTTTACAGTAGCAAGGGCCATTATACCCATTACTAGGGTCTCAGTACCATACACAAGGGTCAGTGTACGTATTATTAGCGTCTGTGTGTCTATCACCAGGATCTGTACACTAATAACCAGGGTCAGTTTACCCATCACCAGGGTCTCAGTACCTGTCACCAGGGTCAGTGAACGTATCACCAGGGTCTGTGTGTCCATCACACCTATCATCTGGGTCGGTTTACCTCTCACAGGGGTCTGTGTTCGTATCACCAGGTTCTATGTGTCCATCATCATGGTATGTTTACTCATATCCAGAGTTAGTATACCCATTATCAGGGTTTCAATACCTATCACCAGGGTCATAGTACGTATCACCAGTGATGTGTGCCTATCACCAGGGTCAGTATATCTTTCACAAGAGTCAGTACACTTATCACCAGGATCTGTATATCCATCACCTGGGTAAATAGAGTTATCACCATGGTCTCTATACCTATTACCTATCACCAAGATTAGTACACCCATCACCAGGGTTTCGAAACCTTTTACCAGGGACAGTGTACGCATTACTAGGGTCAGTATACCGATCACATGGTTTTGTAAGCCCATCACATCTGAATACGTATCACAAGGGTTGTAAATCTATCACAAGTTCATTAACCCATCACTTAAGACTGTGCCATCACCAAAATCTGTATACCCATAACCAGGTTAAGTACACCTATCACCAGGGTCTCAATACATCTCACCATGGTCTGTTTGACCATCCCCAGGATCAGTATACATATCACAAGGGTCAGAGTACGGATCTCGAGGGTTTGTATACCTTTACCAGAGTTGGTATATTTATCATTAGGATCAGTGTTCGTATGACCAGAGTCTGTGTGCCCATCACCATGGTCTATATACCCATAACCAGGGTATGTGTGCCCATCACCAGGGTCAGTATACCTGTCACAAGAGTCAGAGCACTTGTCATCAAGGTCTGTATATCCATAACCGGGGTCAGTCGACCTATCACCATGGTCTCGATACCTATAACCTATCACCAGGGTCAGTATACCTATCGCCAGGGTCTGTTTATGTATCACTAGTGAATATGTGCCCATAACCAGGGTCAGTATACCTACCATCAGGGTCAGTATACATATTACAAGGGTCAGTGTCCGTATCATCAAGGTCTGTGGGCCCATCATCAGGGTCATATGCCTATCACCAGGGTCAGTATATACCCATCACAAAGGTCATTTTACCTATCAACAGGGTCAGTATAACCATCACTAGGGTCAGTATAACTTTCACCAGTGTCCATATATATCCATCACTAGGATCAGTATACATATCACCAGGGTCAGTATGCCCATTACCAAGGTCTGAATATCTATAATCAGAGTCAGTATGCCAAAACAAGGGTCTGTGTAATTATCAGCAGGGTTTGTTTGCTTATTTTCGAAGTAAATATATACATAGATAGGGTCAGTTTCACATTATTAAGGTCTGCGTACAACAGACATACCCAAATACCCAAACACTGAGTTAAGTTTATTTATCACCAGTATGTATACTAAGCAATACATATAACCAGGGTCAGTGTACACATCACAAGGGTCAGTATACCCATCACCAGGGTCTCAATACCTATCAACGGGATAGGTATACCTATCCCTAGGGTCAGTGTACGTAACAGCAGGATAAGTATACTAATTATACTGACCCAAGTGATGGGTATACAAAACCCTGGTGATGGGTATACAGAACATGGTTGTTCATTAACTGGCCCTTTGATAGCTATATCTATCCTGTTGGTAGGTATTCAGACCCTGGTAATGTGTATACTGACCCTGGTGATGTATACACTGTCCCTGGTAATTTGTATGCAAACACCGGTGATTGATAAAATGACCCCAGTTTTGGGTATTTAGACCATGGTGATATGTGTACATTTCATGTTGTTAACTGACCTTAGTGATGCGTAAACTGAAACTATTAATGCGCATATTTACCTCAGTGATAGGCACAGGCACCCTATTGATAAAACACAGACACTTGTAAAAGTTAAACAGACCCTGCTGATGCTTATTAAGACCGTTGCGATGGGTATACTGACCCTAATGATCAGTATACTGAACCTGGTAATCGGCAATCAGACAAAGATAACTGATCATGATATACTATCGACATTTTGTATCATAATATTGCTTACAATGCATAAAGCCTACCATGTACTTTTAGTCTTATATTGTTTGGAAACTGAGACATAAATAACAGATCTATTAGAAATTGGCATCTCCGCCATTAGCGTATGTTACGGGACAAACTTTACTTTGAGAACTACATATAAGTAGTAAATTGATATATTGATTTTAAACCAAAAGTATATTGTTTTAAAAACAAAATGTACATCTGATTTTGACGTTTTTGAAACATTGTTTATAAGACACAAACTCATTAAATTTATATATTTTGAATGTTTTGGTAATTGGATTTAGCTGTTTTTATTTCGATATATTTGTTTATTGGAAAGATATACTGATTTTAACTGGGAATAATACGCGAGATTTCGATCAGTTGCCAATCTCTTTTATATAGTGTTATATATCTGCCCACTATATGCAAGTTAAGTTATGTCAACATGTAAAAAAATTATGTCCACATACAAGATAATTATGTCTACATGCAAGATAATTATGTGTTCATGCAAGTTAAAATATTTAAAGAGAACCTAATTTTTAAATGGGTAAATTCACTTACTTACGCCCGTATTTGACATCATAGATGCAAAATACAACATAATAATGACAACATGTGACTTTTTTATGTTGACATGCGACTTATTTTATGAACATGCAAGTTATTTATGTTAACATGCAAGAAAGGTATGTCAAAATGCGTGATAATCATGTTGGCATGCGACTTAATTACGTTAACATGCGAGTTAATTATGTTAACATGCAAGATATTTATGCGATGTTATTATGTTTACATGCAAGTTATTTATAACAACATGAGAGATAACTTGCATGTTGACATTAAATTTTTATCGATTGTTTTATTCGTCAGCTATTTTACTCTCCAGCGATGCATGCTCAAAAACGCAATTAATCGTGGTCATCGTATTGAATGTAAGATAAATCAGCAGAGTGGTTTTATATCAAACCAGCACCTACTTAACACATTGTAACACGGGTATTTGGACTATGGTTTAAACGCTTGCTGCCTTTTTTTCCAATTTAAAATGTATCCTGCATGTCAACATATTTATCTTGTATGTCGACATATTCGATAGAAAAATAACTTAAATAGTATAAAATATACATTTATAGATTGAAGTTTCAGTATTAAATAATATATTTTAACAAATAACGTTTTAAAGACATTCAAATCATGATAAAAAACATAAAATATGAATACAACATTTACAACGATCTAAAAGGCAACATTGCGAGTGTAAGTTGGATTTGTAGTTTTTTTGATTTGGAGGTTTATTTTTGTTAATTTTATCGGGGTCATATTTGCATGTTGTTTTGTTTTACTTGTTGAAAAAGAGAATACAGAAAATGTGTAATTGTTCCATACATGTATGAAGTCCAGCCTTAATAATGTCTTATTTTATAGAACATCTATCAACAGTGGAGTCGGAAGCAAATTGAAAGTGGGGGGGAGGGGGTGTGGGGACTAGACCTATCATTAATCTTGACAAGCAAAAAAAAAAGGGTTATCATTATGGCTTATGGTTATGTGTAATTGGGCAAATAAAGTTTGGGGCTATAACCCCCCCCCCCCCCCCCCTTCACGGTTCCGACGCTTATACAACAAAATGTGCAATATATGTTTTACGTATGTTAAACATATGTTTATCATATGTGTCTTCACGTAATATGTAAAACGTAACCCCCCCCCCCCCCCCCGTATGTTTTAAATACGTATTAAAACCTCATGTTAGATTTTCACTATGAAATCATATGATCCCTGCAGGTAATACTAACTACATTTACATAAAATCTTTTTTACAGGAAATGTGCAAGTATCGATGTTCTACGTTATGGTGAAAAGGGAGAAATTTGTAAATTGATGGGCCAGCAAGGGAAGACATGCAAGAAGGAAAATGGCAGTGTCTCAAATTGCAAAGAAAGAGCAACAGACATGTTCTTTTGGAGAATATGACACACGAAATGCTTTCCCTGCTGGCCTCAAACAATGTGTCTGCTGATGAAAACATAAGCAGAGGAACAGCTCTAACAACAAATTATGAAGTTGTACATGCTGTTGACTGAGTAGAATATCAGGCATCTCAGGAAGAGGTATTTGTACCTTATAGCTTCTCACACTAAAAGTTACTTATGTTCTTGCTCATCTTACATACAGTAGCTAGCCCCTGTTGATATTAAACAATTACTATGAACTATAACAAGAAATAATATATACAACTTTGAATCTAAATGAAATCATTTTTTTTCATCAGGAATGCTGTGGGGTGTTCAGAGAAGGAATAATAGTGACACCGGAAAGAGGACCAACAAGAATGTTTGCTGTCATTGAGAGAGCGAGTGTTTTTAGTCTAAGTGAGTACTTGGGTTGCCCCAAAGTTCAACTATCCGGAGAAGTTATTGCTGTTATAACAACAAATGTTTCGAAGAGACTTCATGTTATGCATGATTGTCTTCGCGGACGCTGCCAGTTGACATTAAGAAGAACAAAGGAAAGGGTAGAACAAGAGGAGGTGTTGGTGGAAAAGGTTTACGCAGCACAGTTAAGGCTGTCAATAAATTCCGTTCAGACAAAAAGTACGGGAAATGTGCATTATGACATCACAGTATATTACAACCCTCGAAAGTACTTATTAATTTATTTATTAGCAAAATTAGTTTATACTAATCTTTAAATTAGAAACAACAAATGCTATAAAACTTCGATGTACACACTGAAAAATTAGCGAGAGGTCGTTCTCGCTGTACTTCAAAATATGACGTCATATGCTTCAAAATGACGCTTTAAGTTAAGTCATTGAAGGCTATCATGCAGTTATTTAGCGAAGAAAAATAAATGTCATAAATTAACGGAAAATTATAAATGAATATTTTGTTTAACATTATTATTAGTACAATGCTACCTATAAAGTCTTATTTTCAATATGTACATGTGTACTTTGATTATTAGGAGAGCTCGATAGTTGTGGTCATTTTTAGACTGCAGTGATCTCCTTAAAAAAAGGTCTATATAAAAATATAAGAAAATCCCAAAATTCAAAGGCAAATTACATGGGTTTTTTCTTTACTAAATACTATTTTATAGGTAAACAAATCATATTTTGAAATTTTAAGTAGATCTGATGATTTATTTGTTGACCAGCCAGCCTCCTTAATAAAACTATGTTATATGGGACGTATTCTGTTTACTGTTAACCAAAATCTGTCCTTAGAAGACGGATTTTTGAAGTGATATGGTCTAACGGATATGAATGGGGTATATACCCAGGTAGCACATAACGTTTTCATAACATTATATTCTAGTTGTAGAAAGGTTTTTAGAAAATGTTTCTATATAAATGTTTTCATAGCGTAATGATAACATTTTTTAATTGTTTTTATAACGTTGAAAAAAAGATTACGTAGAACCAAACTAAAACATGTTTGAAAAACGTTTTAAAAACATTTTTAAAATGATATTATAAACATTGTAAACTTCCTATAACGTTACTAAAATATTGTTTTCAACATTAGATATGACTAATCAGAAACATTTTCAAAATTGTTTTTAAAACGTTTCAAAAAGGATTGCTTTAACTTTATTTGTTTTTTCTCTCTCTTTTGATATGACAATAATCTTTTACAAAGTGTCTGTCTGTGGACTTTGTCAAAATACATAATTTTGTTAATGATTTGTTGCTACAAAACATGTTTGGAACATTTTTTAGAAATGTTAATAAAACGTTTTCATAACATTTTTGAAAAATATATTTTTTCTGTGAATAAAAATCAAATTTACAAAGAACAATACATAATTATTGTTGATTTGGAATTAATTGATGAATATGCTGACCGGTCGAGTTTCCGATTTCCTACTTTAGTTAGTGAATATTTAAGTCAGTGAATATGTTTATAGCGAATAGCCATATGGCTAATTCCGCGTTGTGCTTTCCGTCATTACATTTCAATGCAATTACTGTGGTTCTTACAAAATACATAATTTCGTTAATGATGTGTTACTACATAACATGTTTGGAACATTTTTTAGAAATGTTAATATAACGTTTGCATAACATTTTTAAAAAATATATTTTTTCTGAGAATAAAAATCAAATTTACAAAGAACAATATATAATTGTTTTAAATGAATATTTAAGTCAGTGAATATTTTATAGCGGAATGTCATACGGCTAAATCCGCAATATGCTTTCCACCGTTACTATTGCGGTTATCGAGAGTTTTAAAATTCATAAATCGTGGACAGAGGCAAAGAGAGGCAGACAGCAGTTTAAAGTAAGTAAAGATTTTTGTTGCATTAAAATTAAATGTGAACTTGTCTCAGATATGTGCTTTTTCGGAGGTTTTTCTGTGTGCTTCTCATTCCGGAAATTTAAGGTCCATTAGGGTTTGGTTTTATTGGCAAGCGGTAGACAACTTCCTTTCTCGAACAATCCGAAGAGAGTGGTAACGTGGTCAATATTCAAACAGTTTTATTTCATTATTTGCGGTAAGATTCTATTTAGTGTCTATTTTGTACATGTATTTGTGTTGATTATCAGACAGCCATCAGGTAGTCCCTGCTTTTGAATCACCAGATATACCAAATGAAATTTAAAAAGTATCCTCGGGTGTCCATGCACAGGGGCTTGTGTAACACGTTAGAAAAAAAAATCGTTAAAAAAGTGGGTACCTCGGAGTGAAGATTCCTGAAATTTAATTTAATAAATTAACTATACCTCGAAGGAAAAATTCCTTTGAGGTACCCACTTTTATAACAATGGTGTTTTTTTTTCTTCTACACAATAGTCCAATCCACACTTTACAAAAGTTATGTCCCTTGGCCGCCATGTTTGGGGGAAAACCCATAGATTTATCACATTAGCCTTTGTAGTTTAGATGGTTGTTACTCTGTCATTTGAAGTTAAAAGTCCGTTTTCTTTGTGAATTTTGATTGCCTCAAGATTGGGCAACCCGCAGATCGAAGGAATAAATTTAATTCAGAGAGATTTCATCACAGGACGCCCAAATATTTGGTTGCATAAAGAAAGAAGTTGTTTTTTTTCCTTTTGACCGTTGGGTAGCTGCAGGTCTGTAGCTCCCGGTCTGAAAAAATTCGGATGGACGACCTAGGAGCTACAGTGCCTCCCATAGTAAAAACCTGCGATTTACAGCCCACAAAAAACGACGCTAGTTTTGGACTGATTAACCTTATTTCCACACAAATTCTGTGAAAACAATTGGTACCATTAATTTTTTCAGGAAATTTACTACTGATATTGTCACTTTACTTGCCTCAGAGTTTCTCTTAAACATGCTAACCGACCTCGAAAAATGAAGTACATTAATCGAGAGTCGCCATTTTCCCATGTAAACAAACTGCACCACATCACTTTACGGGGCTGGTGATGGTGTTTAAAAGAATATCAGAGGCAAGTAAGCTACAGAGGCAGGAGCTACAGACCTGCAGCTAACCATTGGGTTGACCCTGCAAAGGGCATTTAAGGGGAACAACTTTTGTAAAGTGTGGATTAGACTATCCCCTGTGATCCAAGATAGCAGGTCCCATAATGAGTCGCTTTGTTAAGCTTCGTTACATAAACATTAAATCTATTATAACACCTGTAAAGGACTTCTATTTCATCGTAAGGTTTTACATTATATTACTTATTTTCAGACAATAGTGCACATGAAGGCATGCCCATAGCTTGGATCTGGGGGGGGGGGGGGGGGGG
>WFKH01002636.1:30106858-30118400 GCA_016163765.1 Magallana hongkongensis | reverse complement strand
TCTACCGAAATATGATTCACTCTATTCCTCACGTAAACTTTTAAGGTAAGGTTTGCGGTTACAGGGAGATAACACAAAAACGAAGTACGCATCAAATGGTTTTGAATAGTGTTTTAGAAACATCAGAATACATATATACTAAGATACTTTTTTCCTCTCACAATTGTACCATTTCCTATAGATGTTCTGGAAAAGCAAAGGCAACAGTTTTTGCTCGGCAAATTTTTTACGTGGTATCTGTTTTGAGTAACACAGAGTGAATGATTCTTGTCCTCAAACAAAGCGTGCTTACTCTAAGGTATAGTTCCGATTGATTACTTTTACTTGTAGTTAAGTATATACTTTTTCCATCAATGTCTTTAATTAAAAGAGCAAATGTGCATTTAAGGAAGAAGATCGAAATTAAATATACAAAATGCACAATTCTGCATAAAAAAGAAATGGTGTTTATAAATGCCGTAAAATTCAAAAACGAAAAAGTATGCCCACAGATGGAATCGAACCAGGGCACAAAAAGCATCACGTGTAACATAGCTAGTGGTTTAACTTACCGAGCTATCCATAACGTTCACTCTTCGTATAAATATAGACCACTATGATAGAAAGCAGCTTCTGAAATATTTGTCAGTTTTTTTACAACATTCGACCCCAGGGCCAGGTGTCCATAAAAAAATATATCATAATGTATTCCTTTGAACAAAACCTAAACCATTATAAAAAATATGCCTGGATGTGAAGCAAATTTTTTTACTGTCACGAAAAACTAGGAATCATTTTTTCCTATTTCTGACCCTTAGGTAACTATAGGATTTGTGCAACAATTCGATAGATAATTTGTAAAATATGAGACCATCGCATTGGATATGTTTAGTGTTTACATAAATAAAATGCTGTTTGTAGATTTCAAATGAATATAAAAAAGGTAATTTCATTCTCTTTAAGGGATTTGTTACCGTTAAGTTTTATTAAAATGCTTTAGAAATCTTTCTCTCTGATTTGTTTTTATCTTTGATTAGATCTTGATGACACGTATGCCGGTGTAACGACGAAAAGTGACCTTCGCAGAATGTTGACCGGGGGTCATTTTTCTACATAGAAAATGACCACTTGGTTGTAGAATACTTGGATTACATTGTAGGAAATATGGCCTTAGAGTCACTTTTCTCCGTGTGGGTTGTAGAAAATGGACCCCATAGAATATTGACTTAATTTTATTACATATTCTGTTTACTTGTGTTACGTCCAATATTTTTTCTTTTAATTATGGTAAATACAAGGGTGGGAGTGATGACGGTGGTGGTGGGGGATTTAAATGATTGCTTGATACTTATAGATAATAGGACTTCTCTTACAATAAATCGTTTCATCTCTTGTTTGTAAAATATTACTGCAGCTAAAAAAAGGTAAAGCAAAGTTTTTAAGGATATTTTTGCTACAAATCAGGAAAACGTAAAGAACTAATTATACCAAATTGAAGTGAGTTTTTGTCATTCAGCATCAGTACATTGGTCCTCATACTCTTCCGGATTAAAAAGATTGACCCTAGCCCTTATATAATCAACATCAACAACTAGATAAAATAATTTCGTGTTAAAGGTTTTCTATTCTTATATAAGAACCTGTAAGACTCCAAACGGACGATAATTGTAAACTTGACTATGTAAAGGAGTGATTTGATCGTCTATTTCCTAACTGAGCGTAAACAGCTTATAAGTAATAACTTATAACATATAATGCGAATTCTCAATTGATCTTACTACGACGGTGCGAAAGGAGCTAAAAGCTGTACGAGTTTACATGTACTAGTTTATTGTAAAATGACTAACGACTAGTTTTTTTCTGATATGTTTACTAACTGAAGATTTCTTATTTTACGCGAGTATTTAATTCCGCGATCCCGCCGTTGTGTTTTAAATCGCGAGAATATGAACGAACTATAATTTGTTATATAGTTCTCATCTCTCAGATACGGAAGCTCCTTTTGGCCAGTTCAGTAAATAAATTAATTTAAATTGCGTTAAATCGCAATATTTATTGCGTTTTAATGCAATCTTTTGCGTTTATTCGCAATGTATTTTGTGTTTAAACGCAAAAGATTGCGATAAAACGCAAAAAGTATTGCGACTAAACGCATAGTGGATTGCGTTTAAACGCAATGTTTTGCGTTTAAACGCAAAGTATTGCGTTTAATCGCAAAATTATTGCGTTTAAACGCAAAAAAATATTGCGCTTAAACGCAAAGCTATTATTGCGCTTAAACGCAATATATTTTGCGAATAAATGCAAAAGTTTTTGCAATTAAACGCAATAATTTTTGCGATTAAACGCAATAATTTTGCGATTAAATGCAATGATTTCTGCGATTAAACGCAATGATTTTTGCGTTAAATCGCAATTATTTCCTTTACTGATACACTTAGTATATGTACCAAGTCCTTGATTTGATGACAACATTTGACACATCACAAAGACTCTGATCCATTTCTGGATTTCACTTGGATTAACTTATAATGAAATAGTAAGTTGTCATAACTTGCAAGCATCAGGTACTTCTAAGCGAACGTATCCTGAAAAGAAGGATCGCGCTATATATAAATACAAGAGAAAGAATAAGTCTTTGCTTATATTTGTTTCCAAACTCTTCCTTTAAGATGGCATGCAGAATGGCTGTTGATGGATGCACCAGTGATGTTTGCTGGCCGGATACTGGGTATCTAGACTGCGAGAAACAGTTGAATTAAAAAAACAGAAAAGACTCTTTCGCAAAGAGCATTATGCCAAGGGGTCTTATTAATGGAGGCATGCCGATTCGTGTGACAAATTAAAACAAATTGAACTTGCATAAACAGTTGCATTGATGGCTATACTATGAAAATTATATTATTATAGGTGCATGTAATTGAACTATGAAGTGCCCTTTTTAGTAGTTATTGTCTCAAATATACCGTATAACGGGTATTTTCTGCGGCTTGAAATTTTTGCGGTTTAGGCCCTAAAAGGTATCAAATTAATTATTGCGTTTCCAATTTCTGCGATTAAATTAGACCGCAGAAAATAGATTCAAGCATATTATGTATTATCCCAATACATTTTATCAAATAATGACAAATATTGACTCCGTCTTTCATGCGTTTTTCTGGACTCCGCTTGGGGTATTACCGCCGATACCGTGTGTAATGAGGGTGTTAATTTCTCATTACTTAATCAGCCACCTGTTGATTCTAGATGTACTAATTGTCGCATGGTCAATGTTTATCTTACAATTTCCGTTAAAGCACGCATACGTTTCATGTTCACAAATGATGATTAATTACAATCTTTTTTTAACTTCTTGTGACCCGTAATCAAATTACATTAATTTATTTTTTGACTGACTTAAACCTTCGATATTAATTATTTGATTTGACCAATCATTATTGAAGATACTTAACCGATACCATTATGTGATTGTTTATCAAAGAAAAATCCTCTATTTAGGATATTATTATATAAGACTGTTGTTGTTTTGAATAAGACTCATGAATGAATTTTATACAAGCGCTTGGTATACATTATCTGCACATGCAGACCGATACGTGTAACCTGAAAAATAAATCACGTGGGATGATTTTGTTACTTTTTGAGTGTGTATTCTTGGAGATATATACGCTAGAATATAACTATATAATAAGTGTGAATTTTATGAACTGTTCCTACCAAATGACATTGAACTGAAATGATATTACGAGTTCATCAGAGTTAATTACCGAATACAGTTTACTTAGTAGCGTACTGACTTCATTTGAGAATACAATCGGTAGATATGGTATCATTGCATATTGTGAATAATTTAAGAATATTTTGCGATTTTAATTTCTGCCAAACAACCGCAGAAAATACCCGTTATACGGTATTACCAAATTGAATAGGTGATATCACCTTTTCAAAAAGTAAAATCATCTATTTGAATATGTGATTTCATCTATTCAGCCTCAAAGAGTGATACATGTATCACTTACTCAAATATGTGATATCCCTTATTCAAATCACAAGATAAATAGGTGGTTAATAGGTGATAACACTTATTCTAATAAATGTTATCACTTTTTGAACAGGTGATATCACTAATTCAAATCAGTGATATAACTTAATTACAAAAAAGTGCCCAATCAGTCCGTAATATTGAATAAACATGTTCACTTTCATTTGACAATGATGTGAAGCATTATGGACGCAGTTGTACAGTGTATGTGCGGACTATTTGATTTTATTGGATAATTAAGATTCAATTTATGAGAAACAATATGAAAAACCGTTAGAAATAGAGGAGAGAGCACGGCGAGAAAAGCGAGAAATGTCTAACATAACGTTTGATGGACAGATTGACGGATGATTGTGGCATAACAAAAGTATGTCATAACAACATTAACCTCTTCTTTTGGTCTGAATAAAAAATGTCATGTTCAAATTAAAACAGTTTTGCAATTAAACGCAATAACTATTGCGTTTAAACCCAATACCTTTTGCGATTAAACGCAACGGTAATTGCGTTTAAACGCGAAATTATTGCGTTTAAACGCAAAAACCAACTTTGAGTTTAAACGCAATAGTTTTTTGCGATTAAACGCAATAATTTTTGCGATTAAACGCAATACTTTTGCGATTAAACGCAAAATATTGCGTTAAAACGCAAAACTTTGCGTTAAAACGCAATCTCCTTTGCGTTTAAACGCAAAGCTCTTTGCATTAAATCGCAATCTTTTGCATTTAAACCGAAACCACATTGCGATTAAACGCAAAAGATTGCGTTTAAACGCAAAAATCATTTAAATGCAATGAAAATTAATTTTTCTACTGAACTGGCCTCAATGAGCTTCCGTACTCAGAAAATAGTAGCGAGATTTTAAAATCCGCGAGGGTTGCTTCTCGCGGTTTTACGCGAATAACGCGAATATTAATAACTCTCGTTTAATAAGGAATCTCAATAATCAGACACATAGCATCAAGAAGGGGGGAGGGGGTAAGGCTGTCCCCCTCACTTTTTCTCACATCATTTTAAATTTACACGTAGTTTGGGAGCAGGTAAAAATTGTAGAAAAAATTTCCTATAAATTTCCGATAAAACTTTCCCTTATTTTCTTAATTCTTGCCAAGTCTGTCCCTTCCACTATCAAAAACGATCCAACGTGCCTGTACTTGCACAACTTTATTCAGAATATATAATGGCGGCAATGCAGGGTTAGAAGTTAAGGTGGAATAACACATCGTCATAAAATGGCTGACCTCTGATCGAAACAAAATTTCGTTTTACTAATAGGATTTTATCGACGGCTACATGTAACTTACTGCATATCCGAGTGGAACAAGTGTCGGGCTTGTGATCCGTACATCCCGAGTTCGAATCCCGCAGATGCTTTTGTTGTTTCTTACTGAATTGAATTTTTGAGATATTTAAAATCCCCAAACTGCAAATTTTTTCTCTTATTTGACATATGTACAGTTTGTTTATCATTAAATCTTTCATAATCAAACAATTTACTGTTAATTTGAGTTACTTTTTCCAGCTGTGTTATTCCACCTTAAAGTTATCAGACATACATGTATAGTGTAAGTTTGCGCAAGTCTGTCAGTGTGACGGTGTTTTGCTTGGTTCTCTGACATTCAGCATAGCTAAACAGAACAGATACTAAAACGTCAGGTGCATTCGTTTAAATTTCACACCTGTCTTCTGGATTTTTTATTCTAAAAATATGCAATACGTACGTAGGTCATTACTTAGGTTTGTCTATGAAATCATCTACTATAATTTGGGGCCTATTTAGCAAAGCGAATAGTCGCGAGCTGCAGTCGCGTCATTACCGTCTTACAAAAAAGGAGCGCAAGCGAGCACGTCATCATGCATGTACCTTTATGGGGAGACACAACCCTCAAAAGGCGTAGCTAAAGGGTTCCACAATGTAAACTGACGAGTACTTTAGGATAAACATAGACATTGCTCTGTTCAAAGTTTAAACTAATGTTATATACGTAACAGGGTAAAACGGGGGGCACATCCATAGTTCTGCCTTATATTTCATATGTTTTTTTTGCGCCCCTCCCCCACCCCTCCGGCCAAACATGAATGCAACACGTATCTGCCTCTATTTTCTTACATTTTTATGTGGTTTATAAGCGAGGTCAAAATTCTATGGGGGTCAGTTTTTAACGTGTGGGGGGTCGTAGATCTACAGGTCTGGAATGGGTTTCTACTGTAGAAAAATGACCCTACTTGTCATAGAATACTGACCCTGAGTCAGTTTTCTCCGTAGAAATTTGACCCCCGGGTCAATATTCTACGGGGGTCACTATTCGTCGTTATACCGGTTCAGTTTATGCTGTATGAAGGATAACAAACTAAAGAGACAATGTTGAAACCAGGATGCTGAGCGGTGCACTATTTGTGTTAATTTATGTAGCATGCATTATGTTCAAACTGATAACATCAAATTAAGGAAGTGAACATGAAAAAAAATAATTGTTGCTTAATAAATTTTAAAAGCCTTTTGAAACTTAGAAATGAGGTCTGTAACATTTTTGTTTATTTCTATTATGATATTTTATCAATTTAACACTCTCAGTGAAAGGTTTATGGAGGTAATCCATTTTCCCCCATCATGCATCTGTTCTCTAACGTAGATAAGCTACATTGCTGCTGGTGACCCGGTCAATGTTTATACATACTGTGGAATCATTAGAATTCGTGGTGGATGATAGAACTGGGTCAATGTTTATACAGAATTGATAAAAGTAACTAAGAAAAATTGTGCCTGGATGTGAAGCAAAATTTTGTACTGTCATGAGAGGACAAGGATTCAATATATTTCTATAACTGAACCTTAGGTAACTATTAATATTAATATATGATTTGTGCAAAAATGAATTATGATGGATACATGTAATTTGTGAAACATGAGACCATCGCAGATGTTTGTACGGAGATGTGGCAGTCAGTATTTACATAAATAAAATGCCGTTTGTAGATTTCAAGTAAATATAAAAATGTAATTTCATTATCTTTGTTGGGTTTCTTACCGTTATATTTTATTTAAATGTTCTAGAAATCTTTCTCTCTGATTTGTTTTTGTCTTGGATTAGATCTTGATGATACGTATCCCGGTTTTTTAAAATCAGGATGCTGAGCAATGCACCTTGTGTGCTTATTTATGTAGCACGGATAATGTTCAAACTCTTAACAACAAATTAAGAAATTCCTGAGTGCAAGAAAAATAGGTCACAATAACACTGATCCAGGAACATTCCATTCTAGTTACATGTAACATTAACTTCTGATGGGAACGCATCATTCTGAAATCCAAAATCTTCCTCCTTAAAACCTGTTTTAAAACGACAACTCTTTGTTTCAGTTCACATTTTTATGATGGGATTTTATCTCTGTTACTAAGCGTGTGTAAAAATGCAATGTGTCTCACTGGTGTCAGCATCGATACTGCCCTCTCTTAGATGCTTAGAGATAACCCAGCAGGGAAGTAATGCATTTAACAATATGGCAGCCCTCATGGATTGCAAGAATTAGCTATTCTAAGTGGTATATCTTCTTACTGAGGAAAGCTGTTTCTAAATGGTTTTCAGATATCATTATATACATCAAATTAACAGACAAATTTGAGCCCTTGATAATTTTTAATGTGTACTTTCTTCAAGAAACTCCTTGAATGCAGGATAAATTAGATAACTATAACACTGATCCAGGGACATTTCATTCTTGGTTCATGTAACATTAACTGCTGGTGGTAATGTATTATTCTGAGATCCAAAACCTTCCTTCATAAACCCGGTTTCGAAATGACAACTATTTACACTCAGGCTCAGGTGCCAAAAGTATGTCAATTTTTTTCTTTTCACTATTTATTTCATTGAAAATCAACATTTTTCGTTAAAGAATCGTTAAAAAACCCTTGACCGATTTTGAAAAGACTTGGATAAATATATTCAGAGTTTCTCTAGCTTATTTGGCATCATAATTAAATATTTTTTCAACCTTCAGTTCTTGAGATTTGAATTCACAATCCAAAGTAAGATTTGTCGGCTCGCATATCGTAAAAGATATATAGTAGAGCACTTTAAAGTATCTTTTTGTTGTGTTTGAAATATAATATTTTACAAATGAGTTGTCAAAAAAACTATTTTAATATATGTCAAAAATTGCAAATTGAATCTATATTTAATCAATATAAATTTCTACAAAATCTGACAAAAATAACGACAAAAACTCTGTTATATATAAGTCTTGTTTTCAATGAAACATATAGGGAAAAAGAAAAGTTGACATACTTTTGACTCGTTAGTGTACATTCATATCAAGTTTCAATTTACATTTTGATGATGACATTTTAACACTGTTCTTGAGCATGTGTAAAAATGCAATGTGTCTTACTGACGTCGGCATCTGTGCTGCCCTCTCTTAGATGCTTAGAGATAACCTAGCTGGGAGGTAATGATTTTAACAATATGGCAGCGACAATGGATTGCAAGAATTAGTTATTCTAATGAAATATCTTCTTACTGAGGACAGCTGTGTCTAAATGGTTTACAGAAATTACATATAAATCAACCTAACAAATTTGAACCCTTGATTTTTTTTTTCAAATGAAATTAAACAAGTATGTTACAAATGGATAACATAAATTTAAGACTGTTGAGCACCGTCTCCTCTCTGCTAATGTTATGAAAAAAAGCTCGACTGTCTTTTATATTCATTTTATTAACTTTAAACTGAATACAAAGTCAAATATTGAAGAAAAAATAAACCAGTCAAGCCTGAATTGATCAATATTTTACTTGATTACAAAAAGGGTTCAAAAATATGATCTCTTTATATCTCAATCCGAAAATAGAGTATTTTGTTATATAAATGGGCTACATGTAAAGATTTTTGACTTCAAGATGATTTCGACTTAAAATGTGTTTTTAAAAATCTTAAATCCTTAACCAAAGATATATCATTGTTTTGGTTTCATGTACCATGTACAGAGAATTCTAGTTGTTAATAAATACATATATCTATCAAGCATTATAATTGTAAATAAAAGCATTTATGTAGTTTGAGATATGTTCTGTTCAAACGATATTTTAGGTATTTTGAATATTTAGATAAATTCAACCATACATTTAGGTTTTTAGCATTACATTTTTTTACTTATATGTATCAACCAATCAGAACGTGCGAATATGTCACATGATGTATATTTAGCGACACTTCAAAAACGTTTTGTAAACAGAGTGTAGCAAGAATAAAAGCTGCTAAATTTTGGTTTAGCTGTATTTTGTTTGATTAAAATTTGGTTGTATGCATATTTTGTATATAAATTATACATTTTAGGCTGTTTGTTTTGTTTTATCAATATTTTGTTGCATGCATATTTTTTATATAAATTATACATTTTAGTTGTGTGCAGGGGAGGTCTCATTTCGTACTCTATTAATTTTGATTTGACATCCTGTGTTGGATGATCTTACTACTGTTAAGACCTCCCCTTTAGTCTCTTTTTTCTTATTGTCAAATAAATTGACAATATGCACTCAAACATGTGTTATGTATGATAGTCCCAATCAGATCACCAATATTACATTATAAATATTACTGGTAGTCAAATGTATTCGAAAATCAAGTCTTCCAGAAGAACAGATTATCCCCCCTCCCTCCCTAAAAAAATAGGTTACTTTTTTTTAGGTTCATGGGTAAATAACGAGAAGCTTGGTAAAATAGTTAAGTTCAGTTAAAGCAATGTCATACTTGGTACTTTACACAACAATATAAGAATAGATGTGATAGTTTTATTGGTCAAGAAATATATATATATTCCAGGAAAAAATCATACAATATCATTTTATTTAATATTTTTTCATACCTTATGTGCGTATTACTACTGTATACATGGTTATTTTGCCCCGTGTTATTTTAGCCCTTCTTAAGATGGAATATCCCTCTGATAAGAGAGATAACTTCTGTAGAAAATAATCTCACTTTGTTTCTGTTAACTCACAATTATTAAGGCATGTAACAACAAGGGAGGCGATGCTGGACCCCAATTTATGTTGGAAGGCAACATTTTTTTATATTCAAATATAGATAAAGAAAATTTTAACGGAACAAATTTGAACCCCAACTTTCAGCAGAGAAAAAAAGTAAAGTAAACTTTTACAAAAGGTGGAATAATTTAAGCGAATCATATTGATTAAATTTTTATGAGGCAATATCTACATGTATATCCCTCCCCCCAATGGATTAATTTCTTTTTAAAAAATTACTAAATTTTATGTTTTAGTTCAGTACATGAACAGTAGGAGTTTGATGTGTTAGGCCAGAGAATGTTTGGATGAACATTTTTATCTTCTCAATTTCGACCTCGTTCACACAGGTGAATGAATTATAATCGGGACAAACGTAACCAAAGACAAATGCAAACTCTAGACTTAGTTATCGTCGTTTGAAACTTATAACATTTCAAATTGTTAAAATTGAATATGGTTTTTCTATTTTGAGAAAGCTGATATGGGACAACAAAATTTTAAAAATCCAATAAATAAATGCATTCTATCAAAGACAATATATTCCTATATTGAGATCATACCAATTACTGAAAGATCATTCATTTGATCCCCTTTTTGTATTATAACAATATGTTCTGGTTTACATTTTTAGTATTTTCTAAAACATAATTACTCTTATCTTATCCTTTTAAAAACAGAAAACCTTTCTTAAAAATTAGAAACTGTGGCAATTTATGTACTGTATGTAAAACATCTATGTAAAACCTTCAATAGTCTTTGATAAAGAAAGATAACTCTTGCTAATTGAAGCAATTTTTGTTACAAACCTATACAACAATGTGATATTCTGAACTAAAAAGCAGCGCTTTATCATGTTTTGTAATATGAATTGGCAATGTATATAACTATAAATTATTTTCATATACAATTAATATTTTTAATTTTATGCTGCGATGGTAAAGTTTTGGTTTTTCTAATCACTATGTCTAGTTTTTTTTCATATCATGATAAGACACATTATCAATTTTAGAAAAATCTAGCAGCGCTTCATCACTTCAACTTTGCTTCATTTGAATCTATTGATATTAACTTTGATGAAAATCAATATAAATTCTTTAAAAAAAATAAATGGTAAAAATAATAGCAGAGGGATATTTCACCTTAACTTGCAAACGGCTTCGTCCTGTTTTCAATTCGCCAAGACAGGTTTTATGTTTAAAGAGAGATGTTTTGAGACACTGGAATTCGCCTACTTTTAAATTCGCCCGCTGATATTGGGGGCGAAAGGGGGCACAATATAACGGAGGCCAATATGTTGTGTATACAGTATACAATGGAACAAAAACTATTTCATAATAAATGATTTGATGATATATCTCTTTCATATTATGAATCATTGTTATTTTAGATATCTACATATTATATATATATATATATATATATATATATATATATATATAATCTAAAAATAAGATCCAGTTAACTTTAATTCTAAACATATTATGAACATGAG
>WFKH01002636.1:30082722-30106758 GCA_016163765.1 Magallana hongkongensis | reverse complement strand
ATAATCTAAAAATAAGATCCAGTTAACTTTAATTCTAAACATATTATGAACATGAGATATACCTAACGTTAATGGCTTAATACACTATACGTGCACGTGACGTTATGTTTATTTTAACTTATTTTTAAACTGTACAGTTTTTAGAGGCACTGGACTACAAATTTTGGTTTCCATGCAGGTACAAGAAAGGTAAAAAAAAGATTCGAAATAGGTTGGGATTCGTTTATAAATAAGCTATTCACAGTAAAACACGACCAAGAATAAACTTATTAGTTAACAAAAAAAAAATACTGATTGTTTACACTCTTTTAAACTACAAAAAGAAAAAAAAATATTGCAATTTAAAATTTCTTTATTCTGATTACATCATGTTACATGTACATAAACATGGGGGGAAAATTACATAAATGCATTAAATATGATAAAACCTGCATCAAAATATTAACCAATATTTATTAATTTTATTTTTTTATAGAATATGATTCACATACTTTACAAGTACAATCAATATACATATACGATTTAGAACTTCGGTCCTTAATATATATTCACATTTACTGGGTAAAATCATACATGTACAATATTTTTTTATATACAAACATATAAAGATCTCAAATTTCTACAAAAATTTTTTTCTATCGATCAATGGGTTGGGAAATACATGTAGAATATAGATTCACTTTTATATTTTACTGGTAAATTATCAAGAATACGGGAAAAAACCATGAATTACTGTCCGGTAGGTAAATGTAGTCCAAGGACCAAACAGAACGATGAACAAACACAAAAAGATGAACGTTCATTTTTTAAAATAAAAACTATGTAATTTAATTTAAGTTATCGTCTTTTAACAGTTTCGTCAATTCATGTGGATTTTTTTTTTTGAAAAACTAAACGAAATGGTGTAGTTACAGTTCTATTGAAGATCAGTACATTGAATCTAAATAAAACTGATAAAGATCATTTAAATTCTTGGTTAATACTTTTTTCCAAGGTGCACTTCTGACATTTTATGCGGCATTTGGTTTTGATGTCTTTGGTAAATTAGTCCCCAACTTTTACAGATCCGTATTGCAATCTGAGGCGGCTAATTTTTTCTTTTTAATTTCGATCTTTTTATTTTTGTGTTTCCAATAAAATTCAAAAAAGTCCAGGCCTGTGTGAAATCGGAAAAATATGGTTAGCGGTAAAATTATCTTGTTGATTATAGACCACACAACTTCATCGTAGGCCTTGTATATTTCAATACTAAACACGGGAAGCCGCTCTTCTCCAATACTGTCACTTACCCATAACCCAAAATTTAGCACCCCTAATATGGAGCATGCGTAATAAACAAAACGTTCTTTGTTTTTGCAATATTTGATACAGGAACTACACGTGCAACATGCAGTTACTTGATCACTATGCAAATGAGTTCCTAATATGAATAGCGTTTGAAATCCTGCTAAAAATATGCTAACGATATTGTCCGTCCAAGACACAATTATAACATTTTCATTACTATTAGACCTGAGAGCAAAGCAGTACAGAACATGATATACAACATTGCCAAAACAGGTTATTATTAATACAAATGACCAAACGTTGAAATGAAAAGTCAGGCGAGGCCATTTAAAAATGAGACACGGAATTATTAAAAAAAACATTACTACTTTCATAGACAGTTGCATCGAAACGTAGACTTCATAATACTCAAAATGGTTCAATAAATCTTCTGACGAGTTAGTTGTTAAAAAAACAGAGAATGTAAAAGCAAACAAAGCAAATGCAACCAAAGAAAGACTTATTTGACCAGTTAATCTGAGCAAACGACATGCATATTGTTTGCCATCACTGCAAGTAGTGTTCTCAGAATTTTTAGGATCAATTTGTAATGAATCTTCATCATAGTCATCGGTTTTTGTAAACAGCATGTCAATTGCCATTAAAGAAAATTCAATCATCGCCGGGGATAAAAATGGGTCTGTCTTCTCGATTGCTTGCATTGCTATGGTAGAATTCGTTTCATTTGAATTTGTTGACGTATGATTGTGATTTTTAAACAGAACACCCGAATGTGAAAAAAGAGAATCTAACCAAATGCACGAGTTAGCAAAAAAATTCCGAGGGAACCTAAATTTTCTCCAAAACTGTTGTCATAATTTCTTTCATAAAAGATGGCAAAATAAATAAAGAGACCGAATGTATAAAAAATAGATAATGCATTGTAGCCTATACCAAGCTCATCATTTTTGCAATGATCGCTTTTGAATGAATGTTTCCATGCATATAATGCACAATGAAACAAGTAGCCTATTCCAAAAACATAAAGTGAAATCAATTTGATTTTCAAAAATGTAATTCTCTTTGTTTCACTGAGAATTTTGTACTTTTTTGTACGTAAAGCTAAAAGAAGTACAGTAGATGCCAATCCGGTACCGCAAAAAATTAGCAAAATCACCAGGACCATTTTTTCGGATTCGCACTTCTTAAAAATAAGCTCTGCCCAATTGACCGCCATAATTGACACAACAACGGCATGTACTATTACTCCAAACACTACGAATTGAATTGATCCTGAAATAAAACATAAACGTATTGAACAAGAAAAGAAGGTGTCTGTGCTGAAAATTGTTGTTATCATGATGACTTTTTAATAAGTGAAATAATTTCTTTATAAATCGATATCTTTACTGCAGTATAGGATGTTTAATCTGCTTTTGATCACACTCTGGTGAAAACCTGATTATTTTTATCATTGGCTAATTGAGACTGAGATACGAAACCAAATAAGTCATCTAAAACAAGAGGCCCATGGACCACATCGCTCACCTGAGCAACACTGGCTTCCTATGGGTTTTCAAAGAATATTGTGCCATATGGCCCCTCGGTAGATTAACAAAAAAAGAGATATCCGAATTTTATACTTATTTTTGCCTAAACATTAGTTAATCTTTGACATATTTACCTTTATGGAATACCATTTTTACCGAAAATAAGATCATATGCAATATATATAACTAAATTTCCTGTAGGGGTTCACGGTTAACTTCCAGTTCTCTTTATTTTACCCCCCCCCCCCCACCACCACTTTATAAAGCGATCAAAATACATGAGAGCATAAAGGTACATTATCTCTTTCAACTACTTACTAGTTATTGTATGCTTTAATCCTCATAATAAAAAAGTCGTATCAGAACTATGGAAACTGTTTGAAAGACGTCGTTTTTATTTACCTGTGTTCGAAAAACTATCAACAATTTGTGTAGATTTTATGTAATTTTTCGTTTAAGAAGGGGCACCAGAAAGTAGTTACATCATATCATCCTTTTAGCAAGACATTTCTAATGATCAACAAAAATTTCAGCGTCAATCGTAGAATTATAAGCAAGAAACATAGCTTGGTTTGAGTCATGTTTCTGTTCACACGAGTTTAATACATTCAACTTAATACCCCTGCGAATGTGTTCGGAATGTTTTCTTTATCGTTGCTAAGTATGTAATAAATCCAGAGGTGCTCGAATAAAAGTTCACGAGACTTCCCCGAGATTTGTTCAGTTCCTGTGAAATTTCGAGCGGAAGAATAAGTGTTCGGATAATATTCTCGAAATACGTAAGTACTGGGCGTTTTTTCATATCATATCCTACTTTGATTTATGTTAAAACCTGAAAATCTATTAAGATAGATGTCTTATTTTATCATCTAGCGGTTATTTAAACTAAACGATGCTATTCAGAACAGAGTTATCGTTCATGTTCAACTACTCTACACGTGGTTGAAAATATAAACATTGGGTTGCTTGATAAAATCATAACCATGTTTGATGCTTTAGGTCTGCAATATCATGCTTTTTTTTTTTAAAAAAAGAATGGGTGTCTGTTTTGTATAAAAACTTAGTATATCGAGCCTTTTTCAAGGAACATTCTGCATAAAATAGTATAGTCTGTTTCACTATTAATGCTATTACTAGGTCAGGCGCGGATCGAAAATTAATCCTAAGGGGGGATTGCTACTAAGCATTGTAATTGTTGCAACAGCAGAAGAAACCTATATTTTCTATATTGTCAAATTTATTTCTAGAACTCATTTTATTCACCAATTAATGAAGATGAAGTTTAAAATCAATAAACGTCTAGATTTTATATTTGACTAAAAGTACCTAGATTTTAGGAAACAGACTATAAACACGAGGTACGATTTTTACTGCGAAACTGAAAGGGTCAAATAAAACCACGTGGTTTAAATTTAAATGACAATAACATTTGCAGGGGTGTTAAAGCTGAACACCGCTCCTAAATAGGCACCATCACACAGGTAACTGGTATATAAACCCTTCGATTTCGTTACACCCGATTGCACACCTGAAACTTTGTGCCTGACATGTAGTATTCCTTTCGTGGTCTTTGGATTTTATGCATTTATTTCTTGTTCTATCTGCATATTCTGTTTGTTATTAATGCATTTAGCAATTTATTGGATGTTAGTATTCTCCTGGCTTGAAAAAAGTGTGAAAATTTTCATAATTTCATCGCGACCGAGTAACACGGGGAGGCAAGATGTACGTTCAAACAGGTGATACCTCTACAGCGAAGTATTTTGAACTGTTTAGAGGTATATCCCTTATATAAGGGTTGTAGGGACATCAGTGATGAAAGAGAAATATGGCGGACAGTGCCTATTTACGAGCGGTGTTGAGCTTTAAGATTTTTAAACTTGGTATTTCCTATTCAGCATAGCTGCATTTAAAATATAAACGAACTAAAGCATGACCTCAGCTCTGTGTACAAGCATACTAGCATTGTGCATAAAGCTCTGTATCTTGCTTATAACTATAATAACTCAAGCTTGACTCTCAGATACGGTTCGTAAATAGAAAATTGTAAACAATTAAAACAAAAGAAAAATGCACTAAAACGAAGAAAGAACATAATTTATTTTTCATCAAATTTATACTTATATATTTCTAGCAGCGAAAACAATCTCCGTTTAGACTGAAAATGCTGAGAATCTTAACAAAACATGTTGCATAAATCAACCATTACGTAGAGATCATACTGAATTACATGTACCAATAGAATGAATAGTATTTTATATTATGTTGTTAGTGCATCAGATTTTGCTAATTTTGCGCAGGTATATGTAAACAATCAGCTGTCTGATATACCAAAGTCTATATTTGATTCGATACGTAAAAATTCCAAAATACAGGCGATAGTTCCCCTCAAGTTAAAAAGAAACGAAATGAAAATCAAAACAAGCTAAAACCACCGTCACAAGTGAAAATGTCAACGCATTGAAATATTTAACCTCAATTTACTTCACAAAAACGACAAATATATATTTTGGGTGTTTCAAATATTCCCTTCGCACGTAAACTGTTGCACAACAAGTAAATTCATCTTTGTCAGTTTGACCCGTTTATCATGCGTCCAACATGGCTGCTTCTAACAAAGAACTAGACTGGTCCTCTGTCTCTAACCTGGTTTTCGATATATGAAATATCGAGCCCGAAGTTAAAGTTATTGCCCCCCCCCCCCCCATTCTCTCTGTCTTATTATTATCGTAAATTGCTCAAATTTGAAACAGAATTAGCCCATAATTTTTGCAATTTATATTTTCCTTTCCATAAGTATTATTTATGCTAAATTACGTTAACATTAACTCATTAGTTCTTGAGAAGAAGATTTTTTTAATATGCATCCCCCTTTTTCTACAGTTTCGAGGTTTTCTCCGCTTTGAATATAACCTGGCATTTTTATTTTTGCAATTTATATTCACCCTTTTATAAGGATGCCTTGTGCCAAATTTGGTTGAAATTGGCCGAGTGGTTTTAGAGAAGAAGTTCAAAATGTAAAAAGTTTACAGATCTAGACGGACGGACAGACGGACAGAAAAGCTCAGGTGAGCTAAAAAACGACAAGAAACCTTTGATGTTAGATCCACTTGTTTACTAAGTATGCGAGCGGATCCAACATATAATTTCAGATTGAATTCTACGCCATCTAGAATTCTTTTCCGATACAGAATACATATAGTAGAATTAAAAGCATTTGTCGTAACAGAGGATTCCACTCCATCTACCCGAAATGTCTTCTTACCCGAGTTTTGAGTGCCTTTATTTTCTGCATCTTTGGCTTTTTTCTCATCTAGACATAAATAGATATTATCAAGAATGATTCATTATGACAGATAAATTTCTAGATTTAAAGAGACAGTACGGCGCACCTTATTTAAAAACCGACTTGAAAAAATTTTCATATCGAGTTCAATATTTTTGTACTATACATAAATTTGTAAACTTTCAGAAAATTACAAATTTCTTCATGAAATAAATGTAATAATTACATTAAAATTAATAATTATGTATAACCCATAAATATATACATCGCAACGTATTACGGGGTTCCGCCTTCTACACTATTACGCATGCGTATTTAATATAAACAAAACATATGCAAGGGTCGCAAGGATTCTCCTGGAGAGGTTTGTTGATAAAAATATGTCTTTTCTACTTCTCCCAGGTAATAATTGCTTAAAGTTTTTAAAATAACCAGAATTATTATATTGTAAGCATGTGTTTTGCGTTTTTATCACAGGAGTTGCGACAACCTAAATTAACTTGTTAGTCAGGCCCCTTGAGGGGTTATTTGACATATTTATGTAACTGGAATTGGTAAACCAATTATAAATTAACGAGAAAGTGATGATGTGTTTCGTTTAGAGAGTCCCTTTTTGTAGTTTTCAGCACGTGTCAATTCTAACTGCCAATCAAAATCCACGTGGAACAAATAAACAATATAAAAAGAATCCGGTTTGAACGACCCTTAAATTTCCGGGTCTCATAATTACTTTAATTACATATGTGAAAAGGATTTTTATGTACTTTAACTGTCAAAATCAACGTTATTTCTTATTTCTTAACGATACAATGGGTAAATCTGAAGCTAAACTCATATGTGTTTTCAGCTGTACTGCCTCTTTAAAACTAATTTTCTGTGAACTGAGAGAGAGAGAGAGAGAGAAAGAGAGAGAGAGAGAGAGAGAGAGAGAGAGAGAGAGAGAGAGAGAGAGCATAAGTCGAAAAGGAAATGCAAAAGAGTCAGTCACAGAATGCTCCTCGTTAGCTCATCTGAACCGAAGGTTCAAGTGAGCTTTTCTGATCATCTGTTGTCCGCCATCCGTCCGTTTGTAAACTTTTCCCATTTCATATTCTTTCCATATTTAACCAAACTTGGTACAAAACATTCTTATGGGTAGAAGAATCTAAATTGTTAAACAAAGGGCCAAACCATATTTAATGGGTGCGTCTCTGAAAAAAGAAATGCCAATATTTACACCGAAACGGCCCCAAGAGGGGTTCAGAGTCTAACATGATAGAAAAAATATTGGGGAAATGTTTTAAAATATTCTTTTCAAGAACCACAATGTTACAATTTGTGAAATAATTATGCAACCCCCTCAGATGCTGTAGATTCTAAGAAATGAAAACCGTGACCCTCGGACTAATACTGGGACCCCAAGTGAATTTCAAAATTTAACAGAAATTTACTAGTATGGGGATATGTTCAAAAATCTTTCCACAAGAACTACAATGCTAATAAATAGTGTAGATTCTAAATTGTACAAACCGTGTCCCCGATATCAATAACGGGTCCTAGGAGGGGTTCAAAGTTTTACATAGAAATGTAAAGGTAAAAAGTATAAAAATCTTC
This sequence comes from Magallana hongkongensis, assembly GCA_016163765.1. NCBI lineage: Eukaryota > Metazoa > Mollusca > Bivalvia > Ostreida > Ostreidae > Magallana > Magallana hongkongensis. Next base: position 30,099,063 of record WFKH01002636.1, on the reverse strand, counting down.
TTAAGAAATACCGGACAAGAAATGCCGATATTTACATAAAACTTGTACATTTATAGCAAATTTTCTATATTGTTAAAACCGTGACACTCGGTCCAATACTGGGGGCCCACGAGGGTTTCAAACTTTAACATAGAAATATATAAGAAAAATGTTTAAAAATCGTCTTCTTAAAAACTACAGTGCTGCAATTTGTGGTTTTACTATGCAAGCTTCCTCATATAGTGTAGATTCTACATTGTTTAAACCGTGACCCCCGTGCCAACACTTAGGCCTCAAGAGGGATTATTTGCTATGCATACTCATATCTTTATAGCCTCATGATACAAGAACTGTTGTTAAGGTGGACGGGCTATATGGGATTTGATCCCATGACCAACCCGTATTTTTATCCCCATATACACCCAAAAATGATACCTTATTTCTTAATTAAATTGAAATTTCATTCAAAATGAACAAAAAGTTTGGCATTTTACAAGCTTCAAGAAACATTAAAATTGCACAAGTTCAATACTGATCTTAATATTAGCTTTTCTTCAACAATTATTTTGTAGAAATAAAACAAAGATAAAAAATGAGGCTGTCGAAGTTATTATTAAGGTCTTCCGTTTCCAACGGAAGACCTTATTGTTTTTCTTAGGTTTCTTTTTCCCTATTATTATTATTAGGGTCTTCCGTTTCCAACGGAAGACCTTATTGTTATTGCTTTGTTTCTTTTTCCCTTTTATTAAGGTCTTCCGTTTCCAACGGAAGACCTTATTGTTATTGCTTTGTTTCTTTTTCCCTATTATTATTTTCTTTTTTTTCTTACAAATTTTGTCCGCGCGAGTTCTCGGAAATGGCTCGACCGATTTTCGTGAAACTTTTAGATCTGATAAATATTGGTCTGAACCTTATTGGAAATTTTTTAAATTGATGACGTCATTTCCGTTTCAGAGATATTAACGTTTTAGCGATTTTTTAAGGGTTGTTTTGTCCATGTAACTCCTCCAAAACTATTAAAGATATTGAGTTCAAATTTTCAGGGATGGTAGACAAAAGATTGTAGATGTGTATAATGTCAATCATATATGCCTAATTAAAAAGGCGCCGAAGCTCGCCTGGACCCGAAAATTGAGATTAAAAAAACGTCGTAATTTTTTTTTGGTTTTCTTTGTTTATCTCCTTTCTGAAAAATATTTTGTTAAAACATGTAATGTAAAAAAAGTTTTTATTTACAAGACCTTTCATTTGATATAAAAAAAAGGGGCTGGCCCCTTAAATTAGGGGACCAAAGGGCTCTAAAGTCTTTACTATGTATTTCTTTACTGAGAGATATATATTGTGAAATGTTATAGAAGCAAATATGTTTATCTCACAGTTATGTATCCAAGCAATGTAATGATTTTATCATGTGTTACGTAATTAAGGATTTTTAGGGGCCAAAAGTCAAAAATTTCGATCACCCATATCTCAGAAAGGAGAAATATTTTGAAATGCAGTACAGAAGAAAAGTTGTTCAAAATGATGTACTTAACAATATGCAACCTTCAAAATTTCGTTAAACGGCCCCTAAAAGGAGATATGGGATCGGCCCCTAAAACCTTCTTTCTCATATATCTCAAGAACGGTAACAAATTTCTAAACACTTGGTGAACAAAATGTGTTTAGAATTAAGTGACCTTTTATTTGATATCAAGAAAAAGGGACTGGCCCCTTAAATTAGGGAACCAAAGGGCTCTAAAGTCTTTTATCTATAGCCCTTTACTGAGGGATATTTTGTAAAATGTTATAGAAGCAAATATGTTTATCTCACAGCTATGTATCCAAGCAATGTAATGATTTTATCATGTGTTACGTAATTAGGGGTTTTTAGGGGTCAAAAGTCCAAAATTTGATCACCCATATCTCAGAAAGGAAACATATTTTGAAATGCAGTACAGAAAAAAAAGTTGTTCAAAATGATGTACTTAACAATATGCAACCTTCAAAATTTCGTTAAACGGCCCCTATAAGGAGATAAGGGATCGGCCCCTAAAACCTTCTTTCCCATATATCTCAAGAACGGTAACGAATTTCTAAACATTTGTTGACAAAATGTGTTCAGAATTAAATGACCTTTTATTGGATTTCAAGAAAAAGGGACTGGCCCCTTAAATTAGGGGATCAAAGGGCTCTAGTGTCTTTTACCTGAAGCCCTTTACTGAGAGATATTTTGTGAAAGGTTATAGAAGCAAATATGTTTATCTTAGAGTTAGGTATCCAATCAATGTAATGATGTCATCGTGTGTTACGTAATTAGGGGTTTTTAGGGGTCAAAGTCCAAAACTGGATCACCCATATCTCAGAAAGGAAACATATTTCGAAATGCAGTACAGAAGAAAAGTTGTTCAAAATGATGTTCTTAACAATATGCAACCTTCAAAATTTCGTTAAACGGCCCCTATAAGGAGATAATGGATCGGCCCCTAAAACCTTCTTTCCCATATATCTCAAGAACGGTAACGAATTTCTAAACACTTGTTGACAAAATGTGTTCAGAATTAAATGACCTTTCCTTGGATTTCAAGAAAAAGGGACTGGTCCCTTAAATTAGGGGATCAAAGGGCTCTAAAGTCTTTTATTTATAGCGTTTTACTAAGAGCTATTTTGTGAAAGGTTATTTAAGCTGAGTTAGGTATAATACGTTTATATATCCTAATGATATAATGATTTTCTCTTGCGTTACCTAATTAGGGTTTTTAGGAGCCAGAGGTAAGCAAGTTTAATTTTTTCTATCTTAATTGGAAGAAATGCAAGTATTTAAAAAAGCAATATAAGAGAACTTATAAAATGCGATACAAAAAAGCATTAGTTCTTCACTCTTTTTTCTATATCATGTTTTTTTGTCGAAAATCAAAGTCGATGATGTCATATTTCCTTCTAAAAATCAGACGGAAGACCTCCTCGTTGCTCGCAACGAGATCGTGTCTAGTTATTTATTTTTTTTCTTACGCTTTTTTGTACAAGCGATTTCTTGAAAACAACTCGACCGATTTTCGTGAAAGTTTCAGATCTTGTAGATATTGATAAAAACCTTATATATATTTTTTTATTTTCATGACGTCACTTCCGTTCGGGAGATATTGACGTTTTAGCGATTTTTAGAGGGTCGGTTTGTCCTGCTATCTCCTCCTAAACGAAAAAAGATATTGAATTTAAATTTTCAGGGATTGTAGACGAAAGATTGTAGATGTGTTTAAAGGCATTTATGGTTGTCTGGCTTCAAAGGCGTCGAAGCTCGCTTGGACCCGAAAATTGAGTTTGGAAAAACTACGTGATTTTGAATGGTTTTCGTTCTTTATCTCCTTTCCTGAAAATATTTTCACATAATATATAGAGCAAATAAAATTTATATTTACAAAAGCTTTCGTTTGATATCAAGAAAAAGGGGCTGGTTCTTCAATTTAGGGGCCAAAAGGGCTCTAAAGTCTTTCTTCCATAGCACTTTACTGAGAAATATTTTGTAATATGTATAAGAAACAAAAATGTTCATCTTTCACTTATAAAACTATACATTATGAAATTTGTATCATGCGTTACGTAATTAGGGGTTTTAAGGGGCCAGAAATCCAAAACTTCGATCAATTATATCTTAAAAAGGACAAATATTTTGAAAAGCAATATAGAATAATAGATGCTTAGAATGATATTTTAAACAATATTCAATCATAAAAGTTTCGTTATCTGACCCCAATAAGGAAATAAGGGGTCGGCCCCTAAAACGTCCTATCCCAGATAGCTCAAAAACGGCAAAGAATTTCTAAACACTTGTTGAACAAAATATGTTTAATATCAAAATACCTTTTATATGATTCAAGAAAAAGAGGCTGGTTCTTCAATTTAGGGGCCAAAAGGGCTCTAAAGTCTTTCTTTCATAGCACTTTACTGAGAAATATTTTGAAATATGTTTAAGAAGCAAAAATGTTCATCTTTCACTTATAAAACTATACATTATAAAATTTGTATCATGCGTTACGTAATTAGGGGTTTTAAGGGGCCAGAAGTTCAAAACTTTGATCAATTATATCTCTCAAAAAAGACAAATATTTTGAAAAGCAATATCGAATAAAAGATGCTTAGAATGATGGTTTAAACAATATTCAATCATAAAAGTTTCGTTATCTGGCCCCAGTAAGGAGATAAGGGGTCGGCCCCTAAAACGTTCTATCCCAGATAGCTCAAAAACGGAAAAGAATTTCTAAACACTTGTTGAACAAAATATGTTTAATATCAAAATACCTTTTATATGATGTCAAGAAAAAGGGGCTGGTCCTTCAATTTAGGGGCCAAAAGGGCTCTAAAGTCTTTCTTCCATAGCACTTTACTGAGAAATATTTTGTAATATGTATAAGAAGCAAAAATGTTCATCTTTCACTTATAAAACTATATATTATAAAATTTGTATCATGCGTTACGTAATTAGGGGTTTTAAGGGGCCAGAAGTTCAAAACTTCGATCAATTATATCTCAAAAAAGACAAATATTTTGAAAAGCAATATAGAATAAAAGATGCTTAGAATGATGGTTTAAACAATATTCAATCATAAAAGTTTCGTTATCTGGCCCCAATAAGGAGATAAGGGGTCGGCCCCTAAAACGTCCTATCCCAGATAGCTCAAAAAAGGCAAAGAATTTCTAAACACTTGTTATCAATCACTTGTAAAAGACCTTTCATATGATGCCAAGAAAAAGGGGCTGGTCCTTCAATTTAGGGGCCAAAAGGGCTCTAAAGTATTTTTTTTCCATATGTTTAAGCAATAATGTTCATCTCACATTTATTTAACAATATATTATAATTATTTTATCATATGTTCCGTAATTAAGGCTTTTTTAAGTGGTTTTAAGGGGCCAGAAGTACAAAACTTTGATAACATATCGCAAACAGAACAAATATTTTAAAAAGCATCATTTTGAAAATCAATATAGAATAAAAATGCTGAGAATGATGTTCCTAACAATATCCAACCATCAATTTTTTTTTGTTGCCCCGATAAGGAGATAAAGGGTCAAATATCAAAGTCAAGGTCATATAACCTTCAAAAAATCGCACGGAAGACCTCCTCGTTGCTCGCAACGAAATCGTGTCTAGTTATTAGGGTCTTCCGTTTCCAACGGAAGACCCTCTTGTTATTCTATTGTTTCTTTTCCTTATTAGGGTCTTCCGTCTTCAGCGGAAGACCCTTCTATTATTCTATTGTTTCTTTTTCACTTTTCTTATTGTTATTATTATTATTATTATTATTATTCTTTTTTTTTCTTACCGATTTTGTGCAGACGATTTCTCGGAGATGGCTGGATCGATTTCATTCAAATTTTTAGGATCAACGCAGTTTTATCTGAAGTTGATCGCTTTTTAAAGATTTTTAAAAATACACTTCCGGTCGGAAGTTATCGTCCGTTTACGATTTTAAAAAGTCAATTTTGTCTGTCAGGTTTCTCAAAAACGAGTAAAGGTAAGGGGCTGAAATTTTCAGAGATGATAGATCTGCCTATTTTCTGGTGCACCTCGGTCAAAAGAATGCCAGCCGTCACTTCCGGTCGTCACCGGAAGGAAATTTAAAAAATTTTAATTTTTCGACTTTTTTATTTTTTAATATTTTTCTTTAAATTTTTTATAGTTGATAGTGACCCTTTTTCTGATTCAGAATATGTAATTTGTTTTAAAATCGATCAACGCATTCTCGAGATATTAAGCGTCAAAGTCCTGAAGCGAGAGCCCGAGTAGCTCAGTCGTTATGGTCGTGGACAGTGCCCAGGCGACCCGGGTTCAAGCCCCGAGTGCCGCAAAATTTTTTTTCTTTTTTTTTGCGTAGACTTACAATTTTATCTTTAAAACGATGAGTTTTATCTCATTTATTCAAAAATCGGACGGAAGACCCACTCGTTGCTCGCAACGAGAACGATCTAGTTATTATTTTATTTTTTATTTTTTTCCTGACTTTTTTCGAACGCAATTTCTCGTGAACTACTCGACTGATTTGCATGAAATTTTCAGGATGTATTGAGCATCAAACGTACTTGATATTATAAAATTTTTGGCTGATGACGTCACTTCCGGTTTGAGATTTTGAGGATTTAGTGAATTTTTAAGGACCATTTTGTCCACGTAACTTCTCAAAAACTAATGGTGATAGAAACATCAAACTTTCAGGGATATTAGATGAATGTCTGTAGATGATCCTATTTATTTGATATTTTAAAAAATGCGCAAGGCGCCGATGCTTGCCCGAGCTCAAAAATTCGCATAAATTTTTTTCACGAAATTTTCGCACATTTTCAGCCATAACTTTTAATGTGTAAATATTTTGTTAAGACATGTAATGCAAAAGTTGTTTAGATTAACAAAAACTTTCGTTTGATATGAAGAAAAAGGGGTTGGCCCCTCAAATTAGGGGCCAAGAGGGCTCTAAAGTATTTTTGCAATAACTCTTTACTGAACAATAATTTGTTATCAATTATAGAAGCAAAAATGTTTATTGTACAGCTGTTTATCTATACAGTACCACACCCTGATCATATGTTACGTAATTAGGGATTTCAAGGGGCCAGAAGTCCAAAACTTTGATCATTAATATCTAGAAAAGGAGAAATATTTTGAAAAGCATTGTAGAAGAAAAGTTGCTCAAAATATTGTTCCTAACAATATGATACCTAACAATTTTTTATTGGTGGCCCCAGTAAGGAGTTGAAGGGTCGGCCCCTAAAACACAGTTGTTCAGATATCTCTAGAACGGTTACCAATTCGTGAACACTTCTTGAACAAAATGTGTTTATTATTACGAGACCTTTTATTTGATATTAAGAAAAAAGGGCTGGCCCCTTAAATTAGGGGCCAAGAGGGCTCTTAAGTTTATTTATAATAACTTTTTACAGAACAATAATTTTTATTAATTATAGAAGCAAAAATATTCATTATACACCTACTTCTCTATACAGTACCATACCTAAGTCATATGTTACGTAATTAGGGGTTTCAAGGGGCCAGAAGTGCAAAACTCTGATCATTAATATCTAGAAAAGGTGAAATATTTTGAAAAGCATTGTAGAAGAAAAGTTGCTCAAAATATTGTTCTTAACAATATGATACCTAAAAATATTTTGTTGGTGGCCCCAGTAAGGAGTTGAAGGGTCGGCCCCTAAAACACAGTTGTTCATATATCTCTAGAACGGTTTCCAATTCGTGAACACTTCATGAACAAAATATGTTTATATTTGCGAGACTTTTCATTTGATATTAAGAAAAAAGGGGCTGGCCCCTCAAATTAGGGGCCAGGAGGGCTACAAAGTCTTTTAATAATATTTTTTTTCAGCAATAATTTGTTTAAATCATAGAATCGAAAATAAGAGCTTATTAAGCTTAATTTAAATCTGAAATCCGTTTTAAAATCGGACGATGCATTACAGAGATATAGGGGTTTAAAAAAATTGATTTTTCCGGAAATTTTGATTCCACATTCTTGGCTAAGAAAAAAGTGTTATGTTCAAAGTTAAATTAACTCTTACCTAAAATAATTCGATGATTGTTAAAGTACTTAAACACATTCGGATTTTTATTAGCAAAGTCGTTCTTGATATTGATAAGGTTTGTGTTAATTCGTACTTAGAATCATTCGGATTTTGTTAACTCGTATAAAGAATAATTCGATTTTTTTTGGTTTTAGTTTTTCATGTATATTGGTTTAAGAATTCTGCTTCATACAGGAAATTCTAGCTTTACTTTCGACATTAACGGAAGACCCACTCGTTGCTATGCAACGAGCTTTGCTCTAGTTATTTTTTTTTTCTTTCCGATTTTGTGCATGCGATTTCTCAGAAACGACTCAATCGATTTGCGTCAAATTTTCAGATCTGATAGGTATTGATCTGAACCTTGTTGGAAATTTTTTTGGTTGATGACGTCACTTCCTGTCTTGAGATATCGTGGATTTATCATTTTTTATAGAGGTATTTTGTCGGGAGAACTCCTCTTTTACCATTTAAGATATGATGTTGAACTTTTCAGGGCTGATAGACGAAAGACTGATATAGTGTCTAATGGTTTTTAATCATCTTTATCTCAAAAAGCGCCGAAGCTCGCCCAAGCTCGAAAATTAAGATTAAAAAGGCATCATGATTTTTCTTGGTTTTCTTTGAAAATCTCTTTTCTCGAAAGCATTTTGTTAAAACATGTAGAACAAAAAACTTAACAAAATCAAGCGCTTTAATTTGAGATCAAGAAAAAGGGGCTGGCCCTTCAAATTAGGGGCCGAGAGGGCCCTAAAGTCTTTTATTAATAACTTTTAACTGTGAAAAGTTTTGTGATATGTTATATAAGCAATTATGTTTATCGTGGCGTTGGTTATCTATACATGATAAGTGTTTGCTCTTCTGTTACGTAATAAGGGATTTTTAGGGGCCAGAAGTCCAAAATTTTGATCATCAGTATCTCAAAATGGAAAAAAATTTTGAAATGCAATATAGAACGAAAGATGCTCAAAATAATGTGTTTAACGATATGCAACCATAATTTCTTTGTTATCAAGCCCTTAAAGGGAGTTATAGGGTTGGCCCCTAAATCGATCTTTTCCAGATATCTTGAGAACGGTACATAATTTGTAAACACTTATTGAACCAAATGTGTTTGAAATGACAAGAACTTTTATTTTACATCAAGAAAAAGGGGCTGGCCCTTCAAATTAGGGGCCGAGAGGGCTCTAAAGTCTTTTATTAATAACTTTTGACTGTGAAATATTTTGTGATACATTAGAGAAGCAATTATGTTAATCATAACGTTGTTTATCTATACATGATAAGTATTTGCTTTTCTGTTACGTAATAAGGGATTTTTAGGGGCCAGAAGTCCAAAATTTTGATCATCAATATCTCAAAATGAAGAAAAATTTTAAAATGCAATATACTACAAAAGATGCTCAAAATAATGTGTTTAACGATATGCAACCATAATTTTTTTGTTATCTGGCCCCTAATGGGAGTTATAGGGTTGGCCCCTAAATCTATCTTTTCCAGATATCTCGAGAACAGTTCATAATTTGTAAACACTTATTGAACCAAATGTGTTTAAAATGACAAGAGCTTTTATTTGACATCAAGAAAAAGGGACTGGCCCTTCAAATTAGGGGCCGAGAGGGCCCTAAAGTCTTTTATTAATAACTTTTAACTGTGAAATATTTTGTGATACATTATAGAAGCAATTATGTTCATTGTAGCGTTGTTTATCTATACATGATAAGTGTTTGCTCTTCTGTTACGTAATAAGGGATTTTTAGGGGCCAGAAGTCCAAAAATTTGATCATCAATATCTCACTACTCAAAAATTTTGAAAAGGAATATTGAACAAAAGATGCTCAAAAAAATGTGCTTAACGATATGCAACCATATTTTCTTTGTTTTTCGGTCCCTAATAGAAGTTATAGAGTTGGCCCCTAAATAGATCTTTTCGAGATATCTCGAGAAGGGTACATAATTTGTAAACACGTATTGAACTTAATGTGTTTGAAATGACAAGAGCTTTCATTTAACATCAAGAAAAAGGGGCTGGCTCTTCAAATGAGGGGCCGAGAGGACTCTTAAGTCTTTTAGTAATAACTTTTAACTGTGAAATATTTTGTGATACGTTGCATGATCCTTCAAATTAGGGATCAAGAGGGGTCTAGTGTCATTTATCCATAGCTCTTTTAGATCCCATCCCAATTTCCAGATATGTTTCGTTAACGAAGATGAAAAGCAAGGTCATTTCACCTTCTAAAAATTGGACGGAAGAGATCGTGTCTAGTTACAAACTTATTATTTATATTAACTTTCAAATCAACATGTCAGTGCTATGACTGTTCATCTTTTATATAATCACTCATGAACGATAGTGCATGTAAAATTCCTGTTGAGTATCGTTCAAATCATTATTATTGTACTAACTTTCAATATGATTAGTTTACATTTTTTTTCAGGTGAGAAGACGTTAATTAATTACATGGCAATTTTTTGTCTATATTGGACAACCACATCTAACTACGATCAAAGGGATAATTATCTTATTGTCGATAACTTCTTAACTACTTGCTAAGTTAAACTGACTACAAAATAGCGGACAGGGAAAATATTTAAAAAATGTTTGCTCGTTGGTTTACCATTGTTCCTAAAAAATTATCATGATAAATATAACATTATATATGTGACTAACACATCTACGGAATATTCCTATCATGCTTTTAGCGGATTAAGAGGGCTGGATAGTCTTGGCCATTTTTGGACTGTATAGAGGTGCTCTCATAAAGATATATATAAATACTTCAATTTAAAAGCTAAATTTTATGGTATTTTTATTTAGTAAATAATCTTTTAGAGCTTAACAAATCATATATAAAATTTAAGGTACATTGCAGTCCCTACAATTTTGCTTACCTAGTTCTTTTTTCTTGCAACATAAACACCAGTTCCTACAACATCCTCTATTTTTGTCTGCAATTATAAAAAGTATAAAAACAATGATACAGTTTCTGTCACTGTACAGTTCATAACAAAATATATTAATGAGGTTATACTTTTTTAATGTTTAGTTCATACATGTTATAGGAATAGAGACTATTTCGTCTTGGCTAATTAAGAGGGCTAGATGTTCGGGGTCATTTTGGACGATATTAATCTCCTTGATAAGAAGAGCTCCACAAATTCATAAATTATAAATATTTGGATTTTTTTTATAACTAAATGACCGTTTATGGCTAAAAATATAACATCTGAAATTTAATGGCAAATCTGATGGATAATTTGTTGATCATCTATAGTCCCTAAAAAGCGAATGCTTAGCGCTTAGACAGTGTTTTCTAAATGAATAGGCCCCTACGGCAGAGAATCGTCACTATTGGTATTGTCTTCTTGCCTTATACGTATACATTTGTACAAAATAGTAAATCGGTGTAATATTTAGCTGTGTTTGATGTCTGTATAACTCAAACTAAATACAAATATCAAGACCATAATGCAAATTACTGATGTTAAAGTAGCAATATCTACCAGTCATTATTTAGTATTTGGAATAATAAATTCAAATGAAGATTATCTAACATTAAAAATAACGTTATTTTTAATTGTTAATTTTCTAAAAATCCACTTAAATATTTTCTGAATAGTTTATAAACATCCCCCAAAATTGAACCAACAAATTTTTGTTGAATTGTTTTTAAATTGCTAATAAAAAGAAACGCATCGAAAAAAGAAATAAAGTTTTTAAAAAGGGTAGTACCGTATATCCCGTTTATTCGCGTGTCACAAATGTGAAAATGGGGGAATGTTTTTTTTTTCGCGTTAGTCATTTTGTACGATTCAAAATGTTTCTTACAGCAAACAATACCGGATAAAATTTCTGGATGTTGAATATTTTGCTATGTGGAAGTTATCGCGAAAAAAGGAAAATTAGATAATCGCGAAAATTGTCGGATATACGGTATCGCTAAACGGAAGAAAACAATAAGGCATTGTGTTAATTATATTAATACAAGAATAATACAATAATACATAGAACTAGACTCTTGTTGCTATAGCAACAAAAATGTCTTCCATTCCTCATGTTTTAATCTGTAAAAAAAATTGCGTTCCTCTTGTAAAAAGAAAATGGATATAATATATACTGTGAAGGAGTTTGCCAGCAATTATTTCTATATAAAACAAAGCAAAAAGACAAAAAGTCAATTTTTTTAGTACTTCCTGTGACGACCGGAAGATACGCCCGATCAAACAGAACGTGGAAAACTTATATTCATACATTATATTGTCTTTCCTCAAAGTTTGGTTGTTCAGTTTTTTTCAGTTTTGAGATCTCCTAGAGAAAAGGTTTTTTGTCTCGTGACCGGAAAAGGACAAACAGAAGTGAAAAAAGACATCTGAAGAGGTATTTTAGTACATTTACCTACGATACATAACTGTTTATCAGAATGAATATAATATTCAATGAAAAAAATTTAACTAAGTCTTATAAACAGCTTGATGTGTTTAAACCCTTCCGGTGTGGACCGGAAATCAGATTCGACAAAATGAAACCGGTTAAACACATCTTCATTCAAATGTCTATTATCCGAGTAAGTTTCGTGTCTTGGTCAGTTACAGTTTCTGAGATCTAGCGGGTACAAAATTTGTTTTAAAAAAGCTACCTGAGATATTTGTGATATCTCACCGGAAGTAGGATTTTTTTGCTTATTTAACAATGTGTAGATGATCTATTGTATTTCTATTACTAAAATTTTACTTCCACGGTAAATAACCCCGAAAAAATTAAAAACTCAAATTTTGTAGCAGTTCCTGTGAGACCGGAAGTTACGCCGGATAAAACAAAATAGTGTAAAAACATGTACATACATAGGTCTATCAGCCAACAATGTTTAGTTGTTCAAGTCTCTACCATTTTTGAGATATCTTGGAGACAAGGTTTTTTGTTATGGGACAGGAAACGGACAAACGGAAGTGCTTAATAAAATAAAAGCTGGCTTTTCTCGGATATTTTTCTATCGTACATTACTATTTATTGGTTAAAGACACACAGTTAAACTTATAAACAAGTTCATTCGTTTGAACATTTCTAGTATGGACCGAAAGTGACGGTCGACGAAATGAAACCTGTTAAACACATCTTCAATCAAATGTCTATCAGCAATATAAGTTTCATGTTTTGATTACTTAAAGTTTCTGAGATCTTTCTAGTACAAAGATTGTTTTTAAAAAGCTACCTGAGATAATTGAGATATCTCATCGGAAGGAGATTTTTTCTGTTTATTTCACATCGGATAGATGACATATGTAAGCATTTATACTTATAAATTCAATCTATGTAAAAAAAAAAAAAAAAAAAAAAAAAAAAAAAGGAAGAAAAAAAGAAAAAAAAACTAAAAAAGGTAAAAAAAATAAAAATTTTGAAGTGCTTCCGGTGACGACCAGAAGTTACGCCGAACAAAACAAAGAAATGTAAACACATCTACATACATAGGTCTATCATCGTACAAAGTTTGATTGTTCAAGTCATTTCCGTTTTTGAGATCTCTAGGAGTTAAGGTTTTTTGTCTCTGGACAGGAAACGGACAAACAGAAGTGCTCAATGAAAAAAAAAGTTAGTATTTCTTAAACATAAGGAAACAAAACTGTATTGCCTATCAATTTATCTAAAATTTTCAAAGAAAAACATTTAAACTTATAAACAACTTGATTTGTTTGAACTCTTCCAGTGTGGACCGGAAGTGACGGTTGACAAAATGAAAGTGGTTAAACACAATCTCTATCTAATGTATATCATCCATGTAAGTTTCGTGTCCTGATCACTTACAGTTTCTGAGATCTCGCTGTTACACCATTTGTTTAAAGAAACTACTTGAGATATTTGAGATATCTCACCGGAAGTAGAATTGTTTTGGTTAGTTGAAATCGGATTGATGACATATGTAAATATTTATACTTTTATTTCAATTCTGTGTGAAATAAATTAAATACATAAAAAAATAATTTTTGAAGTGCTTCCGGTGACGACCTGAAGTTACGCCGAACAAAACAAAGTAGTGTAAACACATCTTCATACATAGGTCTATCACCCCACAAAGTTTGGATGTTCAAGTTTTTACCGTTTTTGATAACTCAAGGACACAAGGTTTTTTTGTCATGGGACAGGAAACAGACAAACGGAAGTGCTCAATGAAAATAAAAGTTAGTATTTCTTTTATATTTGCCTATCATACATCATTGTTTATAAAGCTAAATCAAACTGTCAAAGAATAGCAGTTAAACTCAGAAACAGTTTGATTTGTTTTAACTCTTCCAGTAAGGATCGGAAGTGACGGTTGACAAAATAAAACCGGTTAAAAATATGTTCATGTAAATGTCTACAATCCATGAAAGTTTCGTGTCTTAATCACGTATAGTTTTTGAGATCTCGTGGGAACAAAATTTGTTTTAAAAAAGCTACCTGAGATAATTGAGATATCTCACGGGAAGTAGAATGTTTTTGTTTATTTAGCAGATAACTTATGTAAGGATTTATACTATCATATTCATTCTATGTAAAATAAAATAAATACGTAAATAAAATAATTTTGAAGTACTTCCGGTAACGACCGGAAGTTACGAGGAACAAAACAAAATAGTTTAAACACATCTACAACTATAGGTCTATCATCCCACAAAGTCTGGATGTTCAGGTGTTTGCCGTTTTTGAGATCTCGAGGGAACAAGATTTTTTGACGCTGGACAGGAAACGGACGGAACTGATTTCTGAAAAAATGAAAAAAAAGCCTGGAGATATTATCATTCTCGATCATCCAAGAAATATCAGGAAAATCTATCCAGACATCTCTGAGAAATTCTGTCGACAAAAAGGGTGAAAAAAAAAAATAAGAAGAAAGAAAGAAACAAAAAACACTACAATCACTATAAGGTCTTCCGTTGGAAACGGAAGACCTGAATTACAACTACCCAAGGAACTTAATAAGCAAGACAAGGTGACTAAGGGTTGTTAAAAGGCAGCAAAGTGTGTAATAGGTAGTCCATAAATGTATAATAACAATGCCATGTAAAGGTTTTCTTTGCTTGCAGTTCAAATGGGATATTATAGATTTTTTAGATTTACATTTAATTGAATTTTTCCTACCTAGAGGTTCGGCTTCTGTTGTGCTTTGAGCATTACCAGTCATCTCAATTACTTCCTAGCTTTTCAACAAAATTCAAAATTCCACTATACATAGAAAATTACAGTGGCTTGGAAGGGACAGATGTAAAAAAAAAAAATCCTATTTGTTCGGACGAAATAGGATTTGTTCAGACGAACTAGGATTTGTTTCGCCGATTTAGGATTTGTTCAACGGATTAGCAATTTTGTTTGGACAAATAAGCTATCTGCTCAGACGAATTAGGATTTGTTCGGACAAATAAGCTATTTGTTTGGACAAATAAGTTATTTGTTGCGACCAATTATCTATTTGTTTGAACGAATAAGTTATTTGTTTGGAGGAAATAGGAGTTGTTTGGACGAATGAACTATTTGTTCGGACGAATTAGGATTTGTTCGGACGATATAGCTTTGTTTGGTCATATAAGTTATTTGTTCGGACGAATTAGGATTTGTTCAGACGAATTAGGATTTGTTCAAACGAGTTACCTATTTGTTCCGACGAATAAACTATTTGTTCAGACGAATAAGATATTTGTTCGGACGAATGAGTTAATTGGTAAAACAGAGAGGAACTAGACTAGACTAGACTAGACTAGACTATGGGCTAGACTTATTCGAAATCTTGGCAAATTTAAGATATAATTTAAAAAAACCCCTATTAAACCATTTCCGGGGTAGGTAAAGGAGGGTAGAGAGATTGTGGTTTGGAACGATTTTTAAAAGAATTATCACCTTTGTTGATATATTATTTCACAGTTTCTTATCCGTTCCAATATAGGCAGTTTACATGCCTTATCCTCCATCTTTTTAAAATGATAATGATTATGTCTATCTTTGCAAAATCCCTCTAGCCTCCCACCCCCACCCCACCCCACCCCACGCTTTCGACCCTATGCAAGATCGTGCGCGGATCCAGATAATTTTCCCGGAGGAGGGGGGGGGGAGTCATAAGTGGTAAATTTTGTTTGCCGGGGGAGGGGTTCGCGTATGGGGATGACAACTCTAGGCAACATAGGTTTTTTTCTTTGGTAACAATAACATTTTGTTTTCGGGCAGTGCCAGAACAAATATTGTGTGGTCATATGTTTCCGATAGTCATATGATATTGAAAGAAGATTTTCGTGAGTTTATTAAAAAATTACGTCATTTCGTGTTAAATATCGTATATCCTACTATCATTGAACAATAAACTACTCCTTGAAAAATCATCACAAACAATTAAATGCAGCATCATACCATTTCGAATTTCGACGAGCAGCCAAAGTTTTCTTGCAGAGGAAGTTTTTGTTTTGTTTTAAATTAACAAATGTTATCAGCTGCTGCAAATATTTTTTCAAAATGTTGCATGTTTATTTTTAATGTTACTTGGTGGATTACATAAACACGGCAAAATATCTGTTTTGAGGCTTCCACGACTCGAGACTATGATAGACCTTATTCGAAATTTGATTTATTTTAAAATACCATCCGCTGCAATGTAATATTTATCACTTGAAAATATTTAATAGAAAAAAAAACATAGTTGTTTTCACTAATTCGGCCAACTCACACCAAAGGGTTTCTGAACAATTGATAACACCATTAGATTTAATACACAAGTATAATTGTAAACTACAATGAGTTTGTATTTTAGCACTGACTTAAGTCTAAGATTGCAAATAGAAAGTAATAAGGTAACACAT
>WFKH01002636.1:30067446-30082622 GCA_016163765.1 Magallana hongkongensis | reverse complement strand
AGGGTTCATGTACAATAAGTTAGAGTAATTCTAATGTTTGATAGTTTCGTTTTTAAAGATGTTCGCTCCAGACAATTTTGAATCCACCGCGCAACTCGAAGTGCCATAATTCTACAAGATGTCGTAAAATTTCATAGTTAAGATTTTTCGATTATTACAACTCAAAGATTTATACCGAGCGCATCGATTAATGGTAACACGTATGTTTAACAATATCAATGAAAAATGAGAGTTGAATCAGGGGTACAATGGGCTAAAAAAATTTCTTCCAGCCATGGGCGCGGCCATATTGGCCGTCATTTTGTTTTTAAAAAGTTAGTTCGATCATTGATTGACTGGCACTTATCGATGTTTATTGCCCCTAAACCCGATTAAAAACTTTCCGATGTTTCAATTGAAGGAAATTTAAATTAAAAAAAATTAAAGTGAAAACCAGATAGGTTTCAATAGTGTTTCAATAAGAAACACGACTAGTTCTACGTATGTCTTATCAAATTATCAGATGGAAAATAAAAACATTGACATTAAGGAACTGATCTTTTAGATACTGAATAAATTATTCAATTTTATTACCGCGCCATTCAACATATGAATTAAATTAAAAAAACCATGAAAGAAGAAATAAATTTTTTTCGGAATCACGTAACTCTCTTCGGCTATTTCCGAAGACAAAACTTGTACGCTTTACGTTATAAAACCTGACGTCATAATGTAGACTGAGCACGCGATGTTTAGTTTGACTTTGGCTAATAATTTGAGTAGGCAACCAGGCGGATCCTACTGTGTGCGTTTCAAATAAATTTTGTTCTACAAAAATCAAACTGCACTGTATTAAATATGCGCTCAGTCCAACGGTCACACAGTTTACATATTATGTTTATGTCTAAAATAATATACATTGTTTAAAAATGGGTTAAGATAAATACTCTTCGATTAATGTTTAGTCGCGTTTGTATTTTTGAAAATGTCGCAATTTACGACATGCTCTATCCCACTGTCGTCTAGCTGTTTGTAAACAACCACGACGGGAACATGTGAACTGGGTAGGGTTAACAAGAGAACGTGGTTTTGTACCGAAAAAGAAAGAGAAAGAAGACAGACAGTGTCTAGGCGTCTCCGGATTCGTTTGGCGATCAGTAAAGACTGTAATGATATCAATTTTGTATTTTGAGATTACCCCTGTTACGTCACATTGGTCATGCTATGTTTTATGTGAACCCCGTATTTTGTAAAACAGTACTTCCTAATGTTTCAATAAAGACACACGGGTTTGAGGAACAAAGCGTTCTTATATTTCCAACGCCCAAAAATATTACATTTTGTCAGAATCGGGATGGAAGGAATACCACCACCTGTGATGGACTGGGAGTCCGCAAACCTTCCGGAGGCCTGGGGGAAATTCCAGCAGCACGCTCAACTGATTTTCGGCGGCCCCTTCAATAGTAAAAAGGAGGAGGAACAATATTCATACTTTCTTCTGTGGGTCGGATACAAAGGAAGGGACATATTTAATTCATGGGATATTTCTGCTGATTACAGTAAGAAATTAGAGATTCTTTATGAACACTTTAAAAATCACGTGCAACCAAAATTATAAGTTTAACAACGAAGTTCAGGGAAACAAGACCTTCGACCAGTTTGTCACCAAGCTTAAACTTTTGAGCAAAGATTGCTGCTACACAAATGCGGACGAAATGATCCGGGATCGCATAGTGGTTGGCGTAGCATCCCCCAAGATAAGGGAAAAGTTCATCAACGTAGGTAGAGACCTTACGCTTGACAAAGCCATTGAGATTGGCCAGAATTTTGAATACTCCCAAGAGCAATTGAAGTCCATGGGAAACAATTCGCCCGAGGTACACGCCATCCAAGCTAGTAGACGACCCGCATCTGGACCGGCACACGGAACCAGTCGCCACAACCCTCCGAAGGCGAATCCCGGATCCACCCAACAAAAGTTCAGGGGACAGCGCAAGAAGCGATTTCAACAAAGATCCGCAAAGAGCGCGAATGAGAAATGCGGGTACTGTGGCAGGCTATATAATGAACACCAGACCTGTCCTGCTAAAGGCAAAAGATGTGACACTTGTAATAGGTGGAATCACTTTGCGGCCATGTGCCGATCCACCTTAAATGTTAATGAGGTAACCACGCAACCAGATCAAGGGGGTGGGGTGGAAAGTGATGATGATTTTTATATAGATAGCATAGACACCTCTGCGCGCAATCCTTGCGAAAGCACGGACAAGGCATTCAGATACTTAGACCTAGGCCCGGGGATGGTTCCCATAAAATTCAAACTTGATACTGGGTCACAAGTCAACATATTACCTGTAAGGTTATTTAAGGGTATTGGTTCTCTAAGTAGTCTGAAGCAGCCATTAAAGCATCTGTATGATTACAGTAAGTCCCGTTTAGAAACCCTGGGTGAGCAAAAAATCCGATTCACGCATGGGAATTGGGTAAGGGATTTTGACATTTTCATTGTAGAAACCGATCCCGTACCCATACTTGGCCTGAAATCGTGCGTTGACTTGGAGTTTATTGAGCTGGTCATGGCAATCGAGACCCTCTCTCCGACAAAACCGACGCAGGTAACGCGCAATCATCTAGATAATAATCTGTCCTCTCGGAGTACAAAGACGTATTCGAGGGCATCGGACTTTTTCCTGGCGAATGTGATATTCGCATAGACGAAAACGCAACTCCCGTAGTAAATGCTCCGCGACGGATCTCGTTCGCGTTAAGCGAGAAACTGCAGATAGAACTTGAGCGCATGGAGAAAAGTGAAGTTATTACTAGGGTCACTGAGCCGACTTAATGGGTCAACTCTCTTGCCATTATTTAAAAACCCGGTTCTGGCAAGCTGCGAGTATGACTTTACCCTCGCAATCTCAATCAAGCAATTTTACGTCCTCACTACCCTATGAAAACTTTAGCGGATATAATTCCGAACCTAACTGGCGCTCGATACTTTTCAAATTATTTCGCGCGTTCGGGCTATTGGCTTTTGAATTGACCAAAAAGTCCTCACATTTGACTACTTTCAACACACCTTTCGGTAGATACCCTTTGGCATCAGATCTGCCCAAGACTGATTTTAGCGCAAAATAGACGAGATCTATGAAGGATTGCAGGGCGTCACAACACTTGTCGATGATATTCTAGTTTATGGCAAAACGCGCGAGGAGCAAGACGCGAATTTACGGAATGTCTTGACGCGATCTCGCGAAAAAGGGGTCAAGTTAAACTCCGACAAACTCGCTGTTGGACTTACCGAAGTTCCATTTTTCGGACACATACTGTCCGCAGAAGGTCTTAAGCCGGATCCCGGCTAAATCGCCGCTATTCGCGATATGGGACACCCTCGCGACCGCAAAGAGCTTGAGTTGGTTCTCGTAATGATTATTTATCTAGAGAATATCTCTCCGAACCTATTCGAAAGTACGCACCCGATGCGGCAGCTCTTGCACAACACTTCTGAGTTCATATGGGATGAACCACAAGCTAGCGCATTTCGGAAAGTCAAGGAGATCTTGACTAGATCCCCTGGTCCGGTACAAGCGTAGTATGATTCTAAAAAAACCTGCCACACTGCAAGTCGATGCATCTAAGTACGGACATGGCGTAGTTTTACTACAAGACTCTAGACCTGTCGCATACACGTCTAAAACGCTGACCTCAAGCGAAATTAACTACGCGCAAATAGAAAGGGAATGTAAGCAATTCGGGTGTAAGCGCTTCCATCGGTATGTTTACGGCAGACGCTTTACGGTTGAAACAGACCATAGACCCCTCATCTTCATTATGAAGAAACCGTTAGCTGCAGCCCCAGCGAGACTGCAACGAATGCTCTTACAGCTACATCGATACGATATCGATATTGTTCACAAAGCCGGCAAGTACATACCGGTAGCTGATGCGCTTTCGCGTAAATTTCTTAGCGATACTTACCCAGATCTCTCTGATAGCATGGACGCGTTATTACACAGTGTTATATCGAGCATTCCGATCAACGACACGCGATTAGATGAGACACGTGTCATCATGTCCGCTGATCCTCAGAGTCTCGAGCTGAAGCGCACCATTTTGACTGGTTGGCCAGACAGCCAGCGCGACTGTCCATCGTTAGTTGAAGAAATTTGGAACTTTCGCGACGAGATGAGTGTAGCTAATGACCTGATAGTCAAGGGCAATCGTATTTTTGTTCCGAAGGGACAAAGGCAGATTAGGCTTGAACGCATACACACCGGCCAGATGGGTGTTACGAAATGTACCAAACGGGCACGCGATATTTTGTTTTGGCCAAAAATGTCCTCGGACATTAAGGAAATGGCCCTTAGGTGTAATACATGTCTTGAAAAGCGCAACGCTAACCCCAAGGAACCTCATGAGGTCCCTGAGTAGTAGCCACTGACTTGTTTAGTTAGGATGGACAAGATTTTGTTACCATAGCTGACTATTACAGACAATACAGTTACATTCTCCCATAATATGATACCAGAGAAACTTGTATCTGATAATGGCCCCCAGTATTCTTGCGATGAGTTTGCTGAGTTCAGTAAACAGTACGGATTTATTCACGCGACGTCAAGCTAGACTCACGCGCAGTCTAATGGTCTCGCCGAGAAAACGGTACAAACCGATAAACACATGTTTGATAAATGTAAGGCTGACCGCAAGGACCGCTATCTGGGTATCCTTGAATACTTGAACACTCCATTAGAAGGTAATACTTCCCCCGCGCAAGCTTTGATGAGTCGACAGTTGCAACCGAATCCCGTCAATCATGAGCAATTTCGGAACCAACTTCTCCTTAGTCGACTAAACAAAGTGAAAACTTTTGGAGACAATCCACAGCGCTTGAACCTCTCGAGATGGGTGAAACCGTCAGAATTAAGAAACAAGGCACATGGCTTCCGTCAACTGTAACTAGTCAAGTTGATCCTCGGTCATACACAGTAAGAACGACTGATGGCCGAGAGTACCGTCGGAATAGGCGCGATTTGATAAAGTCCCCCGAGGCTACCCTACCGGAATTTGAACCACCTACCACCTTGAGTCGTGATCAGAAATCTGCTACCCCATTTACCATTAAGCAGAGCCCTACTAATATTACCACTATAAGTTCAGACAATTCGACTACAAGTGACCTAACATCTAAAATTTCTGATAGTGTCCCAGCAAGTACTGGTAAATCTGAACCTTATGTGACTCAGTCTGGTCGTGTGGTAAAGCCTCGTTCTATCCTGTCTTTGTGAGTTGTGTATCATGTATGTGCTTGTACACTGCATTCTATTAAAAAAGGGGAGATGTAATAATAATGATTTTGTATTTTAAGATTACCCCTGTTACGTCACATTGGTAATGCTATGTTTTATGTGAACCCCGTATTTTTTTGTAAAACAGTACTTCCGAGTGCTTCAATAAAGACACACGTGTTTAAGGAACTTAGCGTTCTTATATTTCCAACGCCCGAAAATATTACAAAGTCCATTTATACTCAAAGCTGGGAGATCTACCCAGTGATAATCAACCGTACAGTACAATGCCTGCTCCTCATGCTCCTGAAATAGGCCATGTCAACGACGACATAATTATTGATGGAGAGATATCATCTGAGCCAGACGGCACTTGGTCCACTGGTCGCCGAATTGTGGAACTTGTGGCACTGGCGGAGGCCCTTAAATCATGTGACACGTGTGACGTCCCACTGCATCTCCAATACGCCATTGGTATAAACACTTACGGGTTGGCTGCTATTCTAAAGGTAATCTTCAGGGGTTTTTTTGTTTCACTTATCAGTCATGCATGAAAAAAAAACCCCCAACAGAACAAAGGCTTCATAATGCTTCATCATTCTACCAAAAACCCAGTTCCTACCTAGGATAATCTGTCGAAATGAATTATCTTTTCCCCCGTTTTTATCAGTCAAGCACTGGTGTTTACAAGTTTTTTCCCCCCCCCCCCCTCCTCCCTCCTCTCTCTGATTTGTTTAACGCTTTTTAAAGGTTAATTGCCTTGATTGAACAAACGAAAACAAAATCAACCACCTTTTTTATAATTTAGATGGAACATACGTGTATGTGCATTAAAAATATAACTTGAACCTTATTTTATGAATGTCTGACACAATATCAAATATGTCCGACTCATGAGTGAATTTTAGTGTAAAGAGTTTATTGCAAACGAATGTTTTGTAAGGTAAAATATAGTGGCGATCCAAGCAAAATATTATACAGATAGACATATTCGAGATCTTTCGGACCCCTGATAAGAGCTAGCTTAAGCAATAGCATATATCTCCAACAAAACGATGGGTGGCCAACTCTCAAACACTTTACCCTAATGTTTTTTTGTTTTGTTTTTTTACACTTTTATGCCTGCATTGCTGCAGAATTACAAGTAAATAATGTTTTCAGTATTGTGTACACCCAGTCCTTTAATTATTAATCTATATTAAATCTATAAATCATGAATCTGTTCTAATTTTACATTGAACTAATTCAGGAGGAGGAGTCCAATTTTACAGCTGAATTGTTTGAATTCATAAATTCAAATATGTGATTGTTTTCAAAATTACTTTGTAGATTTGTAGTAGTAATTCAAATTGCAATCATATTGATAATATCCCAACAGGGAAGAGACATGGAGTCCATCCCTCGAGAACCTGGGATGTAAATTCAAAGCTAGGAACTGGTGAGATACTATTTTTAAGTTCGTTATCAACTTACGCAATAGATGCTTTTTTTTATCCCCTGCAAGGACAATCAAATGTAATAATGTTATTAAAAGGTGTCTATAGATCTCATGATTATATGTGTTAATTTTACAATATAGTAAATATGTAAATGCCAACTGATTGATGTAAATGATGAAAAATACATAATATAAGCACCATATTGTTTGTAATTGAAATTATATTTACCAGTACTGGTGATATATAGGTATCTGAAATACAATAATAATTTATTTCCTGTATACATGTAACATTTGCTTATTGAGATGAACCCAAAAAGCAACTCCCCAATCACTAAATATTAGGGATGTCAATTTTACTCGGTTGGCTTAGTCGATTAATCGGGAGCTTAAGTCGAGCGATAGTCGAGTACTCGATCATCTTTTTGAAACTCTGTCCTTTTCAAATCAAATAATGCTAATATCATACATCTTATCCTAAACTAAAAAACATTTAAAAACTCATGATAATATGTACTGAATGTATTTGATTTTAAAGCTGCTTGGTCCGATTTTATATCAAATTTTGTGCACGCTTTGCAACGATGGTTATGCTAAGTATATGTATAATAATGGACATTGCAGTAGTTTACCCGGTCAATTAAGCCAAATTTCAAAGAAAAAAATTATGCACAAAATTTGTTAACAAAACAAACGACATAAAAGGGTATCGCGTTATTTCGCTTCATGGTAAAATTTGCTCCTGACGTCGAGACTGGTATGGTTGTCTTACGACTTTGACATCTCTATAAATACAGGTCATAATGTTCAGGCAAATTAAAAATAACCTGTGTACATTTTTTTCGATAATATTTCTGAAGTTTGCTTTGATTACAATCGATGCATAACATGCGGGGTGAATAAACCCAATCATTTGGGGGCCGAAAACAAACGGTTCCGTTTCTAAACATTCCCGTGATGCATTTTGGTTTGTTTTTTCGTTTGCCCAAAGAAAAATTATTTTTATTTACTTTGAATATTTCTAACTTTGAAAGGAGACCGATTCTGCTGGTGTAAATAGGAGAAAGTCCATAACTTTCTAAGATGTTTGCTTTGTATAGAAAATTATTTGATACTGTAATAACTAAAAAATCGGACAAAGCAGCATTAAATAAATTGAAAAGTATTTTATCTAAATATCCGTTAGCATATGTCCTGGTTTTTCCTTTTTTCTTGTGACGCTTACACATAATTGGGCTCCATATCGATCATCTCATGCAAATCAGTTGTATGACCTGTTTCATGTTAAATAATTGTCCGTGCCTAATCAACAATCAAAGATTAATGATTATAAAAATAAACGCCTTCAGGTAATTATTGATATGATTAAATTTTGATTACACAAACATCCTATCCAATTAATAACTGATTAGAAGAAACACAAAATTTAATTGTTCTCTTCAAGTACATGTCTTCCAACGTGAATCAAAAGAGATCAATTATTAGCCGCTAAAATAAATACACCAGGGACACCGATGGAAAAGAGTGAACTTACGGATCAAACATGCTGAGAAAAGAAAACTGTTATTTTCATTCGTAGCCCCAAAACTGCTGCGTAAAGAAAAAATAAATGCAATGTTTTGATTTTTATTCATTTTATCACGAGTAATCGACTAAGAAAATTTTAGTCGATGATCGGTGTGACCGAGCGATAGTCGAGTACTCGAGTACTCGTTGACATCCCTACTGAATATTGATTATCATGGTATCAAATAGGAGATATATTTTTTGTCTAGGTCAAATCAAAAGACGATTTAATCTTGGTCATTTAATCTTAATCTTGGTCATTTTACACACTCTCTGATTGTAACAGTGTGTATATAAACCAAAGTGAATCTACATACCTCATTATTGATTATATCTGGCTAAACATTTATATTCAAGTAAAACACCAGTATACTGATTATTTACAGCAATTATACATGCGGGTGGAGGGGCTACCCAGTTTAACAGCATCTTGGGTGCCCTAAATATCCCACCTATTTACCACAAAATGGTTGCCAATAGACAGGCAGAGATTGGTCCACAGATAGAGGCATTTGCCAAGGACTCAACAGAACAGAGTTTAGAAGAAGAGAGCCTTCTCGCTGCAGCGTATGCGTTTTTACCCCCCAAAAATGATAGATTTTTTTCGGATATTTTGCCGTAAAATATAAAATATATTTTCACCAAAAGTAATTGCCTACATGTGTAAACTACAGATTATGCAGTGTGTACCAAGATGCCCATATATTTTAATTTTTATTTATTTGTAAAAAAAAAAACCCCATTATCTTCTTCTAGGTTTTGCTAATTAAATTCTTGATTTTTCAAGGGCGGTGAATGAAGAGAGGGAAATTTCTGCTTCTATTTATGCTGGCTGGAAAAGATATATTAAACAATGCTGGAACTACATGATTGCTCAAAATGTTGAAAATGAGGATGGGATTTCCACAGGTCTTGATGCATGTATAAACAACCGTTTGGGGACCATTCTTCATGTGGAGATTGGTGCAGTCATCGTGAGAATCCTGATATGAACTATAAATCACTTCCACATGAAAAGTGTCTATCCGACTCAAATTTACAGAGATCTTTGTTAGATCTATTTAGCAGGTATAAAGGCATTTGCAAGAAGTTAGCTCACATGGGGTCAACTCAAGCTAACGAGTCGCTTAACATGACAATTGCATCCAAAGCTCTCTCCCAAGAGATGTCATTTCAGTGGTTCAGCAGGTCTGGGGTATAGGGTGGCTGCAGGAGTGGCACAAAAAGAACATTGGGCACTCTTATGTAGCAAAGGTAACAGTCAGTCAGTTCTAGGCAAATTAATCGTTAAATTCATTTTTGTCAAAACATTATCTTTTGCATGTACACATTTGAAATTTAGTCATTATCTGAATTTTAACAGGTAAACATCAGAGCCGGCTTATCTCCTGGTACCTATACACATAGATTAGCTGTACTTAGGGATTTGCACCATCGAAAACGAAAAGCCATTGCCAACACTGTGAAAGCGAAAGGAAGAAGAACTAATTTAAAAGCCCATAGGTAAAAGATAAAGGTAAGAGATGATATGCTTTAAGGAAAATACATGAAGCATATATAAATGATAATACATGTAAAGAAGAATGTTTGACCTCCATCATAAACAGTGGCTATATAAACTAACGACCAGCACTTGTAAAGATTTTATCACACTCTACTGAGTTTGTTGTCATTTGAAATTGTTATATTCTTAGATTGCAGAGAAATGCCTGCCAAGAAAAGAAGGAATGTCCCACATATTTCCCTAAAATTGGCCTTTGTCAGCAAGCTGATACAACTCTGGCGAAGATCCCAAAACCACTCATTCCACCAGTACCTGAAGCGGTTATGTGTAATTCAAAAACCCATGTACCAGTTTATTTTGACCTGGAGACAACTTGATATGGTACTTCTATTTAAATTTATAACTGAATGATGAGTCATGATTTGATCTTTAATAAATGACTACCTTATCTAAGTTGTAAATCTGATTTTGCATCTGCATGTGATTTTGCCATTATGAAAAGGATATACAATACTTTGTTAAAATTTGACTGATATGTGTATTAATTATGTATTCATTATTTCAGAAAGAACATGTCACATCGCACAATTGGCTTTTCTGGCAGAGGAAGAAGAATTGAAATCTTATGTGCTTCCGAAGCTACATCCAGTGAACTAGACAATCCTGACATTCAGAGGTGCTCAGTGACAGTTCAAAGTGTTATAGCATCCTACTTATACTCGTGCCAAATCAGATTGAATCTGCCATCTCTTCAGTCATTAGTTGTACGGAATCATATGTCAAGAGATTGCCAGGAAGATTGCTGGAAGTGGCCTCCAGTATACTCATCTACAGACAGTATTCAATGATGATACCCAGAATGGTATTTTAAATTTGTGTCAGGAACAGTGTGGAAGCTCAGTAAGAGTTACAAAATCCAAAAAAAAAAAAAAAAATTATAAGTAGTTTGATAGTCACTTTGCACAGTGTAATGAGAGCTGAACAATTTATTTGAAATTGTTTTTTATTGTTTCACTTTTGTAACTGTTTCAATTTGTAAGGTTTGTAATTGTAATGTTGATAATTTTTAATAATTATGTCGTCGTGAGTGTAATTCGGGTGCGGAAATTGTCCGCTCAAATTGTTGTTAGATTTGTAATTGTTATGTTGATGGGAGTGTTGATTCGGGTGCGGTTTATATTCTTAATATCAAAAAACTGACAATGTTGGTTATTTTTTATTGCACTTTCAAAAGATGCTTTTTAGCAGATTGAAACTTTTCTTCTCATATGGATATAAGGGCGATATATTGAGTGTTATCAGGGAAAATAAAATAATTTAATATTTTGAAATGATAAAAATAATTAATTGTGTTTACATTATTATGCGGGTTTTATATCATATTCATTTGACACACTTTTTTAAGTGTTTAAACAATGGCATAAGTTATTTTATGGAAATGTCAACATTTTGCTTTCATGAAAACTGTATTAGTTTTGGGATCCCATATCTCACTTATATGGACTACATCCATATATACCTTTGATATATCTTTGAACCACTATATCTAATATTAGTAATAAAAATGATATTGTCATATTTTAAAACTCCAGGAGCCAACATCAGTTTCTGTCACTGTACAGTTATTATCAAATATATTAATGATGTGATACTTTTTTAATGTTTAGTTCATACATGTAAGATGAATAGAGACTATTTCGTCTTGGTTAATTAAAAAGGCCGAATGTTCGGGGTCAATATTTGGACGATATTAATCTCCTTGATAAGAAGGGTTCCACATTAAGATATAAGAAAACACTTTTCCATTTTTTGCGTTATTTGTTTTTCGCGATTCAAAAAGTAAGGACAATTAGACAATCGCGAAAATTACCGCATATATGGTATCGCTTAACGGAAAAAAGAATATGGCATTGTGTTAATTATTTTAATTATACATAGAATTACAGCTACTCGAGGAAATTAATAAGCAATACAAGGTGACTGAAGGTTGTTAAAAGGCAGCAAAGTGTGTAATAGGTAGTCCATGAATGTATAATAGAAATGCTGTGTAAAGGTTGTCTTTGCTTGCATTTCAATTGGGATATTCTAGATTTATGATCAATTGATCTTTTCCTACCCACAGGTTTGGCTTCTGTTGTGCTTAGAGCATCATCAGCCATCTCAATTACTTCCTCTTCAGCCCCTGGAACAGAAACTTACATCAATATAATGTTTTTACAATATTTTCTGCTATCTTTTTTTTTTTTTTTTAGCTTTTCAACAAATTCAAAATTCCACAAAACATAGAAAATTACGGCGGCTAGGAAGGGACAGATAAAAAAAAATCTTATTTGTTCGGACGAATTAGGATTTGTTCGGACGATTTAGGATTTGTTCGGATGAATAAGCTATTTGTTTGGACGAATAAGTTATTTGTTCGGACAAATTATGTATTTGTTCGAACAAATAAGTTATTTGTTTGCAGGAAATAGGATTGTTTGGACGAATAAGTTATTTGTTCGGGCGAATTACGTATTTGTTCCGACGAATAAAATATTTGCTTGGACGAATAAGTTAATTTGTAAAACAGAGAGAGACTAGACTAGACTAGAGTAAGGGCTACACTTATTCGAAATCTTGACAAGTTTAAGATAAAATTTAAAAACGTATTAAAACCATTTTCGGGGTAGGGAGGGAATGGGTAGAAAGATATTGGTGCATTGAACAACTGAAAAGTAATTTTAGACGCTACTACCCAGGTTAATATTTTCAGAATTACAATTGTTTGGATCGATTTTTAAAAGAATACTCAGATTTGTTGAATATTTTATTTCACAGTTTCTTATCCCTTCCAATATAGGCATTTAACACGTCTTATCCCCCATCTTCTTTAAATGATAATGATTATGTCTATCGTTGCACCCCCGCTTTCGACGCCTATGCAAGATCATGCGCGGATCCAGATAATTTTCCTGGAGCCGGGGGTCCTGAGTGGTAAATTTTGTTTCCCGGGGGAGGGAGGAGGGGTTCGCGCATGGAGATGCCAACTCTAGACAACGTAGGTTTTTTGGTTACAATAATATTTTTTCGCGCAGTGCCAGAACAAATATCGTGTCGTCATATGTTTCGTCATATGATATCGATAGTCGATTTCCGTCTCGTGAGTTTATTTAAAAATTACGTCGTTATTTCGTGTTAAATATCGTATGTTTCACTATCACTGAAAAATAAACACAATCTCCTGGAAAAATCATCACAAACAATTAAATGCAGAATCATACCATATCGAATTTCGACTAGCAGCCACCCTTTTGTTTTGTTTTAAATTGACGAATGATATCAGCTGCTGCAATTATTTTTCAAAATGTGCATGTTTATTTTTTCAATGTTATTTGTTGGATTATATAAACACGGTAAAATATCTGTTTTAAGGCTTTCGCGACTGAAGACTATGGTAGACCTTATTCGAGGTTTGATTTGTTTTATAATACTATCCATAGCAATGTACTATAAACGTATTATATTTGGCCTGTACGATATTTGGCGGAAAGTAGTTTTTTAACAAGTTGGCGTGGATTTGATTTAGCATATTCCTGAATGTTCCTATTCATTTACATGTGCGCATGACATTTATCGATGTACTTGATAAGCCGAAGATGCATTCGTCAAAAACGCTAATTAGAATACAAAGTCAAATGTAATACGTTTACAGTAATCTTTATCACTTGAATATATTTAATAGAAAAAAACATAGTTGTTTTCACTAATTCGACCAACTCACACCAAAGGGTTTCTGAACAATTGATAACACCATTAAATTGAATACACAAGTGTAATTGTAAACTACGATGAGTGTGTATTGGCACTGATTTAAATCTATGATTGCAAATTGAAAGTAATAAGGTAAAACACATATGTGTATTCTTTTTACTATTTATATGTAACTAAAGCTGATGAAAACCATAAAATCTTTCTAACATCTAAAAACACCTACATGTAGACACCAAGACAGAAAAAATGAATTTCGCATTTCTTGAACCTATAAATTATGTGAACAATTACCAAGTATCTGAATATAAAAAGGAGTATATAATAAATTACTTGAAGTGTGTACATGAATTCTAAATGTCCTATTTAAAAACCCAACTTAAAGATAAGTGCCATTCTTAACGATACATACCCGGTCTTTCGGCGACAATGCTGGGTTCTGGTGGATTTGGTTCCCGAGAATCCCCGTTTACTTTAAAAAAAGAAGAGTCCAAACCTTCTTTAACAAATTCAAAATAAACGAAGATTGATATAAACATTATATCAAAGAATCGAACAAATCATGAGACAACACCATAGAAAGAAAAAAAAATCAAACTTGAAGAAATTTGCCGTCGATCCGAGATATATCGTACCAAATGTTTGTTAAACATCAATTTATGAAGAATATTGTATACGTTGTTTGATTTTTTGACGATTTCTTTAAAATCAAATGATCGGTGTTTTAGAAAGATTTGTCCGTAATGTTCTATAGATGGTTTTCGATAAACGCAATTTTAAAGGAGATAGGTTAAAGGAATAGGTTTCTGGCATTTTCAGATACAGAATACAAAATTTTACTCAACCAAATACTTTTCAGCTTGTTTTGAGCCTTGCAAAGGTGTCGTGCTGTATAATAACTCTCGAAAGGAATTACAGGGATTTAAGTAAATTTAACATATATATGTATCGTGAAAAAAATGTGATGCATAACTATTGAATACATTTCAATATTCTGTTATTGCTCTCCGATGATAATTCCTTGTAACCATTAAACTCTATAATACATGTATAACTTTAGTAAATAAAATTAGATAATAACCTATAAAGTATAACCTATTATTCATCTTGATGACCGTCTTCATTAAAAATACAACATTATTGAGAAAGAAGCCATTTATCAACACTGTCGAACGAAATCACTTGCGGTACAAGAATTAATGTTAATTTTTGATCGATACTTTACAGCATTTTGATCGAGGTGTCTTTGTTACAAGGATGTTTTTTTTTAAAAAGCTAAGAAAGTTAGCAAGAGGAATATTAATTTTAGGTCAAATGAGAATACCCAAATTATTAAAATACAAAATATATAATATAATTTTTGTATTGTTTATGCAAATACAAAATTGTGAAAATTTGATACGGTATATCTAATATCAGTAAACAAGTTTGCATATTAGATATGGTAAAACTAATATCAGTAAAAGAAGATTCTGAATGTTGTGGTATTAACTTTGATTTTTTTAAAATAATACAACCCTTTAAAAAATCTCTTTTTCCCTACTATAGTCGATCTCAACTAACAAGCACGTGGTACGTATTTCTCAATTTTAGTCACGCACGCTTATTGCACATATAAAAAAAGTTCCACACGCCATTGCATGTAGAGAAAGGTGACATA
>WFKH01002636.1:30046300-30057818 GCA_016163765.1 Magallana hongkongensis | reverse complement strand
AGTCAGGAGCTCTACCACTGAGCTATCCAGGCCGATATCCACGGTCCATATAGCCCCAACTACTACATTCCTCCCTCCTTAAAGGATCTTCGCACTCGAAGATCACCCCAGGTTCTTCCCCTGGCAGGAGTTCACCTGTCAGTTCCAGGGGCAGGTCACGGCACCAAATATAATAGGAAAGGAGGAATGAGCATATACCACATTGAAAACATATGGCTGGACCGGGAATCAATTAAATAATCCTCGCCCTCGAAGATCACCCCAGGTTCTTCCCCTGGCAGGAGTCAATCTCTCAGTTCCAGGGGCGGGTCACGGCACCAGGAGCTCTACCACTGAGCTATCCAGGCCGATATCCACGGTCCTTATAGCCCCAACTACTACAATAGTACGGCAAATGTTTGTGCTTTGGTGTTGAAAGATACATTTTTTATCACTTCTGGTAATTTTGTTAGCTTTAAGTATATTTTATTCATTAGTATCATTCTTTGCAACGATTTATAGCTCCTAAAGTTTCTAAGGAAGTTCAGTTAGAAAACTTAATTTTTACTCATGGTATTATGCTTCCAATAAAATTCTAAGAAATCTAGCCCAGTATGAAACCGGAAAAATATTGTAAGAGGTAAAATTATCTTATTGATGAACAACCAAACAACTTTATCATACGCCTTATAAATTGAAATGGTAAATACAGGAAGACGACCTTCTCCAATGCTGATACTGACCCATAAACCCAAATTAAGAATGCCTAAAAGGCAGCATGCGTAGGGCACAAACTTGTTATGTAACCACCATGCACATTCTGTGGAGCAAGTATGACACATGCAGTTTTTGCAATCTCTAGGTGAATGCGTTCCTAGTATAAACACTGTTTGGAATAAAGCTAAAAACATGTTGATGATATTGTCGGTCCAGGAAACACCAATAAACTGACTTTCATTCTTTTTCCCTTCAGAATATATAGCAACACAATACATGTATGATAAACAACATTACCAAAGCAAGTAACCAGTAATACAAATGCTGAAACATTTAAATGAAAAATCAAACATGACCACTCGACAAAAAGACATATGGATATCAAAATGAGCATTAGCAATATTATAAACAGTTGCATTGAAACGTAAACATTGAAATCTTCAGGATGGTCTAATATATCATTTGATGGATCGTTTGTTATCACTACTACAAATGTGAAAACAAATAAGGTCAAAACAACCAGAGAGACAAATACTTGGACTGTTATTTGAGCACAATTCGATTTCTTTACATTTTGCATTTTCTCCAAATGTATTTTCATCCCATCTTTCATAGTACAGTGCAAAATAAATAAAAAGAATGAATGTGTACAATATAGATAAAATATTAAAGGCTACACTTAGGTCACTATTTTCTGGACAAATGTCATTAGAAAAATTTTTCCAAGTATATAATCCACAATAAAACATGTAACCTAGACCAAAGATATACAATGAAATTAGTTTGATCTTTAAAAATGTAATACTTGTTTTGTGTTCTGAATGTTCTAACTTGGAATTATTTTCGCGTAAATACAACAGAACTACAAAGGAAATCAAACCAATCGAAATAGATATCATTAAAACAATTTGCACCATATTTTCGTTCTGGCACTCCGGAGAAATCAGTTGCGCCCAATTAACCGCCATAATTGAAACCACAATGGCTTGTAACAAAACTCCTAGCACAATCAAAAGTGTTGAACCTGAAAAATATATTTTGTCATTTTGAAATTACGAACAATAAGACATTTACAATTATTTAAGCCATATCTTTTACCGTTGCATAACATGCGATAGTGTGAAATTTTAATATTCTGCAATTTAATTTTTGTGTAAAAATAGTGGGATGTAAAGAAGTTTATATTTTGTGCTTTAGGAAACTTATATAAATGCTTAATGCTTAAGTATTGTATATGACCAAATATACATTTATTTAAAAGAAATGTTAAAAGAATCTTAAATATTGTATCCATAGTAAAATACATCAAATATACAATGGCATATTGTCATATGTTTATTTTTTTGATGGACATAAATAAATTTAAGTTTACTTAAAAAAATTAATGTTATCAATAAGTGTCCTCCTTGAATGTTAAAGTCTGAAATATTGTATAGTGGTGTATTATAATGGTTCTGTTTATTGTCTTTGGAGAGGCAGAGATTAACCAATCAAAATAAAAAAAAAAAAAAAAAAAAAAAAAAAGGCCATGCGGTACGTCACCCTGCCTCTTCTTCCACCTACAGCCTCTAAAGGGCGGACGTTTTCTCAAGTTTGTAATTTATTTTATCAAGAATTTGTTGAGTTAAATTACTTTTTGTTATGTCTTCAATGGCCAAAACTGTGCGTCGTTTTCACGAATTCTCGAAACATGGTGACATTAGATAGTCTGCAAACCTTGGTCTTGGAAAAACGCATTGTATAGGTTTGTAGTGAAAGGAAGGTGCACGATATAATATCTGAGGATATGGAGAGTGTATCTGGGTTAGGTCTTGATTTAGTTATTTAATATTATTTGACGCAATGTATTTTTTTGCTTTCCATGAATTTCTCAGAATAGTAGAAATTACATTAGTTTGCACTGCTTACCATGTCTTACAAATGTCAGAGGTTACTTTTCAGAAAAATAAGGTTTTGATTCACTTTCAAAATCAAAACATTCTGGTGGTAAGGGTTTTACTCTTACAATCAAGTCCTGCAACTTTTTCAAATAGTGTCCAATGGGGGGATTTTAACACTACTTGTAAATGAGAGGGAGGGGTGTTGTTGAGCCTCTATTTTTGTATCCACAAAACATTGAAGTCATAAGGCAATAATATTCAAACAAATTAAAGCAAAGTCTTATGTTTTGTAATTTGGATGTTAACAGATTCAAAGGACATTCCTTTCTACACATGTAATTGGAATCGTCTTTTAATGTGCATCAAGGCAAATGAGTGATTGTCAGATTAGATTCCTGGGTAGATGGAAATCGGATGCATTAAATTTTACATAAGATATGTGAGACCATGTTGATATATCCTTGGTTGGAAATTGAGCCTCGGGGAATTTTGTGTTTTGTTACTCGTTGATGATCTTGACTTCGAAGTAATTTTCAGGATGATTTACTCATAAGGGCATGTGTCTATCCTTCATCCGGAACAACAGTTCTTTTAAAAGTCGTGTATGTAAATACTAAAGGCTGGTAGGTGAAATGATTGCGCACATATAATTAATTGTAAAAAGACATTGAGGAAGTTTACAGTGTGATGTGTAATTACTTTGGGCTCTTATGTCTATCCATCACCCTGGAACGATATTGCTTAAGTCAATCGTTCATATTTAGGGCTGATTTGTTATGGGACATATGTTTATAGGTCCCATGAAATAATCGATAAGAATGACTTAAGAATCATTTAAGAAAGCAAAAAGACCTTGGTCCAAAATTTTGATATAAATCATTATCTTAATTATCAGAATTGTTAGTTGGAAACATATCGGAAAAATTATAAATGAAATTCGGGAAATATTTTATGAAAACCTAAGAAAAATATCCGATGAGTCAATTTAGATTTTGCAAACGCAGGGAGACACAATAACCCAAATTGTTCAACTAGTCAATGTCTACAATTAAAACACTGAATGTTAACGATTGAATCTGTATCAAAAGTCAACAGCAGTTAGCAGTACTAGTATTACAAAAGATTACTATCAAGTTCATCGATTGGGGAAAACATAACTGAAAGATTCCGATCCACAAGACCTTGTCCAAACCTTGAAGTTAATTAAAAGTTCTGATTGAATTAAAAGAATTTCTGGGGACTGTGTACACAATTAACAAAGACGCATCATCGCTGAACCACAGAAATTTAAAACTAAAATTTTGACTAGGAAAACACACGACAACAAAAAGCCCACTTTTTTATGCACGATCAAAAAACGGGCAATTACTACAATACCTAAACAATGACAAAAGAATTGACTAAGTCTGGAACTTTAAAGGGAAAATATTATATATATTATTGACAGCATAGCAAGCAACACAAATTTGAATTCATATTATCATGTAGGAGAAAATAACAAAAAAAAATCTCGTTATAATTAGAAAATTAACTGGTTATAACGCGTTACTATCTAAGGTGGCTGCTACAGGACATATGCTTTAAATATCTTTTTAAAACTCGTGACCACAAAATAAAACTTCTTCCCACGAAATAAACTTCATGGTCACGACTTTTTTTTTTTTTCGTAGGAACGACTTTTATTTTGTGGCAAAGAATTTTTTTTCGTGGCCATGAATTTTTTTATGGGAGTAACATTATGTTGTGGCAACGACTCTTATTTCGTGGCTATAAATTTCTGTTTCGTGGGAATGACTTTTATTTGTGGCAACGATTTTTATCATGGGAACGACTTTTATTTCGTTGTCACGACTTAAAAAATATCTCAAGCATATGTCCTATAGCAGCCATCGTAATTATCTCGTTATAACGAGAAAATGAACCTGTTTTAACGAGAAGCTTAACACGTTATAACGGGATAATTATCTCGTTATAACGACATAACTTTAATTAGTTGTTTAAATATAGTCTTTCGAAGTAAAGAAGCGTATAGTGGCCTACACTTGCTACTTTATTACGGAAGCGTTTAGAAAAATCTTCACTTTTACAATGATATACCTTTATATGTTCTTACATAATGTCTTTTTATTTAATCAAATATTTTGTATTGCATTGAGGTGAGTTTGCACGACTTAAATTACCTTATTGTAATTGATCAGTTTTCTTGTTATCTGCAATATCGACTTGAAAAAATAAGGAGAGTAAAAATGAGTTTTAGTTATTTCAAGAAAGAAATGTTAACATAGGACAATAACAAATCAAACATTATAGTTATATCGACATGAATGTTTCCATTTTTTTTTTTTGGAAACATATTGCAAAAATATTATTGTCAAATTTACTTTGTTTAATTGGCTATTGTTCTATACTTCTAAGTTTCATTTTGCTGTCAAACACCAAACTAAGGTTCATCTGACTGTTAACCCCCTTTTTATTAATTAATGTTTGCTAACATCAATTCATAAAGCTTGCACCTCTGACCAAGGGAGAAGTAATTTCGCTGGTTTGGTAGAGGGATTCATGAAAATTATAGCCATACATTCATGTCTGATTTTGACGAAGACTTTGTTTTGTTTTTTCTTCTACTATAATGTAGAGCAAACAATGCAAACAATGCATGTATCATTCAAACCGATTTATAGGGTTTTTGCATATAAGCTTAGGTAATTTATATTAATATATATTTAATAAGATCAGCATAATGTGACAAAAGACCTCATTAACATAAAAAAATATTTTACTTAAAAAAAATTGATTTGTTCGAAAGATCAAAATAATCAAATTACTGTAAGTTGTTTAAATTCCAAGGTGTTAAAATTTCACGATTTCTCAAAAAGTACCAATCGCGATGGTTTTAATTTCACGCTCCAAGAAAACCAGTTGATCAAAGTATAAACATTAACACGTTTTAAAACACTTATCTTAATATTTTAGATGGGTTTAACTTAGCGGAAAAACGATAAATCGCGAACATAGTTAAATTAAAACCATTGTGATTATTTGCCAATCTACAGTAGCTATTTTTGAAGATATATTTGCAGTTATGACCATCCCGTGCTTTTTATGATTTTAATTAAACAACGTCACAAAACGGCAATTTTATTGAATTGTGAAACTATTTATGTAATAGATAACTTACAGTTTTCAGTAGTTTTTAGACAAAAGTGTGTGTAAATATAACTAGGCTACATGTTCATTTATGCGGACGATATAATATTTTTTTTTTTAAATATCCGACGGTTTAAGTACGTATGATTTAATATCCCATCAATGCTAACAATCAATTCACTCGTAAAAATTCTTACTCTGTTAATTGTTAAATTGTTGAGCAAAATCATTATTTTGACAAACACTACTTAGCAATAATGAAAAACATCAAGTGAATATAAACATTAATTTTTTAACCTAAGTAACATTTTATATAAGAAAAGAAGATGCCTAAATATAAAAAGCTTAGAGTCGGTTTATTTACTAAATTGCTATTATTTTCTTCTATCCAATATACGATCTTTAAAAAACCTGAAATTTTATTTTAATTCTATCGTTGAAAAATTATTGTTTTCATTTTTTTTTTATTTTCTCTGACTTTTGTTTGAATTAAAAGATAAAGGCTTCTAAATTTTTTAGGGGTTATAATTTATTTATTTAAAAAATTTGGCAGATTCCGAAAGGATACCGAGTAACCATTCACATGGATAAATAGTATTTTAGATGTTGATATAGACATTGCAGTCATTGATGTTA
The DNA here is from genome assembly GCA_016163765.1 of Magallana hongkongensis. Lineage (NCBI taxonomy): Eukaryota > Metazoa > Mollusca > Bivalvia > Ostreida > Ostreidae > Magallana > Magallana hongkongensis. The sequence continues at coordinate 30,051,459 of WFKH01002636.1, read as the reverse complement.
TTTTTGGTAGAAAATACAGATTTTATTATATTTTACACCTTGTTCTCACGATTACTAACAAAGATGCATATACAAAAAGTAATCAAATACCTTATTTTGAAGGTGCAAAAAAGAAAGTAGTTTTATATAATAGAAAGTCGAAAAATAGATGGATCACAAGGGTGGAAATGGTTATGTCTTTTCTAAAAGATAGGCGAATTTTTGCTTTTCTTGAATAGTCTACTGAATTATCTATACTTTTTCATTTCAGAAGAAACTCTTCAATGGTCTTCTCTTTAATTAACACTTCTTAATTTACACTTATTTACGCATGAAAAATGCATTACACATGTATTGTATAAATGTATTAAATTGTGCTTAAAAGTTTATAAGAAATTTTTTAAATTAGTTTGACACCAGAGATCCCCAACCATGGTATTAAACTCACAATGATATTGGAGAGGCCATCTCAAAATACAGGTACATTTACTATAGGAATATATAGGAAATTGTCATTACCGAACTTCGAAGCATATTAAAAAAAATACTGCAATAGCTTTTTCTTTCAAATTGTAATATGTGATTAGAAAAATCACTTTCTACGTTATATGTAATAAATACTAAATTCTACTGTCTGATTTTAGAGGGGTCAATCTCAAAATATTAAAAACACCAAATTTTGCTATTTATTTGGAGTATTACAAACGTAGATTGATATAATGGATTCATTTAAAAATTAAGAAAAATACCCCCAAAGGATAGCATTATTCTGTGTATAAAATTTCAAAGGCGTACGATTTTTACTTTTTCTTTTATGTTATTTCTTATAACGTACCCCTACAATGCTTCATTTTATCATAACGTCATAAAAACACAATGCTTTAGTAAGGGTAGAGATATTGAGAACTTGATTTTTTAAAGATGTAATATTCTAAATTATGTGTTGCTAAACAAAGGCCTGCATAAACAGAAGTTTTAAATAAAGAAATAAACAACAATGGAAGAGAGTAAACAGGAATATGAACTAAGTTGATCACGTGATTAAGTCCTGTAGAAGATTGTATGCTGAAAGTAATCAAACTTTCATTGAAAATTTAAAAAATTATATTTTTTTGGTATTAACGGTGATGCTTTTGTTTTATTTACACAGGGTCAACGTTTGATAGGAGAACAGAAATTAAGTTAAACCAAACTCGCCAGAAGCTGATAATTAATAATTTGTCTATCAATAATAAAGTTGAGATGTTAAGTACATACTAATTATATTACATTCTAATTACATTCTAACATAGTTAATTTTGTTTTATAATAACCACTCATAAATAAGCGTATAGATATTGATTAACGATTCAAATACTTGATACTGAAGCTAATTGATCATAAACGGCAACGAAATAATAATTTTATTAAGATAGAGCTTAAGTTTTTACTAGACCTTTTGAATTTTTTTTTTAATATTAAATAAAAGATTTAGAATAAATATTTACAAAAGAAAGTAAAATTTTAGTCATATACCATAAATCTATAATAGATATATATTACCAAGTGGTTCGTTTGGATTCCGTTGATTACAACAGATCTCAGCAACAATTTCATCCCCATCCGGATCACAATTTACACTGTTCCGGTAACCTACAATTGTACAAGTGCCACATTACGTTTTAAAATTATTGTGTTTGTTTTACCTTTAATAAATATTCGCGTTGCTGATGTATGGTTTATGAATGTGCAAAATCAACTTTTCAATTGAAACTAATGCATTAGTTTATCCCAATTTGATACAATTTTAGATTAAAAATGCGTCCTAAAAAAATAAAGAATGGATAATATTATATAAGACAATCATTTTAGTCATTTTCATTGGCTGAAAGTACATCACGTGACATTCGACCTTTTCCGATTTGACGCGAAAGCGCGCCCGCGGAATATGATATCGCACGACTCGGCAGTATCAACAAAAATAGGTATTGTAAAGACATTGTTCCAACGGGAATTTTAAATACAGAATATTAAAAACAATATTTTGCGAAAAATTCTTCTATATCATCTCCTTATCTATAATCGGTGATTTTCATTGTTTTAAGGTCAAGATCTAGTAAACTATTCCAGAGTGTCTTTTTGGTGCTAGAACCATTATGATGTCATAATTGATTTGATTAAATCATTTTCCTGTACATTACGGCTCTAAAGGAATTATTTAGAAGATAAAACAATTTCTTGACATTCTGTATTAAGGACGCCGACTTTAGTTTGCATTGCGCATGTTTTTGCGCATTCTAATATAATACAGTTGATTTATACTTCTTATGAAATTTTTTCGATATCATTTATAAAATTGAACACAATAAACAAAATACAGATAAAAATATTTAGATTTTTTAAGGAAATTTTTATTTTTAAAACGATTTTTACGTTGTGCGGTAGGGGAGCATTGCCATTGCGCTTTTATGACGTTATGATAAAATGAAGCTTTGTAGGAGTACGTTATAAGAAATAACATAGAAGAAAAAGTAAAAATTGTACGCTGTTGAAATTTTATATACAGAATGATGCTATCCTCGAGGACATTTTCCTCATTTTTTGAATGAATCCATTATACCAATCATCATTCGTGATGATCCAAATAATATAGCAAAATTTGGTGCATTTTAATATTTTGAGATGGCCCCCACTAAAAACCAGACGGTAGAATTTTGTGTTTTTTACATATAAGGTAGGAAATGATATTACTAATCATATATAACAATTTGAGAAAAAAAGCTATTGTAGTATTTTTTTAAACTGCTTTGATGTGCGGAAAATGACAGTTTCCTATATATTCCTATAGTAAATGTACCTCTATTTTGAGATGGTCCCTAAAAAGAACCAGACGGTCGATTTTCATGAACCTTCGCAAATAAACTAGAGTTGGTTTAAATTACATATGGTTAAAAAATAAAAAGTTTTGCTATTGTAGTTTTTCCGCAAAAAAACCCAAATCGGCCTCCTTAAATCATGGGAAAAGTAATCCCGATACCTATATTCAATTCGACATCAGTTTAAAGAGGAAGTCAAGAGCTTGTTTCATTCCGTTTTTGGAGAGACTGTATGCATTGTAGATGTATTTCATTAGTCAAAAATAGACAAAACTCCGAAATTTGTTACTTATTTCCTTCATATTTCATTGAGAATGACAGTTTAAAACACGATTTTTCAGTGTGTTTACCAAATATTTAAGCCCCGGTACACCCTATCAAATAAAGCTATTGTTATGAAGCACAAATGAAAGAATTTATATCTTAAATTTCATAAACCTGTAGGCACCTTTCATTTACTAGATCTTGACCTTAAAACTGATAGTGATATTGATAGTATACTCTCCGTTAATGTAGTGCGTCATCAAGAGGCAGATGACGTCATAGTAAGCCGTGCAGCGAGATAGGCCTCTCGCTTCTTATGTTAAGTACTGTAGGCTTTTTTAAAAATGACGGCGTTGTAAATAATGTCATCATTATGTTAGCAGTAATTATTAAAATAGGAATAGCTTGAACTGGCAAATGATGCGTTGAGTATTTTGAAGGATAGCAGATTATTTTGACGTCATAATGTACAATTCCCTGACTTTTTTGTCTAAACGGAATTCTTGACAGCCATAATTGTGCAGCGAGTGATTATATAATATAACTATTATGGACTTCATTGCAGACACATAAAGTGGTATCGACCTCGCAAGCTCGGTCGATATCACTTTCTGTGTCTTCGGTCGATATCACTTGACATGGGTCCATATAACCACATATTGACCTACAATGAAGTCCATAATTGTATAATATTGCATTTTCGCATTAAGCAGCTGTTTATTAAGGAGGCTTGATGGTCAACAAATTACCCATCAGATATACCTTAGATTTTAAGATATGATTTGTTACGCTATGAACTATTATTTTGTAAAGAAAAATCCCATTAAATTTGGCTTTTAAATTTGAGTATGTTCCTATATGTTTATACAGAGGTCTTCTTCTAAAGGAGATCTATACAGTCTAAAAATGGACACGACTATCCAGCCCTCTTAATGAGTAGATTTAATATTTATTATTTCTCTCTTATGATATGCACTGGGTATGGTTATTGATATATAATATGATTTATCATCTATTTTTTTCACTCGTGACTGAAATCAAAACGGTTTAAAAAAGAGATGAATAAAGAATAAAACTTATCCCAAATCAGGAGAAAATCATTTAAACGGTTTTACATCTATAAAAACAATTTTTTTTAACGTTAAATTGCGAAATTGCATTACGGAAAACTAATACCATACATGTATTTCTTTTCTGATAAATACATAATTGTCTTCTCCTTGCGGTCATTAATAAGAAGTATTCCATCAATCCCTGTAATTAACAAGAAAGAATCTCTCATGCATTTCTTTATATCTAATTAAAAAGGGGGTAGGATAAACATTTCAATGGTTTCAGTTCATTTTTATCAAAATGGTTTGTACTGTTTTACCTTGATGTCGTTGTTTTGGAATGAGTGATTCATTGTCGTTGTTCTCCATTTTTAAGGTCTTCCGTTTCCAACGGAAGACCTTACTATTATTGTGCTTGTAAGATTATTCTTATTTTTCTTTTTTTTTTTTTTTTCTTCCTAGACGCGAACTTTGAGGCTTTATATCTTGCTCATTTCTGAACGGTTTTTGCTCAAATTTTCAGGGCTCATAGACATTACAAAACACTATCTAAAACATTTCATAAACTTTAAAATTCCTCTTCCGTTAACGAGTTATTCCCCTTTAAAAAATTTTTAGGGCCTTTGGTTTCCAGACAAAGGCTCCGAGACTATGATAGCAGGGAATGGGAATCCAACGAATTTGAATAACAGAGACTTTGAAGTTGTGCACATCGATTTTTGTTTTTGGATTACGTTTTTTATTTAGAAAAAGGTAGGGGGTCAAAAAATAGGATTCCAAAAAGTGCGAAAATTTAGACATAATTTTCTTTGTATCTTTTAAACGAAAAATATTTTCTTAAGACATGTAGAATAAAAGTTGTGCAGAATGTTAAGGGCTTTCATTTGACACCAATAAAAAAGGGCTGGCCCCTAAAATTAAGGGCCAATAACGCTTGAAAGTTTTTGCTAAATAACTCAAAAACGGTTAGGATTTCGATATGGCTGTCGCTGGAAAAGTTGTTTGTTGG
>WFKH01002636.1:30006708-30021784 GCA_016163765.1 Magallana hongkongensis | reverse complement strand
TATCAGCATGGGTTATATTTACGGCTTAATTGTGTACAGTTTTCTGTCCGATTTTTAGGTATTCTGACATTTTTTTACCACTGTAACATTGTTTACATTACATCTGCATTTTATAGACACCGTGTAGTTTTTAGCAAGGGTTCTCAAAGAGGGTTAAGATTCGACATAACTCCATACAATGGTTGTGTGGATCATTGAACGCTGCATAATGATACAGAGGTTTATGCATACTATCTGTTTTAAGTTTCAGAAACATTCAATTATTTTAGTTAATCTTTAATCTCCGTGCAAATTATCTTTAACATGAGGTGGGCATACACATGTATATTTCAAGAATTTACAAGAATTACAAACTATCTCTATTTTGAACTAGTATAGCGATTTTACTGTTTCATGAAGTTAAGCGTAATGAAACAACATATTTAATGACAACAATTAAATCATTTACTGGATCAGTACTTTGAAAGAAAAAAACATATCCACAAAGGGAATATTTTAGTACAATGCGTAGTAAAATGAAAACGTCCTCTGCTTCTCTTTGCATTAAAATTAGGTTCATTATAAAAAATATGGGTGATTTTGGTGATTTTGTGATGAAAATATGCATACCCGGTGATGCATGCTAAAATTGTATAGAAACAATCATAAATATATCCTCTTTACTAAACAAATGTGTGATTTTTAGTTATATATAGACACTTCCGTAACCTTCCTACAATTTTTTTTTTTTATAAAATACGATTATGGGAGGTAATTTACACGTGACTTCTTTATTAAGCATTACGATTTTTTTGCGTTAGATTAAATTCCCGCTATCTTATATCTAAACCAATTTGAAAGATGATTTGATTAATTTCAAAAGTATTCTTATACTCAACATAAATTGAGTTTAAACATTTATTTATATAAATCATATATGAAAGTCATAACAATAAGTAGACATTAGAAAAAATAGTGTTTTAATTTGTTATTATTTCAGATCTTTTTATAGGGATAATTTATAGATGAAACGCATTGGTACATCGTTTGCCAAGAAAGTGAGGATATTGACTTGTCTTACAAAAAAAATTAACTTTTCTTAGCTTGTGTTACATTAAATATATTTCTTAACTAGATTTTAGATTTGAAATGTACCAGTTGCTATGAGAATATAAGTAGTTAGATAAGCGTGCGTAATAGTTTGTATAAAAAAAATCAAGTATACTTTGGAATAACATGTACCGTTTTTTAAAATACAATTTATTGATTTTTTTATTCGCTTTGGAGTTTTTATTTAGCGTTTACTTGAGCGAATATAACAAATTGTGCTGAATTCATGCTATGAATTTTAATAACAATTACATTACAATTTACAATATAAATAAAATACAAGAAACGTTCGAGAATTGCTCGAGAATGTCGAGAATAGTATTTCAGTTAAATGCCGATATGTATTCTACCTGGTTAACCACAACTTCCCGATAAAAACTTCAAGCTTAAACTTTAATGGTGAAACTCGTATTGGAAATCTACAATGCTTCAAAATAAAATCTTAACGCATGTATTCCCAACAACATGAAAACAAGCTTCCTAACCACTTTTCAGTACTTTGATTATTAGGAGAGCTCGATAGTTGTGGTCATTTTTAGACTGCAGTGATCTCCTTAAAAAAAGGTCTATATAAAAATATAAGAAAATCCCAAAATTCAAAGGCAAATTACATGGGTTTTTTTCTTTACTAAATACTATTTTATAGGTAAACAAATTATTATTTTGAAATTTTAAGTAGATCTGATGATTTATTTGTTGACCAGCCAGCCTCCTTAATAAAACTATGTTATATGGGACGTATTCTGTTTACTGTTAACTAAAATATGTCGTTAGTAGACGAATTTTTGAAGTGATATAGTTTAACGGATATGAATGGGGAATATATAGCACGAATCCGTTAATTTTCGATATTCTGAAAATTTGGGTATTTTAGAAATGTAAGTGATTTATTTTATTGGGAATTTAATTGGGTTTAAGAGATTAATTAAAGTTTTGATCATATATTTCCGTAATTTAGAAATTTGATCGATTAATTAAGTTAATTAGTGAAATAAAATTAATTAAGGTCACATATTCAGATTTATATCTTAATCAGACTGAATAAACTTCAACTGGGGAATTTATTAGTGTATATGGTTAGATTAGGTTAGGTAAATTCATTAAAGTCACATATTAAGAATTTTATGTGAATCATATTTTTGACATATTAATTAAAGTTGTTGTGAATTTACTAGAAGTCTAAAATTATTTGAGTGAAAATAAAGGGAAGGAATTAATTAAAATTGTTTTTATTTAATATTTCTTTGCTATCTTGTAAGAAAAGGTAGACAGAATGTGTAATCAATTAGTTGTGGAACTTTACAGCAGAGTCTTTATTTTATTTACTTATATTTGAGTTGGTACTTGCCAGTAAAAGTACCTGGTGTCAGAAAAACAAATTAATACAAAGTGTAGCGTTAGCAATTTACACTAGCTTTAGAAAGCAATCAATTATGTAATCTAAGAGTTGTCTACAATAGGCGCAAAGGAGGAGACACATTTTGAAGTTTTATCTAGAAATACAATATGTTTTGATAGCTGAATCTTATGCATTAGTTGAATGAACGTCTGTTATTTAAACTCAGATTTTCTTACGATTAATACAAGTATTGCATAAAACAAAAATGTCTTAAATCAACTATGTCAGTGTTTAGAAAATAACAACAAAAACAAGGCCGTGGGAAGCTTGAGACTGCACTGAATCTGTTGTGTAATCAGTTTTAAACGACCCATTTTCCTCAAAACTTTTCATCGTATTTTTCATTATCACCCAAACAAGTACTTGTCCAGGCACCAATCTTTTTAAATCAGCAATTTGAGAAGAATAAGGACAAGGTTCAAATGTCCGTACTACTACAGAAGTTATAAATTCGAGTGCGTCCTAAAGTTTTTAGGAGTATTAATTCTAGCTAACACCGTTGCTGCAAGAAAATCAAAGATACAGGTAAAGACCGCTTTTAACCCTAATTTGTGCGTTGTTAGCTAACTAACTCTTAAAGGTGGAAAAATGTTAAAATATCATAATTTCTCCGAAATATAACGAATGCCGGGTTATTTTTACTGCTGTTTTTTTTTTATTAGCAAACTTACTGCTTTAAATGTTTGCATGTTCGTTTTTTGACGAATTCAAATATGTGTAAAAATTGAAATCAATCAGCAGTATCAACTTTTATACAATTTCACTTGTGAAACATTTACCGATACAATATTTAGGGTGTCCAAGTAGCGCATTGGATAATGCACTCGCTTCTCACCGCTACGACCCGTGTTCGCTCCCTGTTATCGACAGTGGTTGTATGTAAAAAGGGAATGATGGTCCGTCCTTCTCACATCAATGACTCACTTGCACTAACATCCGTGGCAACGAAAAATTAAATATCAGATGTAAAATGTGTATCAATCGTAAAATAAATAAAGTTCAGTTACTCAACAATATTCAATCAGCATACATCAAATATTAAACGTTAGAGCTACGTGTGCGAGACGTGAGAGAAATGTACCCCAACATACTGACACCGGTAGAAGTAATAAAAGTATTTTATTGTGTAAATATTCAAGTGAAATATAATGATCAGATGTGACCTATAGTGCCGTCAAGATTTCTTTTCAAAGCATATATAATGAATGATGTTTTTCTCGCATTATTTTTGCAAATGTAAAAGAATAGAAACAGATCGGCTATAGAAAGAATTTAACAACTTCATGCAATCAAATGCAAACGCTCTTCGATACATGCATTTTGAGCCAAACATAAAGCGACCTTGCTGACGAAAGACATGATCCAAAACTTCTCTTTTCACTCATCTACATCTTCCATCTCATAGTTTCCAAATCTTGCTATTGTATTCAAAACCCTGTTGTAGTTTCCAAATTGATAAAATACTTGAACTGATATAGTTTGGCCAGGCTTTGGGTTTAATAGGAAAAGATTAGATGTTTACTCTAATACTTTAGGTACTTAGGTAGATGTAAAGAAGACTATGGACTTACGTATGATGCAAATATGATTTACCCAGTAGTTCTTGTATCAAACAAAATGAAATTGAGTCTTACTTCAAGTAGCATGTACACAGATTACCAAGGTCGGACATGTGTTGAATCATTTCAGCCAATGACAAACTGTTGAAAAACAGATAAAAGAAAATGAAACGTATGCATACAATAAAACGACAGCACATTGGGTTGATCAGTGACTATAAAATAAAGGTGAATTATATACCAGTAGTAGTACCATAGTTGGTGTCTACCTTGTTCCATCCTGGGAGAATTAAAAGCTATACTAGCCAACAAAGACTGATTTTCCAACTGTTATTTTTTTTTTAGCCCTAATTAAAAATTTTACATATTTTACATGTATAAAATTGATATTTGCTTCATGAATGCAATATAATTATTTTGTATACTGTATATAGAGTTAGTGTATAGGTTGCTTGTATTGTAACCTGTCTGTCACAATAGTTGAAGTTATATTTATGGTTGTGTTCTGGTGTGAATGAATTAGTGTAGGATTAGTTTGATGTCAGTCAACTAATGTACATGTATGCTATGAAAACATGTGTTATGTGTTAAGTTGATAAGTTATATGTATATATTAAGCAGTATGGAAATTTAAAAAAAAATCAACATTACCCGTATGAGCAAATACTCAGGGCCTCGTTTCTGATATATATTATGTAGGACTGCTAACTCGAGTGGTAGCCCTTTTCCGTCGTTGAAGTGGACCACAATATCTCATTTCAGTGATATATGGTCGACAGCATCTGATCTCAGTGTTGTTGAATACATGTCCATATATGAGGATTGGTCTTGGCCCCGATATCCGCTCGTATGGCGTTGAATTTGGCAATAAAGTAGGAAACAGTACAATTAATATTAGTATATTTAAATGATGCAATTTTTTTAGCGACTTCAATCCGCTCAACCAATAAAAAGTAAATGGCATCGGTCCTAAAATGTATAAAAAAAAAAATTTTAAATAAAAACAATAAAAGCAATAGAAATAAAGATTAATATTAAGTTATATAGGATATTTTAAGAGAGAGTAAAAGCATGACCTTACTGCATTATAACAAATGATAAAGGTATGCGTTGCATGCATGTTCATTCAAGAGTGAATGTGTTAGACCCAAACTAATACGGAATAACATAAACACTATATACAGGTCATTGGATAAATGCGCACATACTAGACAAGCTAGCATACGGGGCAATATTAAAATAAGAGACGTTGTCACATTAGTGATTGCATCATATTCTTTCGTACTTTGAATCTGAAACGTTTACTGAGATACTATCAATTAATATCAATCAGTCAAAGCTCTAATCAAATTCGGTTTTATTAAAACAGTGAAGGCATATTAGTTTGCTGAGTCAATTTTTCAATGTTATTATTCAGAAAATGGATGCCAAAAACCTTTGTACAAAAAGTTGAGGCAACATTAATTTAAGTCAGTTTTTTTTAAATCATGCCAGATCTGAGTCCAGGTCAGGCAAGATTATGACAGCTTTTAGAATATGTATGCTACTCAATGATCATGTAGGTCTAACAAAGACTACGTGATCAGGCAGCAATTTTATTAATACCATACTTTGAAAGGGGTTTTTTGCCAATCTTCAGCCTATTTAAATTAAAGTGCATTGTTTTACTGAGGTGAACATACTCAGAAATTTAATTTTGACTAACATTGCTGATTGAAATCTATTCATGAACAGGTAGTTTGGAGTGTATGAAAATACAGGATATATATTTCATTGTTCACTCGTTAACATCGTTCAAATGAGAAAATTTGATTAAAATTAGCCCGTCGTCTGTGGGCATCGTCGTTGCTGTTTCTATCTGCGACGACTACTTATATATTTATTTTCTTACAACAACCAATTAAAACAGTAAAGAACACAAATCATCTTAAGGTGACGGTCTATGAAGGGAAACGCTCTCTTGAAAAGGGAAACAATCAATAAAACGGACAAAGGATATATACTAGTATGCCTTCAATTTCCTCTCAATATAAATATAACCATTGCAACAGAAATGCTAATATTTACAAAAAAGTTTCTTTATATTGTAAACTGGAGTTGTTTAAACCGAGACGTAGAAAGGATGCAAATTTAAGTTCAAAATAGAACTTGAATGTACCAAGTTTGCACAAATCTTTTAAGAAACAAATTCTACAGCTTCAGTTTCTTCTGCATTTTCATTTTTATATTTGATAGATTAAGAGTTTTTTACACTGTGACCCTCAGACCAAATATAAGGACATAGATAGGTAGCAAATTTCAGCATAATTATTTATAGTAACAAATCTATAAAAATCTGCTCAATAACTATACCGATACATTTTGATATAACTATGCAAACATCTGACACAATGAAGCTTCAAATTTGTGAAAAATATGTTCACAAGAATAGTGATTGATACAAAGGCAATTTGATCACTATAATTTGAATCATGTTATTGTTTTCCTCACTTTTTGACGATCTCTAACAAAAATGCACATACCTACTGAAGTACAATTGAATCGATACAAGGGGGAAAAAAGATAATTTCCTCATTTACACCTCATCTTATTTTACCCAGAGAAATTCACCAGAGCAGAAATATAATTCTTTTGAGGATTTATAACTGAAGAATCTGAAATCTTTTGTTATTCGCAAGTCACTCGGAACAACTCGCATCGTTTTTCAACATTATCTTCCGGGTACTGGCATGTGTGACTGTTGCAATGCAAAGTCCCTGTAGACTTTTTTTTTTAGCTGTGTATTGAAACATGACACACGAAATGGGTAGTTTCAAAATAGAAATCTCGGGATATTTTCTTCCTTCGAATGAACATCGTGTAACTTTGAGGTATTTATGAACATTGAATAATTTAAGAAAATGTGCTGCATTAAACTCGTGTAGAAGAAATTATCCAATGAACTTTTTTGACGTTCATGATATTTTATTTAGGTATATAGTTCAGGACTGTTTTATATAGCTGTTGAATAAGAATAATTGGGGTTTTTTTTACATTTGAACAACGTTTTGCTGAAAAAAAAATTAATTTGTTATATATGATACCATCAGTTGTGTAATAGTTCACACAATGCAGGTGGTAAATTGCAACCACAATAAAAGATTACCAGTTTATCTTTTAGATGTTTTCTATTTAAAATACCACATTGAAATTCTGTTCAATTATGTTCTTTGAACAACTGTGTCGGTACCGGTTATTCAAGTATAAAACTAATTACAGTGACCCTTGGAAAGAGATAGTATCTTAGTTACTTGGCAACACTTGCCCAACAATTATAAACGCTTGTGCATCGAATTCCTTAGCACACTAAGAAATCATATTTCTAACGTACGTGGCTGCACGATAATCTTACAGAGAGGTAATAGTTGATATTGGTGTTGTTTTGTACTTATTAGCTAAATGCTAGAATTAGTAAAAATCTTATATAATGTAAGAATAACCATGACTTAAAACCATGCAATTTTTAAAATGTTTTTCATATATATCCTATTTGGAATTTGATCCTCGAAAGATGAAATTATTTAATCTTCCAGAACTAAACTAACGTTCTAGTTCTGTGTAATATTGAGGTTTTAATCCTTTTTTCTGCAAAAATAAATATATGTCATTAAAAAAAATTCTTCCTAGTAACTAGTTCTTCACATAGCTTACGTGTATAGAATATACTTATAAACAAACATTTATTAGTATATATATCAGGTAACTGCTAGATTATGTTACCCCCCCCCCCCAAAAAAAAAAAAAACCAACCCCCCCCACCACTTTTATATGTTTTTCATTCTAATGTGGTCTCTACCCTTTTGTGTGTGTGTGTGTGTGTGTGTGTGTGTGTGTGTGTGTGTGTGTGTGTGTGTCGGGGGTGGTCATGTTTAACAATTGTAATGGACTTTTGATAGAATTATTGGAATAACATTTTATGTATAATAACATAAATTGTTATTTCAATAATTCCATCAAAATTTCTTCACCACGTTCCCCCATACAAACAAAACATGAGCAGACTTTGATGAAATACATCTAAACATTATGTCATGTTACCAACGATACAATTTTTTTCTATTGAATTATCAATATTCTTCATGATGACGATACCCTGAATATATAATTATGCTTTTTATTATTTTGGCATTTCCTAAAAATCACCGTATTACAAATCCATGATTTAGATTTGGAAAAAGCAAATTTTTAAGTCTGCATCATTTAATCTTGATTGTTTAACTCTTTTGAGACGGAAATTGTTTTTTGGCATTTTTTTTAACATACAAAATAGTCAAAAATGACAAATTTTTAACACACTACATTCTTTACACAATAAAATCAAAATTAAAGTATGCAAAAAGCGATAAAGATGTTTTATTTTTTAGTTTCTTTTCATTGTAGGGAATCATTTGCTTTATTCTAATTGTCAAAAATGGAGGACAACGACAATGAATCACTTATTCCAAAACGACGACTTCAAGGTAAAACAGTACAAAACATTTTGATAAAAAATGAACTGAAACCATTGATATGTTTATTCTATCTCCCTTTTAAATTAGATATAGAGAAATGCATGAGAGATTCTTTCTTGTTAATTACATGGATTGAATTGTATACTTCTCATTAATGACTGCAACGAGAAGAACATTATTTGATTATCAAGAAAAGAAATACAAGTATGGCTTTAGATTTCTAATTTGGTTATAGTAGTCTTCGCAATTTAACGTAAACAAAATGTTTTTATAGATGAAAAACTTTTTAAATGATTTTCTCCTCATTTGGGATAAGTTTTATTCTTTATTGATCTCTATGTTTAAAACCGTTTTGTTTTTAGTAACGATTGAAAAAAAAAAACTAGATGATTAATCATATAATATCTCAATAATCATATCCAGTGCATATCATAAGAGAGAAATAATAAATATCAAATCTACTCATTAAGAGGGCTAGATCGTTTCCATTTTTATACTTTAAAGATCTCTTTTAGAAGAAGAGCTCTGTATAAACATATAGGAAATCCTCAAATTAAAAATCCAAATTTTATTGATTTTTTTCCTTACAAAATAGTGATTCGTAGCTTAACAAATCATATCTAAAAATCTAAGGTAGATCTGATGGGTAATTTGTTGACCATCCAGCCTCCTTAATAAATAACAACTGGTTAATTAGAAATTGCAATATTACCCATTCTTTAAGTTTTATTAAGAACGCATGTTTTAATCGAAATTGTAACATCGTGATAAACTAATGCAATAGTTTCAACTGAAAAGTTGATTTTGCACTTTCATAAACCATACATCAGCAACGCAAATATTTACCAAAGGTAAAAAGAATGCAATAATTTTGGAACATAATGAGCCACTTAAAATTGTAGGTTACCGGAAGAGTGTAAATTGTTATCCTGATGGGGATGAAATTGTTGCTGAGATCTGTGGTAATCAACCAAATCCAAACGAACCATTTGGTAATATATATTTATTATAGATTTTATGGTATATTACTAAAATTCTTTTGTAAATATTTATTCAAAACCTTCTATCCAATAATTTTTTTTTAGACAAAAAATTCAAGGGTTCTAGTAACGTCTTAAGCTCTATCTTGATAAAAATTAATATTTCGTTGCCGCTTAGATTTATGATCAAATATTGCTTCAGAATTAAGTATTTGAATCGTTAAACAATTTCTATACGCTTATATATGTATGGTTATTATAAAACAAAATTAATCATATCAGAATGTGTTATTAGTATGTACATCTCAAATTATTATTGAAATAAAATGTTATTTATTATCAGCTTCTAGCGAGAATGAGACTATTGATGAAGACAGAGGAAATCCTTCACTCCAAACTAGGGGTAATTGTTCGGGTAAGATTTGTTTTGGTTTAACTTAATTTCTTTTCTCCTATCAAACGTTGATACTGTGTAATTGAAACATTGGCATCAACGTTCATTTAAAAAAAATAAGTTGTTTTTTTTTAAATTTTTCAATGAAAGTTTGATTATTTGCCGCATACAGTCTTCTATGGATTTGTAAGGATCTCGTTATAACGAGTTAATTATCACGTTGTACATTTAACGAGTTAGTATCTGGTTTTTATCTGGATCTCGTTTTAACGAGTTGGGATATATATTTTTAGAATTTATAAATTAAAAAAAAAACAAACAAAACAAAACAAAAACAATGAGCAAACAGTAGTTAATCAATTTCTCTGACCACATATCGCAATTTCGTCGTCAATTCAAATTTCAAATAAAATGTGATTAATAAAGGTCGGTTGAAGGTTCTAGGTCTTTTGTATGAATTAATTATTCTTTTGCATCGTAGTAACGTCTACTTATTTGTGCCAAATATAGACATAAACATTTGCTATGTTATTGATTATTGACTTGTTAAATGAAAAATAAAATGTAAATTTACACATTGAAAGTAATAATAACTGTAACGATACTCAACAGTGCTATTGGTATCATTGATAAATGAATAGTAAAAAAACTAGGTAAACAGACAGGGAAGTGACATGTTGTTTTAACAGTCATTTAAATTAACACCTTGTAACCAATTTCCCTTCACGATTGAATGTCTCCAGTTACACTTAACTTGATATCTATGTCTCAAAAGTTAATGTAAAATCATTTTTTTTTATAAAATTGCTTTAAAATATACAAATTTTTATTATATACGACTCACTGATTTTCTGATCGGCTACTATCGTTCCGACGGAATAACCTGTAAACTGGTTAAAAATTAATGAGTACAGAATTTCTTGGAATTACTTGTATGATTAAAAATTAAAAATAGCTCTCGTAATTCCTTGTGGATCTAGATACGGGGATGAGGAGATCCACGAAATTTATTAAAATTGGAGCCAAAACGAATTCCAATGATTCAACAGTGTCATGTCATTAAATGCGCTGGCTAGAGCTAGAGCTAGATTCAGAGTGAGATGACGACCCATAACAATTGCCCGCAAAGTAAATTCAACAATAATTTTTTCGCAATATGCTTCTTAGAAATGAAAAAATATTAATGTCAATAATAACTATAATGTATGCATTTCTTATGTTATATGTCAATTTTTTTTCTCGATATGACTAAACCTCATTTTTACACTCCTTATTTTGTTAAGTCGATATTGTTGATAGCAAAAAAAACATAACAAAACAAAACAAAAAACAAAAACAAAACAAAAACAAAAACAAAACTGACCAATTACAATAAGGTGATTTAAATCATGTGACCTCACCTCAGTGCAATACGAAATGTTTGTATAGATTATAGGACACAATAGTTTATATGTTGGTAAGACGATATAAACGTATATCAATGTAAAATGTATAACACAACGCTTCCGTACCTCTAGATACTTTATTCATACACCTAAACAAAGTTATGTTTCTTGTAAAAATGTGTTGATCTTTTCGTTATAACGAGTTAAGTTTCTTATTATGACGAATACCTTTCTTATAATTTTCTCCCACCTGATAATATTAAATAAATTTGTGTTGGTGGCCATATACTGTCAATAGTGAATATTTTCCCTTCAAAGTACCGGACTCAGTCAATTCTTTCATCATTTTTTAGGTGTCGTATTAATTGCCCTGTCGTTGATCATACATGAGAAAGTGGGGTTTTTTGTGTGTCTTTTAGTAGGCTGTATTTTAGTTTCAAATTTCTGTGATTCAGCGATAGTGCGTCTTGGTTCATCCCCCATATATTCTTTTGATTCAATCAGAACTTTTGACTTCAAGGTCTGAAAAAGGTCTTCTGGATAAGAATCTCCTCAATCGATGAACTTGGTAGTTATCTTTTTCTCTTAAGCTGATGACATTAACTACAAATTTAATCGTTAATATTCAGTGTTTTAATTGTAGACATTTGACTAGATTCACAGGATTTGTCGTTAAATTGTCCGCTTGAAGTCTCAAACTCTAAATTGACTCATTGGATATTTTTCTTAGGTTTTCATAAAATATTCCTTTAAATTCATTTAATTTTTTTATTTGATTTCAATTAAAAATTGTGATTGTTTCATGGAAGCTATATATAGAGAGAGAAATTTTTTACTGATAGAGGGGATGTGTTACAGTGTATCACGCAGCTTGGGTTAGATCGTTTTTTGTTTGTTTGTTTGTTTGTTTCTTTGTTGTTTGTTTGGGGTTTTTTTCTTAGATGTTTTGTCCTTTCAGCCATTGTAAACTATTTTTCACCGTCTTGTTAGAATTCCATACACGAAATACACGAAATCTTTAAACAAATGATTGTCTCAAGGTTTATACACACTTGAAGTTTGAGTCCAGTGAAACGCTCTGATTAATTCTCATTAACTGCATCCCTTCAATTGTTTTAGTTATTACATGTGTTTATCTGTTGCTATATTTATAATAAGAGGATAGGACAATCAAAGTAAAATTATAATGATAAATCTTAATTTGATAACATTATATTCAACTGTGATTTTACATAAGGTATCATAAGATACATGGATAACAGTATTTAAAGTCTGGATTAACATGCAATTGATCTATTTGTTTTAGATTAAATGGATCAAATATTTATTTCCTTTCTTCAATGATTATTGATTTGATCATGTATCAGTCGGCACTCATTAAAATAATAAATCGTATTTAAAAACTTACTAATTTCATATTACAACACTTGCTGGTGCAAAGAAACATTCATTGTTAAGAAATATAATTATAACTAGACACGATCTCGTTGCGAGCAACGAGGAGGTCTTCCGTCCGATTTTAGAAGTTAAGATACATGTTAGATCTTGATTTTGCTATAAAACAGCTGAACATAACTTGAAAATAGAGCTAATGGGGTGTCTTCATTCTAAATATCAGATAGCATTTTGTTTCAGGTGTAAGAGGTTCGGTTGAAATACCTTAGACCCTCCTTGACCCCTAATTTAAGGGGCCAGTCCCCTTCTCTTGATATCAAATGAAAGGTATTTTATTTCTTAACACAAAACTTTAGAACCCTTTTGGTCCCTAATTTTAGAGGCCAGCCCCTTTTCCTTGGTATTAATCGAAAGGTCACTTAAAACTACACACATTTTGTTCAACAAGTGTTTACAAATTCTTTATCGTTCTTGTGATATTAGAGAAAAAAGGTTTTAGGGGCCGACCCCTTATCTCCTTATAGGGGCTGTTTAACAAATATTTGATGTTTGCAGACTGTTTAGTAGATCATTTCGAGCATCTTTTCTTCTATACTGCTTATCAAAATATTTTTCCTTTTTGAGATAAAGTTGATCAAAGTTTTGAATTTCTGACCCCTAAAAACCCCTAATTACGTAACACATGAGAAAATCATTAAATTGTTAGGCTACATAGTTGTAAGATAAACATATTTGCTTCTATAACCTATTACGAAATATCCCTCAGTTAAGAGCTATAACTAAAATACTTTAGAGCCCTCTATGTCCCTTATTTTAGGGACCAGCCCCTATTTCTTAGTTTTAATCGAAAGGTCACTTAACACTTCACACATTTTGTTCAACAAGTGTTTACAAATTCTTTATCGTTCTTGAGATATCGGAGAAAAACGATTTTAGGGGCCGACCCTTTATCTCCTTATAGGGGCTGTTTAACGAATATTTGATGGTTGCATGCTTTTTAGTAGATCATTTTGATTATCTTCTCTTCTATACTGCTTATCATAATATTTTTCCTTGTTGAGATATAGGAGATCAAAGTTTTGGACTTTTGACCCCTAAAAACCCCTAATTACGTAACACATGAGAAAATATTTATATTGTTAGGCTACATAACTGTAAGATAAACATTTTTGCTTCTATAACCTATTACAAAATATCTCTCAATTAAGGGCTATAGATGAAATACTTTAGAGCCCTCTAGGACCCTAATTTTCGGGGCCAGCCCCTTTTTCTTAATATCAAACGAAAGATCTTGTAAATTTAAATTTTTTTTGCATTACATGTTTTAACAAAATTTTTTCCAGAAAAGAGATAAACAAAGAAAAGCACGAAAATTCACTACGCTTTTGATATCTCAACTTTCGAGCCCTAACGAGCTTTGGCGCATTTAGAGCTAGACATATAAAACAACAACCATGCAAAACTTCAATCTTTCCTCTACCAACCGTAGAATAGAGCTCAATATCTCTTACAGTTTAGAAGAACGACTGCAGACAAAATACCCAAATAAAAATTGGAAAAATCTCAAAATCTCAAAAACGGATGTGACGTCATCAATGAAAAAAATTTGCCATCAGGTTCAAACCAATGTATATCATATCTGAAAATTTGATGGAGATCGGCCAACCGTTTCTGAGAAATCGCGTGCACAAAAATCGGAAGAAAAAAATAAAAATAACTAGAGTCTTGTTGCTATAGCAACAAAAAGGTCTTCCGTTCCTCAGGTATAAATCTTTAAAAAAAATGCTTTTCTCTTATAAAAAAGAAAAAGGATATAATCGATACGGTGATGGAATCTTTCAGTAACTTTTTCTATGTGGAACAAAACGAAACGAGAAAAAGTCATTTTTGAAATTTGCTCTGACGACCGGAAGTTACGCTGATTCAAACGGAACATGGTAAACATATTTTCATACATTGTTTTATTTTTCCTCAAAGTATGGATGCTTAAACTTTTGTCAGTTATGAGATCTCGCTGAGAAAAGGTTTATTCTCTCGGGACAGGAAACGGACGAACAGAATTGCTTAATGAAAAAAAATGTTAATATATCTTAAACACTTTCCTCTCGTACACTACTGTTTATCGAGCTTACTGAAACAGTGTAAAAAAAACAGCTAAACTTATCAACAATGTCATTTGTTTGAACACTTCCGGTGAGGACCGGAAGTGACGGCTGACAAAATGAAACACGTTAAACACATCATCTATCAAATGTCTATCACCTACATAAGTTTAGTGTTTTGATCACTAACAGTTTCTGATTAACGGCGGGTACACAATTTAGTATAAAAAATCTACTTGAGATATTTGAGATATCTCACCGGAAATGGATCTTTTTTTTGTTT
>WFKH01002636.1:29989761-30005764 GCA_016163765.1 Magallana hongkongensis | reverse complement strand
AAAAAAAAAAAAAAAAAAAAAAAAAAAAAAAAAAAAAAAGAGAAAAGCTTCTTTCAAATTGACAATATAATGGATATAATATAAACACTGAAGAAACATTTAAGAAAACCTCCAGAACTTACTTCCATGTCAAAACAACGAAAGGTAAAAAAAAATCAATTTTGTCTACTTCCTGTGACGACAGGAAGTTACCCCAATTCAAGGAAAACATGTTTAACATATCATGCAAAAGTTAATCATCCCACAAAGTTTGGTTGCTGAGTTCTTTACCGTTTTTTGAGATCTCATAGAGACAAGGTTTATTGTCTCGGGACAGGAAACGGACGAACGGAATTGCTCAATAAAAATAAAAGTTAGTATTTCTTAAACATTTGCCTCTCGTACATTACTGTTTATCAAGCTTACTAAAACAGTGTAAGAAAATCAGATAAACTTATAAACAATGTCATTTGTTTGAACTCTTCCGGCATTGACCGGAAGTGGCGTCAGACAAAATGAAGCACGTTAACCACATTTTCTATTAAATGTCTATCATCTTTCTAATTTTGGTGTTTTGACCACTTACAGTTTCAAAGATCTGGTGGGTAAAAAATTCAGTTTAAAAAAGCTACTTGAGATATTTGAGATATCTAACCGGAAGTAGAATTTTTTTGTTTATTTAACATCGGAGAGATGATATATGCAAGCATTTATACTTATATAATAATTCTATGTAAAATATATAAAACACGGAAAAAAATAATTTTTAAAGTGCTTCCGGTGACGACCGGAAGTTACGCCGAACAAAACAAAATAATGTAAACACATCTTCATAGAAAGGTCTATCATTCCACAAAGTTTGATTGTTCAAGTCATTATCATTTTTGAGATCTCGAGGACTAAAGGTTTCTTGTAAATGTCTATCATCCATGAAAGTTTCGTGTCTTCATCACTTACAGTTTTTGAGATCTCGCTGTTACAACATTTGTCTAAAAAAGACTACCTGAGATATTTGAGATATCTCACCGGAAGTAGAATTTTTTTGTTTATTTAACATCGCTTAGATGACGAATGTAGGTATTTATACTTATATTTTAATTTTGTAGGAAATAAATTAAATGCGTAAAAAAAAATAATATTTAAAGTGCTTCCGGTGACGACCGGAAGTTACGACGAGCAAAACAAAATAGTTTAAACACATCTACACATATAGGTCTATCATCCCACAAAGATTGAATGCTCAAGTCTTTACTATTTTTGAGATCTCGATGTGACAAGCTTTTTGTCGCGGGACAGGAAACGGACGAACGGAAGTGAATTTTGATAAAATGAAAAAAACGCCTCGAGATATTATCATTCTCTATCAGTTCTAAAAATTTCAGGAAAATCTATCTAGCCATCTCTGAGAAATCTTGTGGACAAAATTTGGGAAAAAAATAATAATAACTAGACTCTTGTTGCTATAGCAACAAAAAGGTCTTCCGTTCCTTATGTATTAATCTAAAAAAAAATTAATTTCTCTTGTAAAATGAAAATGTATATAATTTATACTGTGATGGAATTTCCCAGTAATTATTTCTATGTAAAACAAAGCAAAAAGACAAAAAGTCAATTTTTGAGTATTTTCAGTGACGACCGGAAATCACGCCGGATCAGACAGAACATAGTAAACATATCTTCATACATTGTTCTGTCTTTCCTCAAAGTTTGGATGTTCAAGTTTTGTTAGTTAGGAGTCCTCGCTGAGAAAAGGTTTTTGTCTCAGGACCGGAAACGAACAAACGGAAGTGATTAAGGAAATTAAAAGTAGATAGTTTTAGTACATTTACCTACGGTACGTTACTGTTCATCACACTGAGTAAATTGTTTTAAAAAATCTAAACTTTAAAAAAATACTTTATTTTGCTTGAACGCTTCGAGTGAGAACCGGAAGTGACGGACGACCAAATGAAATCCATTAAACACATGTTCAATCAAATGTCTATCATCTATATAAGGTTTGTATCTTGGTCTCTTACAGTTTCTGAGATCTCCAGGGACAAAATTTTTATAAAAGAAAATTACCTGAAATATTTGAGATGTCTCACCAGAGGTATAATTTTTTCGTTTATTTATCCATGTGTAGATCAACTTTTGTATTTCTATTGCTAAAATATTACTTCCATGCCAAATAACAAAAATATTTTGAAAATATCAAATTTTGGTGTACTTCCTCTGACGACCGGAAGTTACGCCGGATAAAACAAAATATTGTAAACACATGTTTATACATAGGTCTATCATCCCACAAAGTTTGGTTGTTCAAGTCGTTACCGTTTTTGAAATCTCGTCGAAATAAGTTTTTTTGTCTCGGGACAGGAAACGGACAAACGGAAGTGCTCAATGAAAAATTAATATATTTTTTTTTGTATGCTTGACAATCGCACATTATTGTTCATCGAACTAACTAATACTTTCAAAGAAAAACAGTTAAACAGATAAACAGCTTGATTTGTTTGAACTCTTCCGGTGTGGACCGGAAGTGACGGTCGACAAAATAAAACCAGTTAAACACATCTTCAATCAAATGTCTATCATCCATGAAAGTTTCGTGTCTTCATCACTTATTGCTTTTGAGATCTCGCGGGAACAAAATTTGTTATAAAAAAGTTACTTGAGATAATTGAGATATCTCACCGGAAGTAGAATGTTTTTGTTTATATATCATCGCTTAGATGACACATGTAAGGATTTATACTACCAGATTCATTTTATGTAAAACAAGTTTAATACATAAATAAAATAATTTTTGAAGTACTTCCGGTGACGACCGGAAGTTACGACGAACAAAACAAAATAGTTTAAACACATCTACAGATATAGGTCTATCATCCAACAAAGTCTGGATGTTCAAGTATTTGCCAATTCTGAGATCTCGAGGGAACAAAGTTTTTTGACGCGGGACAGGAAACGGACGAACGGAAATAAATTTTGAAAAAATGAAAAAAACGCCTCGATATATTATCATTCTCTATCATCCCTGAAAATTTCAGGGAAATCCATTCGGCCATCTCTGAGAAATTCTGCCGACAAAAAAGGGGAAAAAAAAAATAATAATAAGAAAGAAAGAAAGAAAAAACACTACAATCACTATAAGGTCTTCCGTTGGAAACGGAAGACCTTAATAAGAAAGAAAGAAAAAACCTTACAATCACTATAAGGTCTTCCGTTGGAAACGGAAGACCTTAATAATAGGGAAAAAGAAACCGAAGAATAACAATAAGGTCTTCCGTTGGAAACGGAAGACCTTAATTATGTTCATCAAATAATAAACATATGGCAATAAGAGAGTATGACAATGCATATTATATGTATTTTATTGTTGACATTAAATATTCTTTTGACATTTCACTTACATGAATGTATATTTGTTCAAATTTCATAAATACATTAAGTATTTATATCAATTTATTTTAGCAAAACATACACATTTCATAACAATATTTTTACAAAGAAGTTAAATTGCAGACTATTAAATTTTTACACTATGGCATATCATGACATTGATAAAGATTTGCCTTAAAAAAATTATACCTGCCTTATTATTAGTAAGTTCAAAATGACAAAATATGTTTTTCAGGTTCAACACTTTTGATTGTTCTAGGAGTTTTGTTACATGCCATTGTGGTTTCAGTTATGGCGGTTAATTGGGCGCAACTGATTTCTCCGGAGTGCGAGAACGAAAACATGGTGCAAATTGTTTTAATAATATCTGTTTCGATTGGATTGGTATCCATGGTAGTTCTCTTGTGTTTGCGCCAAAAGAATTTCAAGTCAGAACTTTCAGCACGCAAAACAAGTATTACCTTTTTGAAAATCAAGCTAATTTCATTGTATATCTTTGGTCTAGGTTACATGTTTCATTGTGGATTATATACTTGGAAAAACTTTTCTTATGACATTTGTCCAGAAAACAGTGACCTAAGTATAGCCTTTAATATATTATCCATATTGTACACTTTCCTTCTTTTTATTTATTTTGCACTTTACTATGAAAGATGCGATGAAAATACATTTGGAGAAAATGCAGCTTCATTAGGAATTGTCTTAACGAACGCGTGCATTTGGTTTAATGCACTTTTTTCTGAGTCTAACTTGCTGTTTAAACATGATATGATTGTTGATAATTCGTCAACGGTAATAAATGTTACCATATCAGCAAAAAGAGCAATGGAGGCCATTGAAAAGTCTGATCCGTTTTTATCCCCAGCAATGATAGAATTTTCTCTAATATCTATTGACATGTTATTTTTAAAAACCGACCGTTCTACAAAAACCTCAAATTCAAGTAATTCAAATGAATCTGAAAATAAAACGAAAAGTAATTATTTCACACGTCTGCTAAGGTGTGTTCGAATAACAGTTCCATACTTTCTCTCTCTGGTTGTTTTGACCTTATTTGTTTTCACCTTTGTAGTAGTGATAACAAACGATCCATCAAACGATATATTAGATCATCCCGATGATTTTAACGTTTACGTTTCAATGCAACTGTTTATAAAATTTCTAATGCTGATATTGATATTCATATGTCTTTTTGTCGAGTGGTCATGTTTGATTTTTCATTTAAATGTTTCAGCATTTGTATTACTGGTCACTTGCTTTGGCAATGTTGTTTATCATACATTGTACTGTGTTGCTTTATATTCTGAAGGGAAAAAGAATGAAAGCCAGTTTATTGGCGTTTCTTGGACCGACAATATCATAAGCATGTTTTTAGCTTTATTTCAAACAGTGTTTATACTAGGAACCCATTCACCTAAAGATTACAAAAACTGTATGTGTCATAATTGCTCCACAAAATGTGCAAGGTGGTTACATAACAAATTTGTGCGTTACGCATGCTGCCTTTTAAGCATTCTTAATTTGGGTCTATGGGTCAGTATCAGCATTGGAGAAGGACGTCTTCCTGTATTTACCATTTCAATTTATAAGGCGTATGATAAAGTTGTTTGGTCGTTTATCAATAAGATAATTTTACCCCTAACAATATTTTTCCGGTTTCATACTGGGCTAGATTTCTTAGAATTTTATTGGAAGCATAATACTTTGAATAGAAATTAAGTTTTCCAACTGAACTCCCTTAGAAATCCTAGGATCTATAAATCGTAGCAAAAAATGATTCTAATTTTAGAATAAAATATAGTTGACGCTAACAAAATGATCAGAAGTGATTAAAAAAAATTATGTATCTTTCAAGAGCCAAGCATAGAAATTAGCAGTACTATGAAGTCAATAATATCTTATATAATTCTAACACTTTTAATAGCAAACATACTTGATGATCTGATGTGTCGTTTCTGTTTTCTATGGGGTTTTTAAGCCTTAAATATTCTTTACTAAAAAGGGTTTATGTATT
The DNA here is from genome assembly GCA_016163765.1 of Magallana hongkongensis. Taxonomy (NCBI): domain Eukaryota; kingdom Metazoa; phylum Mollusca; class Bivalvia; order Ostreida; family Ostreidae; genus Magallana; species Magallana hongkongensis. The sequence continues at coordinate 30,000,387 of WFKH01002636.1, read as the reverse complement.
CAAATTTTAATATGATGAAGACTGATGTTTAAATCCAGTAAGCGCTTTTGAAATAGAAACGTTGGAACTGTGCATTTTCTTTTTCTTTTTTTGATATATATATACATTATATTTGCATGTATACAGGATATATTTTCTTATGTTCTTATGCAAAAAGCTGATTCTCAGTGACATTTAACAAAAAGCTCTTTTTTGTGAATACTTAAGTTAGTGTACGAATGTCTGAGGTTTCATATATTTGTAAAACAACTGTTTATATTGAATTACTTCAAAGTGATAATGCGATTTGGATTGTTTTTATCATTGCTTTATTGTTTTCATAAAAAAAAATTCATAAATTATCAAAATTTTGTTTAAAATGGATATTAAACCAACATTTTCAATTTATTTTACATTATTTCTTGTTTCTTAGCTTAACCTTCGTTATTCAATCATGTTATGTTAAAACACTCATCTAGAAAAGAAAAGTGCATAACAACGACAGTGCCAAACTTAAAGCAGGCATCATTAAAGTAATTATCTAAAATTAAATGTTTGGTTTTTTTGTCTGACGGGTATGATTAAGGTAAGACGTAATACTGATCACATGACTTTTGTTGATCACATGGCAGTTACTTTCGAATTTTATATATATATATATATATATATATATTTATATATATATATATATATATATATGTATGAAAACATTTTTGTCGTCATATTCTGTTAAACTGAGTCCAGAAAATTACTAAATGTCCCACAATCTTACTGTCCTGCAACCCTTCAATACATCACTTGTAGCTGTTTAATAAGTTTCCACTTATTAGACGGCTATTTTTAACAATTTTTAAAAAGTATCTTTTAAAAATCAAATCTTTATAAACCATTATACTGAGGATGTATTATCACTTTAATCTTGATATTGGTCACCATTGTCTATTAGCTGTTTAACTATGACGTCACCTAATGAGCTAATTCTAGCAATTTTGCTAACAAATAAAAATATTCTCATTTTTTCTGTACATTTTGCATTTGGAAGCATATAGCACAGGTCTGCACAAGTACGATTTTTACATATGTCTTTTTCATATACATGTAATTATACACATCATACTTAAAAAGGGTACTTGAACAAGTCTGTGATCGATGTTTTCAAGTCGAAAAAACCGTCGGAAAACTACCATACTTTGCTCCAAAACATTAATTTATCAAAATACGACAATCTCTATGAATCATTTCGACATAATGAGATGATGACATTATATGAGGATAATCGTTTACACACTTATTTTGAATATGATTTCTTCCACTTTATTATTAAAGCTCTTTATGAAACTTTTTTGGGGATGGGCGAGAAATGCATTATACTGCAATTAATTTTTTTATTAAGTATTTTTGTGCAGTCAGATTCTCTTAAAATTTAGAATAAAAAACTTGAATATTTGAAGTGTTGATTTTATCTTTTTCCCCCCCTTAAAATATGATATCGTCATGTTAGAAAGGCAAACAATATTATTGATTTTTTTTATTGTTTTCCATTCTTTAGATTTTTTAATAATATTTGCAAATAAATTCCATAAAATTAGTTTTCTTATTTCAAAAAATGAAATTGTCATAAAAATCCAAAGTGCCAGAAAAGGTAGCAATTGATGTTCAAATGTCTGGTTTTGTAAGGCAAGAAAGTGGCCACAAAATTAATAAACTATGTATTTTAAAAATAGATGTCTAAAAAAAAAGCAATAGAAAACCATTGATTGATAATTTTACTCTGTACTCTCCGATCACTTTAAAATGAACTTTAATTCATAACAATAGAGGAAAGGGAGTTTCCTTTATTATTATTCCACTATAGGTCGTACGTGTTAAACATAAACTTTATATGTTCAGCAGATGTACGGAAGGAAGTCAAAACCTCTGTTTACATATCAAAACTTGGTAACATTTTATACCTAAACAAAGAATGAATACTGTTTTATCGACACATACGGTTAACATTCAGACATTGTTGATTAAACTTGATCAATAGAAAATAGACACCGTTGAAAATATTTGATTTTCAAAGAAAGTTATAAATTTGGCTTCTAGTTTGCTGTATCTATTCTAACGGAACATTTATGAAAATTATTTCATACAGAAAACGTAATGCTCCCGATTTGACTTTTTTTAAAAGTATGACGATTGTTAGCATTAAAAATGTTTGTAAAATGTATAAACATTCTAAATCAATGATTGCAAGAAAAATAGAATCAGCATACAAATCATAATTAAGAACGCTGTTTTGTGTATCTTAGGGCAAAAGAGCATCCCATTTATTTAGAATTGCTAGTGCATCAATGAGGATGAATATATGAATTGAATTTATGCCTGACATTGTATAAATTTAACAAAAAGCTTTTGTAAAAATAATTCTAATTTTGTGAAAACAATTATGATTTCAAGCGATGCATATATACTTGCTTGAAAGTAATCAATTAGAGATTGTTCAAATTCAACTTTGCGCTAAAACTTGATGTGGAATACCAGACTATGCATTGCATGCCGGTATGATATGAAATTTTAATTTTTTGTGAATTAAAAAAAATAATAATAATTACAGTATGAGATGTTAGAGTATTTTAATTGTAAACGATAAGTATTCGATATACATGTATTTATCGTTCATTAGTCCCATTCATTTTGAAGAAATAAAATTATATGCGTTTTATTTTTGAAATACCTATTATTTCAATATTTTAGCCACACAGTTTACTGGAGCGACTTCGAAAGCATCGATAGGTAAAGTGTTGGTGTGTGTGTCGTAATTAAGAGTGTTTTATTGTGAATCCAACTAAATTTGACATATGGTTAACGCCACTGATTATTCAGAAAGGACAATGATATTTGCAACGAGAAAAAAAAGCATTTAAAATTTATCACTTAAATGTTAATTTAATTTGACTTATAAATCAATATGTTTTAATGTATATTATAAATTAAATATAATGCAAATTGTAAACAAATTTAAGTTAAATTAATCTTGCAAACATTTATATTCCTTTTTTGAAAATTTTAGCCACATGGATCGTTGGAGCAACGATAGGTTAGTAGTGTTTTTGGTTTTTTTGTTTTTCGTAATTTTTGGAGTTCTGTATTACTTATCTTGTGTTACTTGTAACAGAAAAAACTCCATCGAATCATCAATACATTATGTATTTAATATGTTTTATAATGTATAATGTTTATATTTTTCAGCTATTTTCGCCCCGCCTATTATTGTTAATTTCCTTGATCGAGTGTCGGACGATTCAGAAAAGGAGATGTATGTTGCGATAGTTTTAATTGTTTCCCACCTGTTTGGGGCACTGCCAGTTGCAATACTGGGGAAAATTCGCCCGAAAGGTGAACGGATCGAATGCTTTAATCGTCGTGGAATTTCATTTTTGAAAATGAAGTTGATTTCAATGTATTTTTTTGGAACGTGTTATTTTCTTCATTGTGGGTTATACATATGGAAACACATTTTAGAGCATGTGAACAGAGAACTTGGTATCATATGTTATGTGATGACTGCTATTCACGTATTTTGTTTGTTTGTCTATTTTGTTGTATTTTACAGGAGAAAATGCGAGTCTACGTATTGCATTACCTTTTTATCAGTTGTAGCAATTATTTTTACTAACATTGGCACTTGGATCGACGCACTTTCTTCAGGTTACCTGTTCAAGTCTCACTCAAATAGTTCTTTACCCGTGCAAAACCTAACTAGAGCAATGGAGACTTTGGAGGAAACTGAACCATTGGTTTCATCTGCCATCATAAGTTTTTCTTTACTGACAATAAGTTTGCTTTTTCCAAAGGCTGTTGATACATGTACCTTTTCTAAATCATATTCGAAAAAAGTTGATTCAACTCCAAAAAATGATACCGCATTTTATAACCAAATTATAAGAACGTGCAAAATTATTTTTCAAATCTTTTTTCTTCTATTATCTTTTGGATTGGTTGCTTTTACTTTCACAGAACTATTAACTGAAGAATCCTCTACAGATTTAAAGGCATATATCATCACACAAATTGTATTTAAATCAATTATTTTACTACTAGTACTTATAAATTGCATTTGCTTTTTTGGTAAACGTATGATAAAGTGTTTATTATGTACGGAATGCAAAAACTGCTCGAACATATGTAAATCGGTTGGTAAAATTTTGTGTTTTAATGCATGGATGGTCATGTTTGTTATCACTGGCATTGGAAACGTTTCTTATCACGTAGCTTGTGGCATTTGCATCAATGATATACAAGATATTGAAATAGATATCTACGTTATAGTAGAAATCATCATTAGCATCATAGCAGCTGTTCTTCAATCCTTTTTTATAATAGGAACATATTATAATGTTAAATGTGAAAACTGTGACGATTCTATCAGATATGTGTGCGTAGCAAGTCGATGTAAAGAATTTGTTTACTTTGCATGCTCCCTTTTGGGAATTCTGAATATGGGTTTATGGATTAGCGATAGCATCAGTAAAGAAAATCTTATTTATAAAGTAGATGACAATGACTTTTGGAATCTTTTCAAAAACGTAACTTTACTTCTAACAACATTTTTTCGCTTTCAAACCAGTCTGGAGTTTTTAAAACTATATTGGCATCAAGAAAAAAGAGAAAGAAAGAAAGATAGAAAGAAAAGAAACTCTTAACACATTAAATAGAGTAGAAACTAACACTTAAATTAGACGAACATGTACGATAGAGATTGTACATCTGTAACTGCCTTAATTAGTAAAATGAAAGTAACAGCTTGTAATCACCCATTATTTGGTGTGCTTTTATTTTGTATAACCTTCACATTAATGACGAAGTGTGTAACTATGTATGTCAAAAATTTTATCACCAAATAAAAATTCCTGTGCTATTGTGTCTCTCGATGCATTTACATTTTCTACTATCGTATTTTTTGTTTTTGATTGATTAAGGTTTGATGAAAAAAATACTTCGCATCGCGCATTTACTTTACCCAGAGAGAGAGAGAAAGAGAGAGAGAATTTCAGGTTTTTTAAATACTTAAGTTTAAATAATTGCCTTACCTCTCCAACTACCGTCATATTATTTTTCAATTTTAGGTAGTTCATTCCACCTGACTTGTAACATTGTACGCAATTCTACGATAGTTATTGTCGAGATCAAAGATCAATAGGTTCCTTGGCAATTATTCTCCCTTATATGAATATAACGAAATCATCGGTAAATTAACAGTTCAGAAATACATATTAGGCTCGCACTATTCATGAGTACACAGCCAATTGTGCCTCACGTGAAAAAGTTTCGCGTGAATTTCACTTGAAGTTTCGTGTGAAGTGAAATTCATGTGATTTTTTAATGTGAATTTCACATGAAATTCATATGAAAGTTCACATAGTTTTCACCCAATATTAACGTGAAAAACCTCTCACGTGAAATTCACATGAAATAATCACGTCAATATCACGTGAAATTTCAAACAATTCTTTTAAATAACCCTGATCAATTTTTTTCAAGTTGTGTATTTACTTAAGTACTGGCTGTGAATTGTTGGAATTTTCATAATCTATACTTTCAAGATTACACCAAGGTGATATATCAGTAATGCATATAACAACAAAAACCTTTATTATTAATATGCATAAAAAAAATAAAAAATATATAGAGGCCTATCAATAAAATGCCATCAAAACACATGTTAACAATTTCAACTCGTACAATATTGTTTCAATGCTATTAAGGAAGTATGAGACTCACAATTTTGAATCTACCGCGCAACTCCGAATGACGAAAACCAATTCGCGGTCGTTAAACCTGTTGGTTCAATTCTAAGGTATTAAACAATAAAATTTATTGTGGAAAGGATTTCATAGTTTCTATTTTAAAAAAAAACGTGAACATAAATGATAAAAAAGTTATTTTAACCCAAAAATCTTATTTTACGACATAAATATCGGTTTTTTGCAATGCGGAGGAAACGTGGATTTGGTCATACTAAGATTACCCATATTAATGAATATAATTTTTTTATTAATATGTTGTTGTTGTTTTTTTTCAACCAACTGTATACATGATCAAAGAATAAGAATTCAAAAAGAATTAGTGTGTTTTAAAGAGGGATACTATAAGTATTAATTATTATCATAACTATTTCGCCTGACGCAAAAGCGGGTAATCTTGATTTTTCCAACAATATTTCATTTAACTTAACCACGTAAATAATTTAAGAAATAACAATTAGTTTTTTAATAATATTAAAACGTAATAAGAACCATGAGTGCATCCAGAATATTTTTTTTCTTGGGGGGGGGGGTTATTCAGGTTTTTTGGGGGGGGGGGCGTGTGTGTTGGGATTTTTTTGGGAATTTTTCAATGTTAATTTGAAAAAAGTTTTGTTTTGTCCGGGGGGGGGGGGGCGGAACGCCAACCCCCACCCCCCGACCCCGTCTAGATCAGCTCATAAAAAGTATGTGAGTGAAAATCATCTACAAAGCCAAAGAACAATTCTTACATCTACCCCAAAAAATTAATGAATGGTGACTGAAATAAATATTTGATGGAAGTTCATGAGTTAAACTAACATATATTTGTTATTAAATTGTTATTGTCAGCAAGAACAATGATATTGAAATATCCTAATCTACGGCAGCTCACTGATCACGAGAGTCGATCTATAAAACTGCTCCACGATCTTTTGGTCTATAGACCAATCCTGTTTTAAATGTTTTTTCTGAATACTGGATGAAAAATCGTGTTTCAAAAAATGGAAACCAACAGGAATTGTGATATCAGTGGTTTCCTATATTTGGAAACCGTTATAATAAAAGGGAGGGCTTTGGAAACGTGTACAAATATAGTTGTATGTGTGTCAATTCTCAGCAAGGAATCAAGATGTTTTCTTGAGATTTCCATTATATTCCCCCAATTAATTCGGAAACCTATGGAAATATATATGTCAAAAGTAACGTTTTTCTTAAATGTTCGACTTCATGTTTTAACCATACAAGCGTATATGTATACAAATATGTATATCTATAAACATGCATTACTTCCTTTCTCCCTCTTTCTTTGTCTCCCCTCCTTTCAATTCCTTTCTCTTTTTCCGACTTTTCCATCCACTACCATCTTTCTTTCTCTCTTCATGAACGGGAAAACAATACAAACATCGAGAGAAAAAATACTTATATGTAGTTGAACCTGCGTTTAACTGTTCTAGTACATGTATTTTTCAATAAAAATACAGAGAAAACTATCAAGCAAGTCTACATTCTGTAAGGCCCAGAGCTTGTAAGGAGAGGTCAGAAAAGAGCAATTAATATTTTAAAAGAAATGATAATTATGTTTAGAATGTTAAGTTACTACGTAGTGTGTTACTTGTTACTTCTTATCGATCTGATCTTGTTATGGCATTATTGTAAAAATAATTTTTTTATAAAGTAAATATTAATACTGGATTTTGATCTTTAATCAAGTTGTTTACAATATTATTGTATTTGTTGTACAATTGATAAACTGTATGTACATATTATTGTACAATTAATGAACTGTACAATTAATAAACTGTATGTCAATGTTGTACAATTTATAAACTGTCTGTACATATTCGCTAAAAAACTTGATTTAATTTTAATTCATGTTGATTTTTTATGAAGAGTAATATACATGTATAACGAATTTTAGTATTTACATAATAAACAGACCGCAATCAATTTGTGTTTGATTATTTTGTTTATTAATTATAATGGTAATTGACACTCTGATCGGGCTATACCCGGTTCCAAGATATCCTCGTATCACATTTTGTTTGTTTTACAATAATAAATTCATAGTGTTCATTCATTGGTATGAAATAATCCCCAAATTTTACCGGTGAAACGCCTACTCTAGCTTGTCAAATTTCCAAATAAAGCTAAAAAAAAAAAAACAGAACAAAATTGATGCAAGTGCAGGCGTCAAAATTAACGGTTTAATTTGCTAAAATATACAAATTTATACAATATAAAAAGATCAAATTTTGAAACGTTTGACTTGCCATAATGGTGTGTTTGTTTACGAAGTTAGACACAACATGTTTACAATCCTGTCAACAAATTAAAAATAAAAACATTGATTGCAAAGAGAATTTGACAACTTTGACGATAAAATAACATTTTCCTCTTAACATTAGCTACTGGTTGAAAATCATTCTTAGATCCAGTTTCTTCCTCCGTTTTCTCTTTTTTTTCAAAATGATAACCCTTCACTTCCATTTCATATTTAAATTTACTTTCTGATGGTGACAATTTAAGTACCAAAATACCATGTGTGTCACTGACGTCAGCATCAGTGGTACCCTGATGTGTATAACGAATATTCAAGCTTTCAATATCATTTCAATGTACAATATGACGGTTTTGAATTACGCAATAATAAAAGCGATATCACCGTACTGAGATTTCATTTATATCGTTTATTTTAAAATGTATTTATATATTCACTTTTATAGCCACTACATATTGAATATATGTATGTGTGTGTATTTCCTTATCAGAGACACGCATTATCATTACAGATTGCCGAAAAGGCAAAGAAAGCAATTTTTTAAAAATAAATTTTAGTTAATTTTTTTAATAGAAAAAATTCCAATGATCAAATTCTAATTGGACTATTCTATTTTCGATGTCAATACTGAAAACCCCTATCCGTATAAAAATCCCCTGTCTTCCTCTGTCACACATTGTGTTTTCCCTGTTTCCTTATGTACCGATATGTACATCCCCTGTCATCCCCTGTACAAATCTATGCAAATCTCTGTCATCTACTGTACACATCTCATATCTCCACCCATAAGCCCCTGTCTTCCTTTGTACATGCCCTTGTCATCCCCTCTACAGTACTAGTCTCTAAATGTTTACACAAAAGGCGTTTACTTTTATTTAATGTTAATAATAAGATATAATTCCATTTTCTTGATTCAATTCCTTACATCACATGTATTTATATTTTTTTTTTTCAGTCTCGGCTATAAATCCTTAATTTTCACTTAACAACAATGACTCACAGGACTTGCACTGTTAAGTTATATCATATTAATAGATCGACTAGAATTATTACATTTGAATAAATGAGTTATTTTTACCGAAATAATCACGCTAACAATTGAAGGCTATCCATTTGTACAGGATGGTAACTCTCAGCTGAGGGCAGGGCTTAATTTCGATTAGTGTAAACTCCTCCAGGGCTGGCATTCTACCTAGCTGCGGTCGTGAACGCAACTAATCCCTATACTTAGAAAGCAAATTATTACACAGGAAATAAACTATTAGTCTTGATCTTAGTTGGAATATCTTTCTATTACATCCTAAATGTGTAAAAAGCACAAATAAAAAAACAGTGATTTTTTTTTTTTTTACAAAAAATAGCTCAATACATGGCGTTAAGCATCGGATTTTGTTAATTCTAACAAATTGCACCATAAAGCTAGAGGATCAGTCAGAATGTGTGAATGTACATATACAGTCATTTTAAGCATATCTTTTACAACATACACCATATCATAGCATATTATTTTAAATCTGATATCATAGCATTGACATCTCATACCATAGCATTGAAATATCATACCATAGCATACAATCTCATAGATTCTTATTCGTCTTATCATACCATAGCATACCATAGCATAGAATACAGCATAATTTTTACTCGGTTTTTAATAATTTTATTTTAAAGAATAAATGTTAACAGTGCAGACTTGTGGTAAATTTTGGCTTGTTATCAATCTACTTAGAAAAATGTTTGGAACTCTTCTGTGTACGGAGGCGTTTTTGTTCAAATCAAATTCAAATCATAGCATAGCATAGCATCCTATATCATTAAGCCTTTTATTTCAATTTCTCACAGCATAGAATACAAATCTCATAGCATAGCATACACATCTCATAGCATAACACTAAAATCGCATACCATAGCATAGCATAAAATTGTAAAAGATATGCATGAAATGAATGTACATGTAAAACAGCCACGTTACGAGTTACGTCCTCCATCGTTTGATACCAGTTCTTATTAAGGTCTTCCGTTTCCAACGGAAGACCTTGTACTGATTCTGATGGTAATTCTTCATATTGTTATTCTTCTTCTAGACGTTTTTAAAACCTCAATAACTTATTTGTTTGTCATCCGATTTCATTCAAATTTTCACGGTATATTGTAAATTGATTTAGGTTTCTAGAGCACAAAAAAAATGTTATTTTGTAAGTGATTTGTGTAGTATGGGTGTAAAAAGCTTTACATGTTAACATGTACCTCGTTTCATTTGGCAAGTTAACGAAGGTCTTTGTGCTTAAAACTGGCATAAAATTACCACAGAAAGTATGATGGTTTATACAGGGGGCTTTAATTCATGAGAAAAAAAATTAGAACACATGCTTTTTTTTAAAGAACTTTAAAAGAACTTTAAGTCATTGTTGTTTAGTTCTTATAGTGCACAAACCTTAAAGACGAGAATCGGAAAACAAAACATTCTTTTTTTTTTTCTAGTAAAACACAAAATACGTTTTGAAAAAAAATTCTATGAATTACATTTTAGTTATCATACTGCATGCATTTAAAATCCACCTTGAATCAGAGCTGTGTGCGTATCATTACGTAAGCTAT
>WFKH01002636.1:29977377-29987401 GCA_016163765.1 Magallana hongkongensis | reverse complement strand
AATTTGATCTAAAATACAAGATCAATGTTTGACATCTACATTAATATAATATATATTAAAATACATGTATTTGCCGCTTAAAAAATACACAAGGGGCACCGATAGAACAGACGAACCAAAAATGATTAAAAAAGCCAACCGTTATTTTGATTTGTAACCCAAAAATGCCGCGATAAAAAATATTAAAAATTCAAACTCTCTTTACTTTTTATAGAGTAATCGGCTAATTTAAGCAAATCATCATCGAGACTGAGCGATAGTCAAGTACTCAAGTACTTGTTTACATCCTTAATATTTACGTAAAGTTAAATTTAAAATTTAAAATTTAAATTTAAAAGTTAATTTCAGTTAAAGAGAGAAGAGGAACGTTTCTCAGATTCTTTGTGAAAATTTCAGCTGTAGTGAAAGAGGAACGTTCCTCAGATTCTTTGTGAAGATTTCAGTTGTAATGAAAGAGGAACGTTCCTCAGATGACTTGTCAAGATTTCTGTTGAAGTGAAAAGAGGAACGTTCCTCAGATGACTTGTCATTGACAAGATTTTAAGTCAGGTGAAAAGAGGAACGTTCCTGAGCTGCTTTGTGAACATTTTAGTTGAAAAAAAGAGGAACGTTCCTCTGATGCTTCATGAGTTTTTAAATGGATAAGAGGAATATACCTCATTTTAAATGTCTGTGTAATGCATTTAAATGTCAATGATTCAGGAAAATTCCATGAACTTTGACTTGTAAAGGCTTATTTTTGGCAAAAAGGGGTGTAAATGGATGCAGATATGAAAAACAGGGTCAAAAAAAAAGGAATTTTGATTTTCCCTTTTTGATTTGGATTGTGTTAGACATACTTAAGCCATGTCTACCAACCGCCTGAGTTTGGGGTAAATTTTCATACGTAAGCACTTTTTTAGTTACGTACTAAGAATTTTCTTAAGTCCTACAGAACTTCAGCACCGGTTAAGACACGTAACATGTATGTTATGAGCCTTTGATTCTAAGCTCAAAATTTTAAACAAAGCGACTTCATAAATGAAGCATTATTTCTATTTACGCAAAAGTAGAAAACTAAATTTTTATACAAAACATACATAATATTACACGAATACACAATTACCTTTACATGTATAGTTCTCTCCGTGCAGCTATGTAACGATATTAACGAATGCGGTAACTTTATATTCAATGTTAGCAGCAGAACTGTAGCTCGACGGAAAATTCGGAGAGACGGACCGTGGAGTTTCATCCGTACCAAAAACTGTATATTTATTGCACACAAAAAGTTGCTTACAGTTTTGGATTAATTAATTCTAACCAGCCCCGTAAAATGAAATGGTGTGGTTTGTTTGAAGATAAAACTTGCATATCTTGATCTTGACGTTAATACAACATACTTCACTTTCCGAGGTCGGTTAGAGTGTTTGAGGCATTTTTAAGACAAGTAAATTAAGAAAGTAGGTCCAAAACTTTTTGTGCTCATTTAATATACAGTGTTTTATGTGAATGGAACTGTAGCTCCATGGTCCGTCGACTCAGATTTTCCATGGAGCTACAGTTCTGCAGCTACTTCAATATATTTCATCGTTCAGCGTCTTTGCCTGTAATAACACTACGTATCGAATTTGTACTATTGATACAGTCAAATGAAGTATAATTGGGGCGCGGGCGGGGTTTGCTTATTTATATTCAAATATCTAATCGTACAATTGTTGAAAATTATATAAATATAAGTAATGAGGAATCATTCTTAGAATATTATGAGGTGAAAATTTCGGTCGGGGCGTGATCAAATCTATCATACAGCCCTTCGGACTTTATTGGATTTTATCACGCCCCCACCAAAATTATCACCTCATAATACTCAAAGAATGATTCCTTATTTGAATAGGATAGGTGTGCCGATACATCAAGTCTAAGTTTACCCTGAATGCTGTATGACAATATTTATCAGCCGTCGAATTTAATTTCACAGGATGAATGACCATCTTTTAGTTCTCCTTAAAGATAACTTAAAGGTGCTTAAAGGTAGCTTAAAGACGATCTTTAAGCCACCTTTAAGCTATATGTGTTGCTTAAAGGTGGCTTAAAGAAAGCGTAAAGAGGGCTTAAAGGCAGCTTAAAGACTATCTTTAAGCCACCTTTAAGCTACCTTTAAGGACAACTTATAGGTCCTTAATGTCCAAACTTCTTTAAGCCACCTTTAAGCTACCTTTAAGCCACCTTTAAGCCATTAAAAAATCTTTTAATTCAATATTGTGCTTAATTTACCAACAAAATCTATTAACTTTATGATAGAAAAGGTATTAAAAACGGTTTTTGTTCTAGAAAATAAAATGAAAAAAAAAAATTCAAAACGCCCAAGACGAGGATTGAACCCGGGACCCTTCGTTTACCAGCATCACCTCACTCCCTCTACGCCACGGCAACATATATTTTAGGAGGTTTTTATATCCTATAAATTAGTGGCTATTGAATCAATGTATTGAGTGTGTATTTTTTACTTGAAAAGATTTTGACTTCCATTCAGTTTGTAACAATCAATTATATTTAATTTATAAATTAAATGCATGCACGTATTTAGAATGAAATACGAAACTTGGTCTTCAGTGAAAAAAATATATTATACCTAAATGGAAACCGTTAGGCTTACTACATGTAGTACTTAGTTAATAAATTTAAACCAAGTAGATATAGGCTATGTTCATCTAATTCATAGCTAAATGAAATTAAATGCAAGGAAGAAGATGAAACTATTTCTTTTATTAAATGCATTGAAACTATTAGCTGGGGTATTAGTTCTACGCAATTTCCCGGTTTCCATGATCACGTTGCCGTTCCAGTATGTATAATTTTGATAATATTGATTATTATACATTTACAACAGATCTAGAATAACAAATGAAATGATATATGTTTAAATGTTTAATTGTATGCATGATTTTTAAACTATCAATTCTATAACAAACAATATTACCAATTACCGGTGACGTATTTACTGCATGTGGCAATTGCAAATGATGTATGCATATACATGTACTTGTACATACAATTGTATGATGTACCAGACCGGGTATGTGACATATTTACCCTTACACATATATTTAAATAATTAACCCCCATTTATGATCACCGGTACAGTAATTAATTAGCCTCTAGATTTTACTCTTACATACAAAATTGTATTTTTAATTTGTAGACGTAACATTTTTAAAACCCACAGCTAGGAAATAATACTTTGAAAATGAATTACAAATGTAAATAAACTTGTATTCACTAGACTTATCGTATACACGTACATACTAAGATTTCAACGCCTTTAGAAACCCTGACGTGCACCTGGGCACACGACACACCTGTTGTGTATATCTTGTATATTCTGTGTTAGTTCCAGGGGTTTTCTTAACTTGGACAAACAATAGACTCTAATTAGATATACACAAACGAACAAAACTATGTCTAGACAAACAAACCGGTAATACCCTCCCGATATAATCAATGCATCTTTAACATGTATATAGCATATCTAGAATTAGACCTAGAAATAATTAAAATTGAAAAAAAATACATATCTTAAACCGATTAAATTAAATCATGCATTATTGGTTCATTTTAGTATTTTGTTTAATAACCGAATGAACTAAGAGAGAGAGAGAGAGAGAGAGAGAGAGAGAGAGAGAGAGAGAGAGATTTCACCGATTAATTTATAATAGGAAACAAACATACTTTAATATAATTTCATGCGCAGATTTAGATACAGAGACTGCGCTCACCCCTACAATAATTTTGAAACCAAAAAAAATTATAAAGAATTTTATAACGGCAATCTGTGTCCATTGGAGCAGTGTTGATGATAGCGATCTGTGTTTAATGGAGCGACAATTAAAACCGCCTGGAACACCCCCCCCCCCTTTCCTTGGAAATTATATCATCACTCGGATCACCCCCTCCCATCCCTATAAAAGTATAAAAGAGCTTTTGCATTTAATATATGTTTTCAAGATGAATCTGTTCAGCTTGATCAAACCTGACTTAAAGGGAACTTAAAGATGGTGTAAAGACAATTAAAGGGAGCGTAAATGCCACTTAAAGATGCTTAAAGGTGGCTTAAAGATGGCTTAAAGGTGACTTAAAGAAGTTTGGACATTAAGGACCTATAAGCTCAGCTTAAAGGTGACTTAAAGGTGGCTTAAAGATTGTAGATCCTTTAAGCCACCTTTACACCACCTTTAAGTCACCTTTAAGGACTTGCTTAAAGATTGTTTTTCGCCCTGTGTTTGTTTATAATGTAAGCAGTGTTTATCAAAGACATATCTAGGAACCATATACCTAGGTATTTTAAATCGTTAAGAAATCTCACAAACCTGTTTTTTCTAGCAGTAGCAAATTCAAATTGTCATTTGTTTACGTCCTATACGGTACCCATTTGCATGCATGTGCTGAAGTATTGTCAATAGCGTTTTAACCTTGTATTGAAAAAAAAATGGGCACCTGAAATGAACGAAACGTAGTATTTATATTGTATGTTTAACATATTTAAAACTTAATCTAAAATTAATTTAAGGTCTCTCTTCAATTTATTTTATTTTACACAATACTGAGATAATTTTTTTCACTGAATTCCCGAGAAAGGTGGTTAAAATAATTTTCGGAAAAACGTTATCCTTTCAATTTATATATTTCTCGATTTATTTTTTTCTTCAATGTTTCCATAGACTGTTTCAAAACATAACGGAGCAAAATATCTCTTTAGTATCTAATCGACTATATATCATATGTAATATAATCTTAAATGGCGTTTTGGTAATCAACAGCGAAACAGTCTTATTGATCTCTGGCGTATTAATGCATACGATTACAAAAAATATCTAAATTGTTCGTACCATTTACAATCTGACTATTTTCATGGTATTTATGAATAAATTTTCTTGAAAAAACAATGCTACTGAATACATTTCATCGAATTTATCGATTACTTTTAAGTACTAAGTCTTGTCAGCGGTGACGGTTTTTCATTCATGATCTGTGCTTAGGTCCAAACACTGTTTCACTTCTGTTTTGCCAGAATAAGTGCATAGGAGAGTTGATTAAAATTAACTCCCATAAATGCAACATCATGTACTGTCAATATATGTATTTAAGCTTATTAAAAAATAACACATATTTATGTTAATAATCAGAAAAATAATTATCTGAAAGGGATGCAATTTTGTTGTCTCTAATTTGCACCTCTTTAATTGGTAATTTGATACCTAATTTAGAAATTTTAACCAATAGCTATTTTGGAGAGAGGGAAGCATATCAATCAACCATACAGTAAAGGACAAATGTGTCCAATCAAAACAAAATACACAATATTTTTTTTTTAAATCAAGGAAGGTATATAGCGGAAGATATATATAGCGAAAGACAGAATTAATATATTAAAAAGTTAAATTTATAACAAAAATTGTTAACCACTACAGACTTTGATAGAAATACACTAGGGTTGTTATGATCAAAAATATATACATAGCACATAATTACAACAATAATATACACCAAAAAAACCCCGCAAATATAAACATATATCTGACACCTACAATATAATACAATATAATATAATATAATATGATATAATATAATATAATACAATATAATGTTTTACCTATTAGTTTTAAAAAGGCATTTGATTGGTTAGCTACTAGTCTTTGTTTAGAACACAATCATTTGTTGGTATTTTTTTCAATTTTGGGTGATAAATCCTCAATTAGATTTTAGAACTTGCAATAACCTTACAAAACGTTATTTTTCTGACTTTTTTGAAAATTGGACGCGACAGTCAAAAAACATTTCACAACATTTATTTGCATATAGATCTGTGTTGAGGCTCACAGATGATTGCCAAAATTAATATTTATGTTATAAAAATAGGGAGAGAAAAATATTGACTTTCGCAATATGCAATCAATACAGATAAAAATTTTGACGAGTCAAAAAAGTCTTAAATCTGTTTGGAAAAATATGTTCTAGATTTCAAAACTTGGATAATAGATAGTGCCATCTATAATTATCCACGTTCAATGATATTTAGACAGAACGAAGAGCTAATTCGAGTTTAAGATTTAGAGTGCATACATACTGGAATTGAGAGATATATAAAGATCTAAGTTGTAAGACAATGGTAATATACACTCAACAAAACTTCTAAGTGTTCACCCTGATAAATAAAATAATAAGAAAATTACGAAATAAATTAATATGAAATTTTCAACATTTCGTAACTGATATGTCTTTTCATCAATAGCACAGATAAAATAAGACAACAACGATTGAAATCAATTACCAGTGACGACACGTCAATATATTGAATTGGTATTTTTCTGCGCGTGCTTAATATGATCGGCATTTTTTTGTGATTGATCTTAGTCTTTGGTGATAGTTTAAAAAGAAAAAAAAAACACACTTACCATGGCCAAAATGATCATTGAGAAAACAGCCATAGCCGTTAGAATATTGTTGTCTGCATTGTTTCCATGACACATTGTACTCACTATAAATTTTCTGTTTATTTTGTACTTAACATTGTTTTAAATGTGACGCAATCGGAAGGAAACGTTATTTTGATATATTTTTTCTCTTCCATAAGTGTATCGTCATTTCCATTGGCAACTTAAAACAACGCAAAAACTCTGAGCGAAATTCAACCAAACTGGAAGTGTTTGTGACATTTAGCAAAGATCAATGTCTTGGGTCGCAACCGGAGGTCAAAGTCAATGCAACGTTCTTAACTATTTGAAAGTAAACTGGTTGAACACTTAGAAGTTTTGTTGAGTATATACATGCACAATAAAATATGTTTAAACTTAACCATCAGATCTAAATCATATAGAGCTGTTTTAGTTTGATTAAAGGCTCAAAATCATTAAGAAAGGTATTCATCAATATTCAAAGGTCGGGGAGAAATACTGACCGAAACACTAATGCACAACTATGAAATTGGAGTTAAATACTATTTTGATATAGGAGCCTGGAAACATTGGAGTTAGAATTGGGAAAAAGATGATTATTCATGATAATCTTATAAAATCACAATGACATATAAACCTTTATGAGAAGACCCTTATAAGAACAATCAAAACCAACACTACTTAAGCAATCATAAATAATGAATCTGTACATACCCATAAAAGGTTTATTCAACAACTAAAATTCGAAACTAAATCTTCAACGTAATAATTAATTTTAGAGAACTTGTTATTCAACGCTTTGTGTTTAAATTTTGCGCGGGGCACTCAAGACCAACTCCTACAATGTCTATTTGTTGTTCTTTACGTTTCTAACATATTTTAACTTTTGAAAACTTTATGGATTACCGAAAAAGAACAATAAAGCAACTTTAGTATAAATGAAAAATTACATGTACGCATATATATTGTTTGATTTGTAAGCAAATTCAAAAATATGGTCTGGGCTTTACCTTATTATATTGCTTGCCTTCTTTTTATTATTCTGACGTTTGGATTGAGCTTCCAATAGAACTCTAAGAAATCCAAACCAGTGTGGAATCGGTAAAAAATTGTAAGAGGCAAAATTATTGTAATGATAAAAGACCAAACTCCTGGTTCATATGCCCTCTACTTTGAAATGGTAAACACGGGAAACCGCCCTTCCCCTATGCTGTCACTGGCCCAAACCCCCAAATTCAGCACCCCTAAAACTGAACAGGCAAAGCATACAAATTTTTCATGAAAATAATTTTCGCATTTTTTGGTGGAATCAAAGCACAGAAAGTTTTCATTGTTCTTTGGCGAATGAAACCCTAATATAAAAAGTGTTTGAGATGAAGCCAATACTATACTTACAATGTTTTCGGTCCAATCAACATTTAAGAATTTTTTTATATTGGTTTCTTCATCTGTGTGGTTCTTGCTACCCTTGCTACTCTCATAATGTAGAGCAAAACAAAAAAGCATATGATAGACAATATTTCCGAAGCAATTTATGATTAATGCAAATGCCCAAACGTTAAATTGGAAAGGCAGACGTTGCCATTCAATAAACAGACATATGAAGGTTAATAAAATCATGACAAGTTTTATGCTCAGCTTCAGTGAAATGGAAGAATAAAAATCGTCTGGAATTTCTATCAAATCGTTGGATGAGTCATTCGTTAAGACGAAGGTGAAAGTAAAAGCAAGAAATGTAAATGCAGCCAAAGAAAAGAAAATTTGAACAGTTATTTTAATCAAAGATGCTATGGGCCTTGATATCTCTGATTCGGGGTTTACGTTTTTTAAATTAATTGAAAGCTTTGACAAAACAGCATCTCTATCATTTCGATCTTCTTTAGAATCATCTGGAATCGAACTGTTCGAGGCATCATCAGTTGTTATGAACAGCATGTCGATAGCCATCAATGAAAATTCTATCATTGCAGGGGATAAGAATGGATCGGTTTTCTCAATAGCCCCCATTGCTTTGTTTATAGACTGACTAGACTCAGTTAAGTTTATTAACTGTGAAGAATTACTTTGGATCCAAACAGGAAATCGGAATCGGAAAATAGTGTATCTAACCAAATAAACAGATTGGCTAAAAGTACTCCTAGTGAAGCAAAGTTCTCCCATACAGTATTATTTCGTTTACGGACATAGAATAAAGCAAATTAAATAAAAAGAAGATATGTGTACAGCAGACTAAGCAAATTATAACATATGCCTAATATTTCGATTGCATCATTTTCCTCTGTGCTTGAGCAATCATTTGGATTTGAATGTTTCCATAAGTATAATCCACAATGAAAGAAATACCCAAGTCCAAAAATATACATTGAAATCAATTTGATTTTCAGAAATGTGTTTCTCGTAGTAAGATACATATCTTTAGGGTGTAAACGTGAGCATATAAGGAACACAACGGAAACAAGTCCTATGCTATGAAAAATACTTAAAACCGCAAGGACCATGATTTTGGATTCGCATTTTGCATAAATCAGCTTTGCCCAATTGACTGTCATTATTGAACCGACTATGGCTAGTACAGTTACACCCAGCACCTCAAAATGGGACAAACCTGAAACAAAATATAAAAAAAATATTGTTATAAAACCAATTTCATTGACTTCACTACAATTACTATTTTCAAAGACATTTACTTTCTAAGGAATGCTTTATTGTTTATTTTATGATAAATTAAACGCTTTTTTGTCTACAAGTTCCTTAAGCTTTGTACATAGCCTTTTTATTTTAGTAGGAAAATGTACACGTAACGCTAACATTTGAAAAGGTTTGAATTAATATATCGCTTTAACTTCAGAAAGATAGAAACACATTCTATACTTTCTAGAATGTTTTTGGTTTAAAATCAGATTATACATTATCTGGTAATTATAATAAATGACGTTTGATATTAAAAAGAAAAATTATTGATTCAAAGGACACATTTTTAAGCAAAGCACTAGGTTGGAGTTATATTTTGTAAAAGACGACAGTTTATAGCATTTGTTCCATCCCCCCCCCCCTTGTTTAATGGAAAAAAAACGTCAAGATGATAGAAACTACAATCTCAACCTTCAAATAATGTAATCTCTTTTTAAATAGTATGTTCAAAATGACTTTTTAAAGCTCATTTCAAATTAATAAACCACAAATTTTCCGATAAAGGACTTAGTTATGGCGATAATTTGCAAAACACCTATGAAATGTTATGAACAGAAATTTGTTTGTTTCAATGTATATTTAATAAGTTTTGAAAATCATTAAGACTGTATACTTGGTGAGGAAATATCTTTTATTGTTTTTGAGATTAGAAATACAGTATGTTGTAATTAGAAGCCGAAATTGGCCATTTTGTAAAATATATGATGGTCTGGCCCGAGACGTCTAAGTGTCAAAGACAGTACATTATCTAACATATATTGCTGTCTGAGGCTTATAACTTAGTTAAAGCAGTCTGTTTATTTCTCATTTTCGCTTGTGACGATTGTTTGTTTCATTTCATTTATATTTACCTAGCATTATCAAATGAGATACTCGTAAGGCCAGAGTAAATGTTTCAC
>WFKH01002636.1:29925412-29976086 GCA_016163765.1 Magallana hongkongensis | reverse complement strand
TTACAAATAACTTAAAAACGATCAAGATTTTGTAATGCATTATAGAAGCAAAGTTGTTGATCGTAACAATATCTGTTTGAAAAAATCATTGCCATGCCCATTTATAACTTTGTTAGGGGCCAAGTCCTTAACTTTTGATGCAATGTATTTAAAATAGGAGACATATTTTGTTAAGCATTGTATAAGAGAAATTGTCTGCATTGATGATTCTAATAGATTCCACTAATACAAACACCAATATATGTCCCCATTTAGGATCTACAGGGGTGGCCCCTAAAATATTCGGTCATTTATATCTTAAGTTTTATCGATAAATCATCGTATCATTTTAAAAAATCAAACGGAAGACCTAGTCGTTACTCGTAACGAGATCGTGTCTAGTTATTTTTATTATTTCTTAATTTAATATTAGATTATATTATGAAAATAATTTTGACAATTTTTAAATTAAAAGATGATTTACAATTCCTACTCTATGTAAATATGTATATATACCTGTTTTTATCTTGAGTGCACAACGTCGTATATTGCTATCTGCAAATCAAATGAGACACATTCGTTATAAAATTAATACTGTGGTTTCATCAATATTCGTTGACTTCCAATTTTCGTGGATTTTGTTGTTAAGTTGATCCACGAAAATAAATGTTCATTGAAGTGCAATTTCTACTAACATTTTGTATTGATAGGAAAAATGGCCACGAATTGGCCTTGAAACTGTGATTTTCATTGAATCCACCAAAATGGATACCCACAAATATTAATGAAAACACAGTACGTTATTTCTTGTGAATAAAAAATAGCTAATCCCTGGGCTACTGATAAGACTCAATACATTGATTAACAGTGAAATGTGCTTGATGACTGTAACCTTAACTCTAACAAGT
Organism: Magallana hongkongensis; assembly: GCA_016163765.1. Taxonomy (NCBI): domain Eukaryota; kingdom Metazoa; phylum Mollusca; class Bivalvia; order Ostreida; family Ostreidae; genus Magallana; species Magallana hongkongensis. Next base: position 29,975,199 of record WFKH01002636.1, on the reverse strand, counting down.
AATCCTTCAGTCCAAACCATCCCGAGTTAGACCCAAGAGATGATACCCTCTCCTCTTGTTAGAAATACATTTATAAATTTATACCCAACATATTCCAAATTTCTAAGTATAAAAATATAAACAAATGGCAATTTTTCTTAAATTTATCCCCTCTTGAATATGAATGAAGTAATAGAATACCACTACAGTTTATAACTTTAGAGATAATATAAATATAGGAAACTGAAACGTTTGTAATACTCCAAATAAATAGCAAAACTCTGTTCATTTTGATTAACTAAGATGACCAGATGGTAGAATTTATTTTGATTTTCTTGCATAAAAGGTAGAAAAAATACAGGTATTCAAAAACAAATTGTGTGTTTAAATCAATAAGTTATTAATACCATAGCTACCATTATTATCATTTAAGTTGAAACACAATATACACGTAATATTATTTGCAATGCACCCGAAAAGTATTTCGGTGGATTTCTTAAATATCTATCTTAGCATCATTAAATTTTGTGTGTAATATGTACATGTACACAATGAACTGAAAAATTGCTTTAAGCCAAAAATTGTTGTTTTCTAGAGGATAATTTTCTAGCAGTAAAATAACAATTTAAGCTAAATCTACGCACTGAAAATCACCGACCATCAACAGTTATTGTTAGAGTAAAGCATAACAAAGTTTTCATCTAGAAAAAATTCAGGACAAAAAGCAAAACGGAAAACGATCTTTTGTATACAGTAATATATTGTGGTATCAATAAAATTCGTGATGATTTAATTTCTCGTGGCATTTGAAAACTCTTGGGTAACCCTCCCCAAAGAATTTTCATCCTCGACGAAAACAAATATCGGAAGAGTTATCTTTTTTGCTTTCACTAAAAACCGCCCCATCCATGAAATTATATACCCACGAATAAGCAAAACACCCACACTCAACGAAACTGACCCGCACGAATTTATATGATTCCTGAGTAACATTCAAATTGTTTTGACTTTCTCTTTGCACCTATTAAAATAAGTTACATATAAATGTACTTTAAAAATGTTATACAACCGTTCGTCTTTAGTTATTAGTGATTATTATTTTTTTCAAAAGGAATTATTTATAATACACTGCATGTCATTTGGTATTTATTCTTTCTTTTTTTTACATGTATCAGGATTTGCCTGATACTGGAATTTATCCCTAAGGATAAATTCATTTATACAAGCAACAGCAACCTTATCCTTAATCATGATCCTAATAAGGATTTGGTTAGCTTGAGCTAAACCATCGGGTCGGGTGTTCGCAATCGATATCGGGTTCGGCATCCTTTTTCATCAATTCTTCCGGATCCATGATGCCGGATCATCAGATAAAATTTCAGGTTGTAAATCCATACTATCTGACAACTAGAGTAACCATCGATCGGAAATACATTGGTTAAGTATACGCTTAGCTACTTAAGTATTGCCTTTGAACACAATTTATTGCCAAATGTCTTATTTTGTTCATAATAAGCCAAAACTTAGCTATCACGTTAAATTCAACACGTGCTTTTAAAATCCCCAAACGTCACTTGCGCAGTATATTCTTCGATATTTAAGAATTAAAATAAAAATCAACAGTTATTATAATTCCCCCATGCTATTAGACAAATATTTAACGTATGTATACTTCAATGACATACTTATGCTACAATTACTTATGTTATTATGTTACACTCTTAGCACAATCACAATAAAGATGGCGATGAGAGCTAGTTTATTTTGGAACACGTGCAGCATCATCATGACAAAGAAAGACAACTCTATTCAGCATTATAACAATTATTAAGAGTTATTGCTCTTGAATCTATAATATGTGACAACACTTGTTAAAAGTTGTTATTTACCATTTTAGAGCGATGCCACTTTTAAAATTTTGTAGCACATGTGTTTTTCCAACGCCTTGACGTTTGTGTTAAGTATATGATCACCTACTGTAAGTACTGACTCGCATAAATTTAATTTATAATGCAGTATTGACCACTTATAAGTTGATTATCTGGTAAAGTCATACATTGATGTGGGTGACACTAAATTAACATTTCAAACAGTAATTTTTTAGTGATAAGACAAATTTAGATTTTATTTAAATTTCAAATATATATATATATATATATATATATATATATATATATATATATATATTCGTAATTTTAATCCTACCCATTTGCTATAGATTTAACCACCTAGCTTTTTTTTTTACACTTGGCTAAAACTTGTTCTACAATATTATAGAGTATTGCCACAAGTAAATGCTTCTCAATCAGCACTTATGACCCATAAGATGCTTTTCCTCGTGTCACCAACACACTTATTGCAGCACTTTTAACATCATTAATTTAAGCACTCCCTTATTTACAAGCAGCATTGTTCATCTCGATTCACCACATTAAATCATGCATCTCTTTGTAAGGAATTTAAGCTTTAATCATGTGCCACAGTACAATCACTCCTGGTAAGCAACTACTTCTCCACCAAGCCAGGTGGATTGACACAAGTTTTAACAAATTATTTCAAGCATGGCCGCCTGCGAAGGCCAGTCGCTTATCTACTTAACTACCACATTATACTTGCACGCAGTTTATTCATACTTCAACCCTCACATAGACTTTTAAGTTGCATCATTTCAATTACAAATGTAGTCTACTTGTTTAGGGACAACATGTTAGGGTACATCACTCACCTAGACTTATACTTTTCAAGACACATTGTCACAAGATGTTGATTTAAATGTTCGTTAAACTATCAATTCAATTGGTTGTGTAGTGGTTTAAGTATATGGCTTGTCAACTCCATATTACGAGTTTGAATCCGTTTGGGATTTTCGTTAATGATTACGCAATCAATTTTTGAAAACAAATTTTTATTTCCAAATTGCAAGTAATTTAACCTGTCTGGCTTATATACTCCTTCCATCATAATATATATCATAATCATTTAGTTTTATGCTAATCTTAAACTATTTCAAGGTGTAGCGAGCCACCTTAAATCAAATAATCAACCTTTATTTCAGATTATGGTTGTATTAACCATTGCTAGCGCCATTCCTATCACATACACACTTATAAGTCAGGATTCATGCATATCTATAATTGACCATTATTGTAAACATGTGATGAATACAATACAAAGGGTCTTTCTGCCTTTGAGCTCGAATACACCGAATAACAATTGGTATGAGATTGGGCAAACTTGTTCATATAACCCAATCATTTACATTCAACAGTCTTCTAGCTGACTTGCTATACAATGTCTTGTTAATATTACATCCATTTAACCTGTATGGCTTCATGGATTTCAAAGTTTTACAAAATTTTACAATTATCTATTTTCCATTTTTAAACATGTTAAGTTTACAATAAGTTAATATCCCAATAGGTCAATGCAGGTTGATCTAACGTTCATTGTTTTTCTGATTTAGTTAAAACCCATTTCTGGCCCATGCTCCCAGTTGCCCCTGTACCCCCCCCCACCTTCTCATTTCTGGTCATGGCTTACCCTTAAACTTCCCGTCATCCTTGTATCCCCGTGCTCGCCCCTTCAAAGGGTTTTGGGTTGCAAATCGTCTGGCGGACAAACACCTTAGCTAAGCTGTTTGTATGGCGGAATTTGCAACATGGCAAGGTTTCTAAGGTGTTTAATATAGGCAACTGTTCCCAGGGCCTGCTCAAAGCTTGGGAATAGGTGGTCAACTGTGCCCAGGGTCTACCTAGCCTTAGCCATTAACCCACTTTAAGCAAAGCGCTATTTATCTACTATTTGATCCATTCATTATTTATTGACTCAATTCATCAATTGACAATGATGAATGATATTGATTGATAGATTGATTGATTATGGATTGATTGATTCAAAAATCCTATTGCTTATGTAATTGACCTATATTGATTGATCAAACAATTTGATTTATTGATTATTTATGGATTGATTGATTGAACAATCCTATTGCTGATGTGATTGATTTATATTTATTGATTGAACTATTGATTGTTGATTTGATGATTGATTCATTGATTGATTTATTGTGCAGCCATATACCTGGCCACCAATTTGGTGGCAGGTTGGTTGTTACAATGCATGTTCAATTTAAATAAGCCATGACCAAAAACGCCAGTTGGTGTTCAGCTGTTGTCTTTTATAATGATTTTACAAAAGGGTTTTATTTTGTAAACATAACTTTCAATTAACTCTATGCATATGAATGTTAACATTCTGAACTATTAGTTAAGTTATAGTGTTGTGTTGTGCCTTTTGCTGGTTCACTATTATGTATTAAACCCTGATTATTGTTAACACCTAAATCATGCAAATCACAACACTATTGGTATTTTACTGCTGACTGATGTATAATAATGTGCCAAAAAAGATATTTTGACGTTTGATTAAGTACTGTTGTCTAGTCAATAAATACAAAATTCCAGAAAAGCAAGATATTAGCTATATTAAAACATTTCATTAATTATTTGTTTAATTTTTTCTGAACCATCACAAACAATTTACAAACGTTACTCTTGAGAAATGAGTGTCCTTTCCGAGAAAACTTGATCATGAGTTGTTAAGCAGACAATTTTCGTTAAAATGTTTTGTGTCTTTTTTTACAAGCGTAATAATCAAAGAAGCTTCCATGGCTCTGTTGTAACATTTTCTGACAAATTGTAATCAATGTGTTCAAGAATGTCTGAGAAACTTTCCCTTAAGTATGATCGTTAATGTTAACGCATTTTAATGTGTGTTTTTTTTTAATCGATGAATGCCATACATATGTACTTAGGTAACGACGTATTACATATCTATCATATCTATTGACTGCGATTGAATAAGGAGTTTGCTAATGCATCGATTCTCATATTGATATGACGGTCAAGAGTTTGAAACCAGCTGTCGGCTTTTATCGATTTTCTTTCAAAACGATTGGTATTATACTGAAAATTATGCGAAAAAGATACAGTTATAAAGTGACAGAAGCGTTACAATATGACAATTACCATACGTGAAAGAAATGAAAGCTCAAAAATGCATTTGAATATTTGATATCCGCTAGATGTTCTTATCAATAACAAAACGTTTTACCTTCGAGGACCTGCTTTTCCTGAGTTTTGTTGGAATCTTAAATAAAACAAAACATAATAATTTACAAAAGAGGGTAAATTTGAAATGGAATGCAATCATTTATATATATATCAACTGTTCATGAAATTTGACCTTTATCTTCAATGTCCTCTTGCTGAATGGAGAGTTTCTGGAAACCTGGAATAAAGCTAAAGATGATAACATAAAAAATGACGTTATAAAAAATTGATGCTTAAAGGAAACAAATATTCTTCTATATTCTGTCCCAAGTTTCTGCTTGCACCACTTTTTGCGAAATACCTGGATAATCATCAATACTTTTTGTCCGCAAACTACATCCATTCACTAGAATGAAAAAAAAGTATGTTCTGAAACGCCCCCTCTACCGCTTCAGGTTTCAATACACAACCAAAAATTTAAAGTCAACGGGGATTTTGCAAACAATATTAAGGACCTTGAATAATAACTTAAAAAAAAATTTGCGATGTGCCCCGAGTACTTCCGAAAAGAGAAACGACGTAAACATTTTAAATTTTTAATCTCCGTAGGATGTTTGTTTTTATTGATGTGAAATTATCGTATCAATAAAAAAAATCCTGGATTTTTTTTCTTTTTTTGATTTTTTTGATTTGAATTATACTGATTGACAGGTATGTTTATTTTAATAAAAAAATCTTTAAAAAGTGACTGAAGCAATAATTTGGAACAGATTTTACACAAAATCATGCTACAAGCTTTCATTTCAAACACCATTTTTAATTTCAAGGAACTAAAATTTTTTAAAAATCACTTATTTATGTTCATATACTGAGGATTTTGGTTGTATTATTTTTAATAAACGTACGAAGAAATTATTTTAACTCCGATATATGTATATCGACAATTTTTAAAACTTTCAAATATAGCGCGGACCTAAAATTTGACTAATATTGTATGTTAACAGTGTACCCCTTCCATAAATTACTGGTATCGTCTTTTTTTATTTAATCTTGGCTGAAGAAGGTTCTCCATTAAAGTACATGTATCAAGTTTATCAAGTTCATGCAAAATGAAACAGAAATTCCGAGGGCCGTTTATCACAATCGCACGATCCTCATACACTGTGAGTAATCTTTTATTTCCTGTTTGAAAAGGAATACAAAATAATACACTGGCCAAAAATATCTACGGAGTTTTTTAATAGGTAGGGTTTTTTTTCTATTTACCTATTTACCCATTGTTACCAACAGAGGATGCAAAATGTAAAAGCAATGTAGAGGAAGTAAGACTACCAGAAAATAGTCAGAGTTCCAGAAATTTTCACATAGAACTTCAACACTCTGGATGATATCAAAGCTAAACTGCAATCTACTGACTTTTTTTCGCAAAAAAACTACAGTAGGTAATTTCAGGACAGATAGACAAACTGGCACTGAATATACTTTGGTTTTCCAGGAATACTGGAATACAGGTAACACTTACTCTTAATTGTACACCCAAGAAATTTTATATAAATATGTAAAATTTGACAGCTTTTATTATTCATGATTCACTCGATACACCTTGCACATTTTTTGCTTTACCATCCGGATAAGTTCAATGTCGTAAGATTTACAAAATTCTCGAAGACGTTTTTAATGTTTGAAAACTGACAAGATAGGGGCGTTTCATGTATATGAGGTATCCATGGATTTTTTTTTCATTTTAGTGATAAAATATCGTTTTAATTCTGGGGTATTTACTTTAGGCAAAATGTGATTAAGGGTATCTTGGGACAAAGTATAGTACGGATGACTTTTCCTCAAAATTAGAAGGTACCCTTCCGGGTTTACTTATTCAAGGGTTGCTTACAGAATAAACGAGCTACATGATTGAAATCTAAAACTGTGCTTAAAGAGTGCAGTGTCGTTGTTGAACATTTTGTGCAGGAATGGATTTCGAAATTGAGGTAGGCAACTATTTTTATAAAACAAGATGTATGTTTTATTGACGATATGCTTTGATTATTATGATTAAGGTCATTGACTTACGGAGAACCATTTTAAGATTGCCGTCTCTGTTATGTTTACATATGTTCTTTTAGTTGTTCATTCGCTTTTATTTGCTTTATACGTAAAGACACAACACTAAAAACTTATAGAAATGTGTATCAGTAATACAAAATTCACAAAATCAGCCGAAGCCGGTATCTTGATAATATTTGAACTAAACGAACTTTCTGAAAATAGCAAAGTTTTGTTTATAGATGCAATTATGCATTGTCTGTGTATTTGCATGGTGTACAAGCATTAGTTTCCTTAAGCATAGTACTTTTATGGTATTTTAAGGTAAAATGAGTAGATAAAAAATGTGTTTATGAGCAATAAGGCGAACTCCTTTATAAGTTGTAGATAGTCTGCAAACATCTGACACATTTAATTTCCTTCGTACATGTAGCGTCCGTGGCGCAGTTGGCTAGGTCATTCTCCTGATACAATCATCTATTTTGCTATCGGGTGTTCAAGACCCCGTGACATCGCATTTTTTTTTCTTCTTTTGCATTTTGAATTTATTATGAGCGCGATCGGAGCGGAGCGGAGAGCTCAAGTGAACGCACGGTGAGCGCACTGTGAGCGCACGGTGAACGCACGAAAAAAAATGGGAAAGTAGAACGTTTCAGGGACTGTACATGTACCCGAAAGTACACATGTTATACTATACCACAAAATGTGCATATTTCAAGTTGTTCATAACAGTTTATATTAATGAAAGTGGAACAAATGTCTATACGTTGCTAACATAATGATTTTTTTGAGAAATACAGATGATATGAAAGACGCAGATATAAGAGGTTGCAAAAACTAAATATATGACAATTGAATGCATTGCAGACGATAATGAGGCACAATGGTACATATTAATTGAACGAAACAATGCATAGAAATTAACTCCAATATTCGTGTAAAATTAAAAATATATAGAGAATGAAGGGGCGGGGTACAGTAGATATGCCCCATACGTCTGCAGAATGATAAGTCAATGTTTCACATAGATATTTAGACACTTTCAGATGCTAGGATAAGGCTTGATTCTTTTTTATCACTAAATTATTTATAGAAATTAATATGACTATGACCATTTCAACTATTTCACCCTCGTTGTCAGCGGACGAATTTAAGACAGCGATTTTCAATGTCTAATAGTAAGTAACTTTAAAACACAACTGTGACTGAGCGAATTCACGACGGAGAGAGTGTAGAAGGGCGAAAATTACACAGGACGAAAATAATCCTGTATACAATATCTTGATTAAAATATAGATATAAAAGCAATAATCTATGAACCCCTCACTATTTGAAGAAAGTTTTATAAATAAAAGGTTTCTAAAAGTTTAATGGATTTGATGGATTTAAAAAATCCCCTATCCCCTCCGTATAAAATATTTTGCATCTTTGCAGTTTTAACAAGTACTTTTGAGTCTTACTTTTTATCTCTATCTGCTTAGGGTTATTAGGGGGGTGTACAATTGTTTATATAATACGTATGACAAGCTAGTTAAATTTGTAAATAATGCACCCTGTTGTAAAACTGCTAAACAACGTCTTTAAAATTGCAAGTTGACAACTTCGAAATTAAAAAAAAAACATCCCTTGATATACATACATCTTAAAAATGATGAAACAAAACTATCATGAATTCAAGTAATTAAAGTTAAATTCAATTAAATGAGTACAAGAAAGTGCACTAATAGTGTAAAGTATCTTGCCCAAGGTTACAATGTTACCGCACTAGCGACAGACCAGACTCGAACCTGGGGCTACGGTGTCCAAATCGGTAGACGCTTTCAAATGCGTCAACACCTCTAGTTGGTTGACTTAGTTAATTATTTATTTTCATATATAATAATAATATAATAATTTAATAATGATATAATATTTAATTATTTGACTTAGTTTAACAATGTTAACTTAAGAGGTTTTTAAATGAAAATCTAGTGTATGCTTACTGAGAATTGATTTAAAAATCAATAATCCATCTGTACTTATATACGTCTATCTTATTGTGGAATACATGTATAATTCTGAATTAAAGCATCTTTTTTAATAATTGTGTTTATATCAATTATCGGGGTATACCCATCTTTAATTCATACTTTAGTTAAATTTTATGAACGAGTAGTAATGTATATTACACACGTTTAATGAGTTAAGTTCATTATTTATTAAATTGATTCAATCTTTATTTAGAAATAGGAACAGTTATCGAACAATAGGTATTTTTTAAAAGTTATAAGTATATGTAGATGTGAATGTTTTCCTTAATAACACGTAAAACAAGCCAAAATTAAAATTCATTCTCTGCTTTTTTTTTGTCTTAGAAACAAAAAACTCGCCATTTTTGTGTACAGACTAAGGACTTACGCCTACCCAATTTAATCGAATTATGGAAGGAGTTCGCAAAGGTAATGAAGTCATTTAGGCAGTCTCGGTTCTCGACCCATTTCATCTCAATATCGTCTATGAACTGCAACCAGCTCAAAGGTTTGAAAGGAGCTCTAAGGAGTAGGTTGCGTTCCAATCTTCCCATAAATATATTGGCGTAAGAGGGAGCTATTTTGGTGCCCATAACTGTTCCACTTATTTGTATGTAATGTTCGCCATTGAACATGAAATTGTTCAACTTGAGAACATGTTCAAGGAGCTTGAGTAGAGATTCGGTTGATGGATGCTGAATCGTTCTACTGTCCCTCGATACCTTCATTGTGAGGAATATTCGTGTACAATGACGTGACGTCAATTGTAAAGAGAAGAGTATGGATTTGACAGCAGAAACATGTAAATTAAAGGTTAAAATGGAAAACAAATATTGATTACAACTTTACGCGGCGACATGGCGTGTTTATCATTGAGTTTATGGATATTTATTGCACAGCATCAGTGCAATTTAGATGAAAAAAAGAAATCACATGTGCTTTGTCTTCTTTTATTTTATTAATTCATGTCAATGTTTAAGATGTATTTTTTGAAAATACACAGATGTTAATCATAAAATATGACAAAACCTATACTATGATGCCAGTCTAAAATAATAATTGAATTAGTTTTACTAATTATACCGATACATGTTTAATTCAATTTATTACAAAACAGCTTACGATCTATGATAAAATGTACATTGCAAGCATTGCAAAAAATAATATCATCACTTATGCATTTTTTGTAACTCCATTTGTGAATCTCACAAAATATTTTTGTCACATGTAAAAATGCATTGATAGACACATACATTTAACTCCCACTGGTAATAAACTCTAAATATTTTGGTATAAAAAGAGTCACTACATGAAAATATAAGGAAACACATTATGGATATTATATAAAATTGAAAAATGATAAAAGTTAAAACTTAACAATAACAATTACAAAGGTAAAACTAGAAATAAATTAAGGTCACCGTGGATCCTTATTCAGCAATTTTTAATTTACATTTTTCAATAAAAAATAATTCAAGTAATAATGAATTATTTAAGAAACATATTGCAGTTGTCAGTCGAAATTTCATGGTTAACTAGCTTTTTTCTCTTTAAAATCTTAGCTTTATACGTGTTAGATTTGAAAAACTAACCTTAATATATATACAATACTTGTATTCTAAAGCGTAAAGTAGGTAAAAATCAACATATATTAAACATGCAAAAATTGCACATTACTCTGGAAATACTGATTATTATTAACAAAATATTTATACAAAATTCTGTGTTTTACCAAAATCTGATAAATATATCCAATGCAGTGTATTCATAACTATCAATTATGGCGTCATTTAAGAAAGGACCCACCTTAGATAATTTCCTTTTGAATAGACCACATACATATTTCGTTTATGAAAAATCAATGCAGTTTACTTTCTTAATAATGAATGAATGTTTATTTCTCTCAAACCATATCAATGGTACACGAGGTGCAAAAGAAAAAAAAAATATTTACAAATGTTCAAATGCAGGGTCAAGTAAGGAAGAGTACAGGAATTAAATAAATCGAGCTAATATTTTTTTTAATAAATATGGACAATTATTTTTATGAATCAATATCTATGGTATTCATAAGCTTCCCAAATTTATAAGTGTTAACATTTGATAAATATTTTCTTCAATTAATTTGTTGCGGAATATATAAAATGCCTGACATTCCATAACATAGTGATATTCGTCACCCAAAATGTTTTCATTACATAATAAACAAATTCTATGAAATATTTCCATATTACTCCATCTTCCAGTTTCAATTGGTAATTTATGGTTACAAGTTCTAAATTTTGTAAATAAGACTCTAAAGATAAATTTCCTGACCAAAGCTTTTCTTGAAGATTCTGTAATTCAAACACATTTGGGTGAATTTTCTACATTTCTGAACCAATCTTGTAAAAACTGATTTACAAGCGTTTCCTTAACAATAGATTTTAGCCAGTTGATACTAGAAAAACTTTGATTAATCCAGACATAAGAAAGACCACATGAGTTAAGTATATCTCTCACCTATTTCAACCATGGGTGCATAAACGAACCCTCAGAAAAACATTTATAAAAATAGCGATACATTACATGCGTCAGTTAACAATCATGCGCCACTAAAAGTTTAGCCCAATAAGTAATCATTCGTACCTTGACAAAGATTATCAAAGGATATTGCCCAGTTTCCCCATAAACCATACAATTTGGGGTACTAGACTTAATATGCAATACAAATTTCAAAAATTTTAAATGAACTTTCTCTAAAATATCTGTGTTTTCGTAGCCCCACACTTCACAGCCAGCCATAAAATAAGATTGGGCTAATAACACTATTAAACAGATCAAATTGACAGTCGATTGGTAAATCAAAATATCTTATTTTTCTAAATACTCCATACAAAGCTTTTGAGGCTTGCTCAGTTAAATGTTTTTTCGTACTTTTAAAAGATCCACTACGAGACATAATAACACCGAGATATTTGAACTCCTTCACAATTTCAAGAGGTACATCTCTGTATAAAAAATTCTTTTTGTAATACGACCTTTGGAAAAGATTAATACTTTAGTCTTTTCAATGTTAACATGAAGTTTCCACAAATCATAATATTCAGAAAAAAAGTTCAGAGATTTTTGTAAGTCGTCTGGTTTCTCAGAAAATATAACCGTGTCATCTGCATAAAAAAGGATAAAAAGTTTTAACATAGTATACTCTCAGTTTCCAATTTCTCGCTCGCTCTAACTAAGTAAACACACACACACACACACATACTTAAAAAGAGTTTGTAATGTGAAAAAGGATTTTCAAATAATTTTGAAAAACTTTAGCCGTCTTTCATTGTAAGTTGTGATTAATAGTTTATTAATAGTTGCTATCAAAATAGTTTCATCTGAACTCCTTTTTTTGTCGAGTGGACTGTAGTTCTGTGCATTTGACTTTCATACGTTCCGGATATTGTTCGTTAGTCGCATGAAATGCCAAGTGTCATGACATAAAACAAAAACTTATCTATTCCAAGGGTTCTAAATCCACATTTACGAGAAAAACATTTGAACCCATGTCATTAGTAGTCTTTTTTATTTTCACATAACCGAACAACCGAAAAAATATTAGTAGGGGAAAATAAAAAAAAATAATGAATTTTTTTTCTTTTAAAAGAATAAATGTTTGTCGTTTTGGTGGGGATTGACGCTAAAACAAGTTTTCATGGTATTTTGTGGTCACTATTATCACTTCCTAACAACTCATTAAAAAAAAAAAAAACCAACAGGTGCGTTTATTCAGCATTTATCTCATCAGTTGTGCTCCCAACAAAACTCTAAGAACTCAAGCCCTGTCTGAAATCGGAAAAAGATTGTCAATGGAAAAATGATTGTATATAAAGTAGGCGAACCAAATTTTTGATACACCCAGTGATATGCAATACTTATCACAAGAAGCCGATCTTCTCCAATGCTATCAGTGATCCAAAACCCTAAGTTGAGCACTCCTAAGATAAAACATGCGTAGTACACAAAGTTTCTTTCTGAACATTGTTGGCGTTTTCGAAAGTAGTCATGTTTCGTCGAATGGATACCCACAATGAACAATAATTGAGCTAAAGCTAATAACAGGCTAACGCTGTTAACAATCAATGATTCAACTATGGGCTGCTTTAGATTCACATCATCATCATATACAATAACAAAACAATACAGTCCATGGTAAAACATATTTCCAGCGAAAGTGATATATAATACAAAGTACCTTAACTTGTGTTGATACTTCAAGAATTTCAATTCATGCATCAAACAAAAAGATATTAAGAAAAGCATGATGAATTTCATGATAAGTTGAACCCCAACATATACATTTAAGTATTCGGGATAGGTAAGAAAATCGTCGGATGAATTAGTTGTTAAGACAACAGTAAAAACGAAAGCAAAAAATAAAAATGCTGCCAGTGAAAAAAAGATTTGAACAAATATTCCAACAAAATAAGATATTTTTCCATAGTTATTTTGTTCATTTGTTGCCAATGAATTATCATTTGATGAACAATCACCTATATTATCACTATTTATAAACAACATTTCATTTGCCATTAACGAAAATTCTACCATGGCAGGTGAACAAAATGTATCGGTCTTTTCAATAGCCTCAATCGCTCTATTTGAAGATTTAGTTATGTTAAGTATTGCAGACGAATTATCATTGTTCAAGTCTCTTTTATTCAAAAAATCTGATTCAAATACAATCGCATTAAGCCAGATGCACAAGTTAGCTACAACAATCCCAACTAAAGCACAATTTTCCTTTACAGTATATTCACGTTCTCTTCCGTAAAACAAAGCAAAATAATTGAAACTAATAAATGTGTATAACATACAAAATAATTCGTAAGAGAAATCAAGGATACTGTTTTCGGGACAATCCTCCGGTAAATTATGCTTCCATGCAAATAATCCAGAATGAAACAAATAGCCTAGTCCAAAAATATACATTAAAATCAATTTAAGTTTTGCAAATGTAAATCCTCGTTTTCTATTCCTAACAGTGAAATTTCTGTAACGTGAATGTATTAGCAATGCAAAGCATACACATCCAGCTATCTGAGGAATAAAAAAAATCCAAATTACAATGAATTCAGAGTAGCAGTAATTGTTAAGCAAATTCAATCTATGAACCACCATCATAACGACAACCATGATTAGGAAAAGACCGCCAAATACAACGCACAAGACTGTTCCTGTAATAGAAAAAAATATATCAGCATTAAATCATGTCACAATAGTGCAAGTATTTGTGTCTTGCCCGAAATTTAAGATTAAATATTAATTGTTTAAAGCGATAATACATATGTTATATCTGTTATTGCTTTTTATATTTTCCTTCTATCATAATTGAATATAAAAGACACATGAAAAGGCAAAAGAATAATCAGCTGTGTACTTTACAAAAGTATGTATGAATTATCAAATGAATACACTTGAATTTAGTTGTTTTTTACACAAAGTTGTATGCTCCAAGATTGTTATGATCTTTTTTGGCATATAACCTTTGATAATTTGAATTCAGTTCTGATAGAATTATACATTTCCAAATTAAAAACAAAATGTTCAAGTAATAAGGTCATTAATTAGTTATGTGAATTTTTAACTGCTATGAAAATTAAGTTTTCCGTATCAAAAATGCCTGTCAACAGATGACAAAATGTTCCGTGATGCATTTCGGTTAGAATTTAACATTAAATAATTTCTATAGGTCATCGGGAAAATGATATAAATACATAACAAATTATGTATAGTGTATACATGTTTTTATCATTTGAGGCAAATTGCACGCTTGGTCAGAATTTCTCCGAAAGAAAAGTCGAGAAGTTGATATAATGTGGTTTTTTTATAGGTACATAGGTATCGGGATTACTTTTTATAGGAATTTCAATAGGATGTCAAGGAAATAATTTATTTTCTGTACAATTCTCTTCTGATTATAAAGTATAGGAAATAGATATATTAAATCAATTACGACGTTATGATAATACACTCTGTAATCAAATAAATTCCATAGATCTTGACCTTAAGCGTGAAAATGAAAAACGTTGGTAAGGTTGGAAATGAGAATTTCCATATCTTAGTTAAGTTGGAAAAACCATCTAGACAACTAAAGACCATCTACCCAAATTACCGTACTTTTTATGTGCGTCACACACAAGACTAGGTATATAGCGAGACATCGCGGGATAAGGCTTACTACATAATTACTTCCTTAGGGAGAGACACCTGATAAAGCAATTCTTCCAAATATATGACACCGGTACACATAAAGATTTTTAAAACTACCTTGGCGATCATGTTTAAAAGAAAAAAAATCATGTTTTAAGTTTCAGTGAAAAAATAACAAACTTGAAGTGAAATCCAATTACTGTTTCTAATGACAGGTCTTTTACAAGCTTAACGTATCATCTATCTTTGATAAATGGGACCGTTTTATATTCAATGTGCATCGTTTCCTTAAGTTTTTCATTTTGTTTTAAAATCAATTGATCTTTGTCAATGATTTTTCTCTTTTAACATAATTTTTTTTTACTTCTCTCTAAACATCGTGAGGTGTTTCTCCCTTCTCTAAGTATAGGACGACTTTCTGCATTCTCTTCTGCAAATAGAAACAATCATATTAATTTTTTTTATAAAAATGCTTACAACTGCATTATTTCATGTCCAGAGAACCTGAAAGAAAATATATCATTTGCATGAAGGGAGGTATATGACATGTTAAACGTTGCAATATCATATTTTTTCCATTAGAATTGTATATAATTTTATAAGCATTGCATGATAAATATATATGTAATCGGTAGTACATGTTATGCATTCAAACGGAAAGATATGTTCTGAATTTGTAAATTAAAAATATATTTAAAATTCTAAATGAAATTTCAAAACAAAGAACAAATCATGTACGTTTGACCGTCCGTCTGTGTGTGCAATCTTGTCTGGGAGATAGCTATGCTCAGGGGAATAAATGGAAGTATATAAAGAACGCCATACAAAGTTCGCTCATGACTTGATACTTGATACTTTCTCAACTTAAATTAATTATGCTTCCTGAGTTTGTACTCGTTATAATTGTCACACCATTTACATAACTCACATGCATTTATGTATAGTGCACGTTAATTGCCCGTCATAAAAGGACGTCCGAGATACCTTAAATATTAGATATAAACATCGTGCAATTTAATTTTTTTTTACAGGTTTACGTCTTTTTCAAAAGCAAACATTTAATTAAGGTCTTCCGTTTCAAACGGAAGACCTTATTGTTTTCGTTCGGTTTCTTTTTCCCTATTATTAGGGTCTTCCGTTTCCAACGGAAGACCCTCTTGTTATTCTTAGGATTCTTTTTACATATTATTATTAGGGTCTTCCGTTTCCAACGGAAGACCCTCTTGTTATTCTTCGGTTTCTTTTTACATATTATTATTATTATACCTTTTCTTATTTTCTGACTCATATTTGGCTTCATAACTCAAAAAGTTTTCAACCGATTTCAATAAAATTTGCAGCAATTGTTGCACGTTAGTGTCCCTAAAAGATATTATTGTTTCAATGACAACGTCACCCGTTTTGACGTAACGTCATTTTTAAAATTTTAAAAAAGTCATTTTGTCCGGGGCTTTTCTCAAAAATGCTTTAAGATAGAGGCTTGAAATTTTCAATGTTATGATTTTGTAAATTTACCTCTGTAATAAGGCTGGAAATGTAAATCCGTCGCTTCCGGTCGAAACCGGAAGAGAATCAAACTTTTTGAAAAAAACAAATTTTTTGATCAAATCAAAAACGTACACGTGTTTTGTAAAGCTTTTCAAGCTGAATCTAACACTGAAAGCTGTTTTAAAATCGGACGATGCATTACAGAGATATGTGTTAAAAACTTGATTTTTCCGAAAATTTTGATTCCGCGTTCTTGGTTTAAAAAATAGCGTTAAGTTCAAAGTGAAATTTACTCGTACCAAAAATAATTCGATAATTGTTAAGTCGTACTTAAACATATTCGGATTTTTTTTTGTTAAGTCGCTCTTGAAATTGTAAAGGTATTTGTTAACTCGTATTTAAATTTATTCGGATTTTGTTAAGTCGTACCAAGAATTATTCGATTTTTAAATTTTTTTTTGTTTTAGTGTCTCTTGTTATTGGTTTAAGAACTCTTCTTCTTGCAGGAACTTCAAGCTTTTCTTTTGACATTAACGGAAGACCCACTCGTTGCTTTGCAACCAGCTTTGCTCTAGTTATTATTATTTTTTTTCTTTTTTTTTCCTTACAAATTTTGTGTACGCGATTTCTCAGAAACTACTCGAGCGATTTACAAAAAACTTTCAGATATGATAGACAATGAACTGAACCTTATTGAAAAAAATTTTTAATGATGACGTCACTTCCGGTTTTGAGATTTTAACACTTTAGCGATTTTCAGAGGGTCGGCTTGTCCAGGGGTAAACTCCTAAACGATTTAAGATACTGAGTTTAAAATTTCAGGGATTGTAGACGAAAGGTTGTAGATCTGACATGTGGTATATATATTGTCCTGTGTCCAAAAGCGCCGAAGCTCGCCCGAGCTCGAAAATTACGGTTAAAAAAGCGTTGTGATTTTTTGTGGTTTTCTTTCAATATCTCTTTTGTCGATAGTATTTTGTTAAAACATGTAGAACACAAACACTTTATAAAGTCAAGAGCTTTTTTTTGACATCAAGAAAAAGGGGCTGGCCCCTCAAATTAGGGGACCAGAGGGCTCTAAATTCTTTTATCTGTAGCCCTTTACTGCGAGATATTTTGTGGAATGTTATAGAAGCAAATATGTTTATCTTATAGTTATGTATCCAAGCAATGTAATGATTTTATCATGTGTTACGTAATTTGGGGCTTTTAGGGATCAAAAGTCCAAAATTTTGATCACCCATATCTCAGAAAGGAAAAATATTTTGAAATGCAGTATAGAAGAAAAGATGCTCAAAATAATGTACTAAACAATACGCAGTCTTCAAAATTTCGTTAAACGGCCCCTATAAGGAGATAAGGGATCGGCCCCTAAAACGTTCTTTCCCATATATCTCAAGAACGGTAACGAATTTCTAAACACTTGTTGAACCAAATGTATTTAGAATTAAATGACCTTTCATTTGATATCAAGAACAAGGGGCTGGCTCCTAAAATTAGGGGACCAGAGGGCTCTAAAGTCTTTAATCTGTAGCCCTTTACTGAGAGATATTTTTTGAAAGGTTATAAAAGCAAAATTAGGTATAATACCTTTATATATCCTAACAATATAATGGTTTTCTCATGCGTTACCTAATTAGAGTTTTTAGGGGACAGAGGTAAAAAGTTTAATCTTTTCTATCTCAATTGGAAGAAATGGAAGTATATAAAAAAAAGCAACGTAAGAAAACTAATAAATAGCGATACAAAAAAGCATTAGTACTCCACTCCTTTTTCCAGATTATGTTTTGTTTTCAAAAATCAAAGTAGATGTCATATCACCGTCTAAAAATCGGACGGAAGACCTCCTCGTTGCTCGCAACGAGATCGTGTCTAGTTATTTATATTTTCGTCAATGAAAAATAATTATAATTTCAGTCTTATATGAAATATATTCATGCATATGCAAACTCGCGCACAGTGTTCTAACAAACCAAAATAATTTTATAAGCTGCCCAACTATACAACAAGAGACAACATTATTATCAATAAAACAAATGAAAGACTTTTAGACCAAAAAATCCATCAAACAAAACTGCATTTGAAGTGTGAAATGCGAAAATACATTAATCATATTATCCATCTCTTCTGTCATAAAATTGTCCTTTTTAAGCGCTAAGCGAATGCGCAAGCGCTTATTAGGGTTTCTCAGATTTCATGATAATTTCCATGATCTTTCAATCAACGGCATCTATCGGTAATTTGAATCATGGTTGTGTTCAATACTATAAATCTCCACACATAGTAAATATTTGCTACAGATCCAGTTTTTGTGAAATTGAAGAGATTTGGTACCGTTTATGTCTTTATCTATGTATACAATTGTTTTGATAGAAACTATAATATTCGGAACAACGTTTGCTGAAATATGTAATGTAAAAAAAATTCCGATTACGATTAACATTAACTTTACAAATAAAAACATTCAACTCTTTAAAAACGCGCTCTATAAAGATTAATTTTAAGAAATATTTAAGGGGTTTGAATTCACATGAAATCCTTTTTAATTCTTCGTCATTGTCTCACTTAGCAGACACAACTTAAGATTCAAAATTCGTAGATACATTGTATACCTCGAATTCGAACGCAACTTGGACAACGCCCTCTATCATGATAAAATATGTAAACAAATGGTGTTCTTTGATTCATGGTTGTTACCTAAAATATCTCCGCGGTGAAATATAGTTTGATTGACGATTACATACAGTGCAATTGCTATCAAAACATTTTCAAAAGAAGTTTGTCGAAGCAGATTCGTGATCATTAAGACATTGCATGTAAACAATAAAACACTTCAATATTATGAGAGTATTTGAATGAGAATTTTATTCACGAGATTTTATTATGACACAAATTTGAGAACAATAAGAGATATTATGAGATACAAGTGAGAGTTATGAAACTTCAATGAGAATTTTGACACGATTGAGAATTTTGATACACATTTGAGATCAATGACTTTATGAGATATTTGAGAATTATGAGATATACTTCAGAATTACGAAACTTCAATGAGAATTTTGACACGATTGAATATTCTGACGCACACAATTATGAACAATGAGTCAGTATCGTGAATGGTGAGAAACATATAACTTGAGAATTTTGACAGAGACTCAAGATGTAGATCATTGCTTAACAACAATGTTGTTTAATGAGAACTGTGAAGTTTGATTTTGAATAATTAATATTGACACTGAAAACTTTTCTTGAAACCTTGTTTAGATGATTTTAAAAAGGTTTATTAGTTTTGAATTTTGATTTCAAAGAATATAAGATTTTTGTAGCTGGTCAACAGTGGTGTATTAGTTTTTTGTTTTTGTTTAAATTAATATTTGATAATGATATAGAGTTTTGTATGTCCATTTGCTTAAACATTTGGCTAAATTAGTCTAATTTTTTCAATGAAATGACAACTTAATCTATTATTTTAAAAAATATAACTGCAGAAGATTATATGAAGTGTAATTTTATAATCGACGTAAAATATTTGCCTGCCTGATGTTTTGCTGAATCAAGTTTCCTTCGAAGACATGCCAAATTAATCTGATACTGTTCCAAGTTATACTCTACAGATCAGGATTAATTCTCTAATCTTGTGTCTATTTATTAATTGATTGGATAACTTTTGAATACCCTTTGATAGTTCACAGTTACACTGTAAAGTATTGGAAAAGAAAATAGCTTCAAGTGATTCTCCAAAAAGAGTAGTTCAAGCTAATTTCAGTCAAGGGGATGTTTATTTCTCTAATGAATTAAAGGGTAAACAGTGTATGACAAACTGTGTTGTCTTCATAATGTATAGTTGAACAGTGTATGACAAACTGTGTTGTCTTCATAATGTATAGTTGTTTGAAAAGCTTTGAAGATATTGACAGAAACGATTTAAATTTAACATTAGTGAAAGGTGGTATTTTGTATTTTAAAAATGGGTCAATATGGTTTTCTTCGACCAAATCAAGAACTTTTACAGTTGTCAGATTTACCAAAGTTTGTCAATTTCAAATGTTTTAGTTTAATAGAAACATGGAAACATGTCAGTCAATGGTTGTGTTGATGGTGTTGGGAAGAAACTAGAAACAAGTTTGAATTCAGTGTTGTCATCATCTTCTTCCAAGCAGTTTGCCATTCTAATTTTTCATTCATCTGCAGTTGCATTCACTTTTAATGAAAGAAATGGCACTGATGGAGTATTTGACTCTCATAGCCGAGGATTGAATAGTTTGTGTGATCCAAATGGATCAGGTGTTTTAAGTACTTTAGCATCATTCCCAGATCTGTGAAGAATCTGAGAAAACTGTTTATATCATTGTCTCCAACATCAACTTTACAAGAAGTTCAGTATGAGATTTGTCGAGTCAAAATTGGAGTTTCCAAAAAGCCCAACAAAGCTTCCATAGATTTGGATACAGATGTAGATGATGACCTGAACATTACTTACTTTGTAAGTGGCAAAATATGTGAACATGCATTTGATATTGTGAATAGCCAATCATCATTGAATACAGAAGAAGCCGAAAATGATTTCTCTTTAAAAGATGTTACTGATGCAACAATAGACAAAGTTGTTCAAAACTTTCAAAAGAAAGTTTGTCATGGACCCTGTTATATATGCAGTTGCTGTACAAAAACATTGTTTAGGGAAAATGTTCATAAGGCCACTTCCCTCATTGGTTCATCAGATTTATTGCAAAACTGCTTACTTGGAATCAGAAGTGTGGAAAATACAGAATGGGTATGTAATACTTGCTATAGAAACCTTAAATCTCAAAAAATTCCAGCCGTTCTGTTTTCAATGGAATGGGATTCCCAGAGAAACCCCCTGAGCTTGACATTACTGAACTTGAAGAAATATTAATAAGTCCAAGAATACCATTTATGCAAGTCGTAGAGAAACCTCGTGGTGGTCAGAAGAGTTTGAGAGGAAATGTTGTCAATGTACCATCAGATGTGAATTCTACAGTTACAACTTTACCAAGAACTTTATCAGATTCTAAAGCCGTTCAAATTAAGCTTAAAAGAAAGATGAATTTCAAGCACTGTGTATTGCATGAAGCAATCAGACCAAACCAATGCTTGAAAGCTTTAACATGGTTTTTGGAAAAACAGCTCATTATTTCAGACAAAAGGTATTAAAGTGAATGAAAATTGGGACATAGAATCAGAAATTCATGAATGGCTTGGGTCTGATGTGGGTAATAGAGAAAGTGATTCAAATGTTGAACAATTATCAAATGAAACGGAACTGACTAATCAAAATGCAAATCATGATGATGACTCTGATGAGTGGACAGAGGATCCAAATTTTGAAAACAAGCTAACTGGTAGCACAGATACATTGCTTCATCCTGTTGATGTAAGATCCTTGTTTAAAACCTTTTCGTTTGCCATTGGAGAAGGTCAGGTACCACTTGGTCTTTATCAAGACAAGAATGCAGAATATTTCGCATTTCCAAGTATTTACTGTGGTCAGAAACGTCATGAGAACAAAGATAGGCAAACTCCCGTGCATTATAGCCTATCTGCAAATGGGAATTGAGAAGTGTTGACAGACGTGCAGCTTGTTCAGTACCAAACATTTTCTTTAAACTGAAAAAAACTGCAAATCAAGAAAATTTAAGATCGAGTCAATCTGGCAATGAGGAAGTGTCAACTAAATGGGCAAAAATTACAATAGGACAAGTTCTGAATCAATCCACTTTCGATAATATTGTGAGACTTGATGAGGGTTATCATGTATAACGGCAGTTGCGTGGATCTCCAGCTTACTGGGAAAGTGTGAAAAGGGATGTTTTTGCAATGATAAGGCAGCTAGGTGTACCTACCTTCTTTTGTTCTTTATCAGCTGCTGAAACCAGATGGCCATCTCTTCTCAAAATTATTTGACAACAAGTTAAACATTTTGATGAAGAAATTGCCAATTTAACATGGAAAGAGAAGTGTGAGCTTGTACAAAGTGATCCTTTGACATATACAAGATTTTTCAATCACAGAGTGCAAGTTTTCATTAGTGATGTTTTGAAATCATCGAATTTTCCATTGGGAAGGGTTGTGGACCATTTCCATAGGGTTGAATTCCAACAACGAGGATTCCCTCTCATTCACATGCTTGTATGGATTGAAAATGCACCCCTGTTTAGAAAATCTGACAAACAAGATTTGGAGAATTTCATTAACACCCATTCCACACGTCAAAAGAAAAACGATATCCCAGATCTCATCAATTACCAAACTCATAGACATGCTCGTACATGTAGAAAGAAGAAGAAAAATATTTGCCGGTTTAATTTCCCTCTACCTCCTATGTCAAGAACACAGATTCTTGAACCATTACAGGATGCTGAAAAGGAAAAGTATCCAAAAATTGTTGATGAATATAAAAGAATTGCTTCTCTTTTGAATGAAATGAAAACTGGCTTTGAGATGTCTTTCTCAGAATTTCTGTGTAAACTTAAAATTTCAGTGGAAATGTACATAATGGCTCTGAGATCTTCATTGAAATCACTAACATTCCTAAAAAGTAATTTATCTGAAATCAGAGTAAATTCTTACAATGAAATGATATTGAAATGCTGGCCAGGAAACATTGATGTTCAGTTTATTCTTGACGCATATGCTTGTGCTGCTTACATTTGCTTACATTGTTTCATATATTTCAATATATATAAAGCACAGGGAAATTCACTTTCATTGGAGCTCCACCTCCGCCCCGACCGAGGCTTGAACTCACGACCTCTGGAACCCATTCTCCTAGCAGTGAGCGGCCACCGCGCTAACCACTCGACCATCTAGGCAAGACAAAAATCTTGCTTTCGATGACGAACGGAACCTAGCGCGCTGGCCGCGCACTACACAGTCGTTTGAAATACAGGTGGAATACAGTTAAACGACAATTTGAGAGGATCGGAACGATACACATTGCATAGATATATACATATATAATTAGCACAAACATTGCAATAACTCTCAAATTGACATATACATGCCCATAGTGAATGATATAGATATATATAAGGCACAGGGAAATTCACTTTCATTGGAGCTGCACCTCCGCCCGACCGAGGCTTGAACTCACGACCTCTGGAACCCATTCTCCTAGCAGTGAGCGGCCACCGCGCTAACCACTCGGCCATTTAGGCAAGACAAAAATCTTGCTTTCGATGACGAACGGAACCTAGCGCGCTGGCCGCGCACTACACAGTCGTTTGAGATACAGGTGGAATAAGAAGCATATATATAAAGATATCAAAATTTGAATATGTATACTTTTTTTTAGAAAAGAATGTTTCAGGCTTTAAAAATAAATATTAAAAAAACAGATATGACACATCAGATGAATAAGTATGTTTGCTATTAAAACTTTAAAAATTTTATAAGATATTATGAATTTCATAGGACGGCTGTATGTGCTTTGGTGTTAAAAGATACATCTTTTTTTATCACTTCTGATAATTTTGTTAACGTCAACTATATTTTATTTATTTGGCATCATTCTTTGCAACGATTTATAGCTCCTAGAGTTTCTAAGGAAGTTCAGTTAGAAAAATTAATTTCTACTCATGATATTATGCTTCCAATAAAATTCTAAGAAATCTAGCCCAGTATGAAACCGGAAAAATATTGTAAGAGGTAAAATTATCTTATTGATGAACGACCAAACAGCTTTATTAAACGCCTTATAAATTGAAATAGTAAATACAGGAAGACGTCCTTCTCCAATGCTGATACTGACCCATAAACCCAAATTAAGAATGCCCAAAAGGCAGCATGAGTAGTGCACAAATTTGTTATGTAACCACCTTGCACATTTTGTAGAGCAAGTATGACACATACAGTTTTTGTAATCTTTAGGTGAATGGGTTCCTAGTATAAACACTGTTTGAAATAAAGCTAGAAACATGCTGATGATATTGTCGGTCCAAGAAACACCAATAAACTGACTTTTATAGTTTTTTCCTTCAGAAAATAGAGCAACACAGTACAATGTATGATAAACAACATTTCCAAAGCAAGTGACAAGCAATACAAATGCTGAAACATTTAAATGAAAAATCAAACAAGACCACTCGACAAAACGACATATGGATATCAATATAAGCATCAGCAATATTATAAACAATTGCATTAAAACGTTAACATTAAAATCGTCGGGATGATCTAATATATCATTTGAAGGATCGTTTGTTAATACTACTACAAAGGTGAAAACAAATAAGGTCAAAACAACCAGAGAGAGAAAGAATTGGCCTGTTTTTCGAACACACCTTGGCAGACGTGTAAAATCATTACTACTTTTTTAGTTTTTAAAAATAACATGTCAATAGATATTAGAGAAAATTCTATCATTGCTGGGGATAAATACGGATCAGATTTTTCAATTGCCTCCATTGCTCTTTTTGCAGACATGGTAACATTTATTGCCGTTGACGAATTATCAGCAATCATTTCTTGTTTAAACAGCAAGTTAGACTCAGAAAAAAGTGCATTAAACCAAATGCATGCGTTGGTTAAGAAAATTCCTAATGAAGCTGCATTTTCCCCAAATGTATTTGCATCGCATCTTTCATAGTACAGGGCAAAAAAAAAAAAAGGAGGAATTTGTACAATATAGATAATATATAATAAGCTATACTTAGGCTACTATTTTCTGGACAAATGTCATAAGAAAAGTTTTTCCAAGTGTATAATCCACAATGAAACATGTAACCCAGACCAAAGATATACAACGAAATTAGTTTGATCTTTAAAAATGTAATACTTGTTTTGTGTTCTGAAAGTTCTGACTTGAAATTTCTTTGGCGCAAACACAAGAGAACTAAAATGGATACCAATCCAATCGAAACAGATATTATTAAAACAATTTGCCCCATATTTTTGTTCTCGCACTCCGGAGAAATCAGTTGCGCCCAATTAACCGCCATAACTGAAACCACAATGGCTTGTAACAAAACTCCTAGCACAATCAAAAGTGTTGAACCTGAAAAATATATTTTCTCATTTTGAAATTACTAATAATAAGACGGTTACAATTATTTAAGGCAAATTTTGAACCGTTTCATGATATGTCATAGTGTGAAAATTTAAATAATATGCAATTTAACGTCTGTGTTATGAAATTTATATTTTGCTCGAAAAGAAATTGATATAAACGCTTAATGTTTTTATGATATTTGAACAAGGATCAAAGAATTGATTGAGTCTGGTACTTTGAAGAGAAAATATTCATTATTGACAGTATGACAAACAACGCTACGTTGATTTTGTATTATCAGGTGGGAGAAATTCATCAGAACATTATTCGTTATAATGTGAAACTTAACTCGTTATAACGAAAATATTAACTCGTTTTTACAAGAAACATAGCTTTGCTTGGGTGTATAAATATATTAGTATCTCGAGGCTCGTAAGCGTCTAGGGGCCTACATTTGTTGTATTATAACTTAAACATTGATATACTTCTATATTTGTTACATTTACGATGCTGTTTTAATTTGTCTTTTATTTTTAGTTATCCTGTACTGGACCTCTGATTCTATTACCCTTTCTGGTACCCCTCGATACCTGTATATATCCACCTGAGTTTAGGTTTTGGCCCTCTTTGGACCGGGTAAAATCACCTGCACGTTCTTCCTGATATTATCAGTTTCTGTAGTTCAGTTGTTTGATTTTATAAATACAGACACGGCTTCTGAGGTGAGTAAACCCATTTACTTATTCATTCTCATTCTATTTGTTAATTAAATGGTCCTGAGATAACTTCGTTGTTTCAATGTGTTTTAATTGTAATTTGTTTTGTTTGAATGTTCCTTTCGTAAGTTATTCGTTTGTTATGTTCGTTATATAGTTCTTTATTTCTTTAGTTATCTATTATCGTGAGTAGAGTATATTCATAGGGCTGCCGTAATTTGAGTAGTAAATGTGTATGTCGTGTTTAGTGACTCTAAACAGTGTAATTTGCAAGTAAATGTCGTTACAGTATTTTAAGTTACGTGTAAAGTAATTTGGTTTATTATTATGTATCGTGAAATGCAAGTAAATGTAATGCAGCGCTGCCACGTGTACCACGTTGTGTCACTGTTATGTACGGTGGGTCATGTGGGTCATTACTTGTATGGAACTTTATGTGTATGTGTAACTTAAGGTGGCTCGACACACCAATGCATTATTTGATGGATCGATGAAGAATCATTTTTGAGAAATGATTATACAAAAATGACACCTATATCGGCTTCTGATTATTTTATATCAATTTTTTTGTATTTTTTAATAGAAACCGGAAACATCGTTTTAGCTGCGAACAAGATATATTAGAGCTAGAAATTTGTTATCAATTAATGCACAATACAATTATTATCTATAAATACATATCAAAGACGGCCAGATAAACTTTGTAATATTTATGTAAAAAAAATATTTATGAAAATGAAAAACAAGAATTGTAGATAATTTTAAAATCTATGGATAAAAACTGCAGATAAACTGTTACTGGCCATAAACAATTGCTTTACAATCATATTTCAACAAGAATTTGAAACGAAATAGTGAAATTAAAGAAAAAATGGAAAATTTTAAAATCGAACCGATCCCGATTGTAATTAAACTGATCCCGAACGAAATCACATAAAGTTAGAATGAATCAGAATTTTGCACAAATTTCAGGTTGTTTAGCTGTAAAATGGTTTCGTCATTTACTAACTTTATAATTTATATCAATTACTTAGAAAAAAACTGCAGTTTATTTGTGAAATTTCAATTTTAAAATAATTCTGATCGGGATCAGTTTTTTTTCAATCGGGATCGGTTCAAATTTGATAAATAGCAATTTTTCCAAAATTTCGCATTTGCATTTCAATTTCTTTGTAAAATATCATTGTTTAGTAAATAGTTTATGTAACTATATGTTATTCTTTAAATTTTATCCATAGATTAAAAAGATATTAAAGAATTACAATTTTGATTATCAGAAATATTTTTTTAATTAAAAAATTAAACACTTGACCAAACGATCTTTGGCATGAATTTATTCATAATTATATTACACATAAATTGACACCAAGTTTTAAGCTCTAATATATTCTGTTTGTCCGCAAATCAGTTTTTCCTATTTCACCGAAAAAATACAAAAAAATTCATATAAAATATCTGAAAGCCGATATTGATCTCTGTTTTGTGGAATCATATTTCAAAAAAGATTCTCTATCGATCCATAAAATAAAATTTTGGTGTGTCGAGGAACCTTAATGCGTATGTTCTGTGTACGTAGGTCCCGAATAGCGAATAGTGTACAGGAATGGAGTGACTTGTGAAGTTTGGTGTCTTCTCTACCTACCAGTGTCCTGATGACTATCAGCCCATGAATTTGTTCTCAAATTTCGTGTTATATAAATTGTAAAAACGTTACTTTTGTGTCTTTGTTTATCTGGAGGTGTGTTGAAGCCTGTCGGCCAGCCCGCAACAATATTGTCCTACCAACATAAAAACTATTATGTCCTTTTATTTATACAAAAAAATTGTGTTGCTTTGATGTGAGTTTACATGATTAAAATCACCTTATTGTAATTGATCTGTTTTATTTTTTTGCCATCAGCAATATTGACTTAACAAAATAAAGATTGTAAAATGAATTTTAGTCATATCGAGAAAGAAATTCTGACATAGAACAATAAAAATTCATACTTTATAGTTATTATTGACAGAAATGTGCTTTCATTTTTTGGAAGCATATTACAAAAGTATTATTGTCAAATTTACTTCTCGCGCGCAGGAATTCCTATGGTTCGTCATCTCAATTTGAATCTAGCTCTAGCCAGCGCATGTAATAACATTACACTCATGTCTGTTGAATCATTTAAATTCGTTTCTGCTCCAATTTAATAAATTTCGTGGGTTCCATCGTCCACGTATTTAGATCCACAATAAATTATGAGGACCATTTTGAATTTTTAATCATACATGTAATTCCAAGACCTAGTAATTTCTAACCAGTTAAGAGGGCTTGATTGTTGTATACATTTTTAGACTATATTGATCTACTTTAAAAGAAAAGCTCTACATAAAAATATAAAATACCCAAATTTAAAAGTCAAAATCTCTGGACTTTGTACTTTAATTAATAACAGTTTATAGGTAAACAAATAGCATCTTAGATTTTTAGGTAGATCTGATAATTAATGTGTTGACCATCGAGCCTCCTTCACAGGTTATTTGGTCGGAAGGACGGTAGCCGATCAGAAATTCAGTTATCAGTCGTATAAAATTATATATATATATATATATATATATATATATATATATATATATATATATATATATTAAAGAAGTTTTATAACAAAATTGATTTCACTTTAACTAGTGTAACTGGAGACATTAAATGACTGGGCTGAGATTGTGAAGGGAAATTAGTTACATTATGTTAATTTAAATGGCTGTTAAAACAACATGTCACTACCTTGTCTGTTTAACTAGCTTTTTATTATTCATCAATGAATTATACTTAAAGCACTGTTGAGTATCGCTAGAGTTATTATTATTTTCAGTGCGTTATTTACATCTTTATTTAACAAGTCATTAATACATAACATAGCAAATGTTTTTGTCTATATTGAGCACACAAAATATAGACGTTATTACGATGTGAAAGAATATTTAATTCAAACAGAAGATCTAATAAAAACCTTTAATAGACTGTAGCTTTAATAATCACCTTTCATTTGAAATTTGAACTAATGACAATATTGCGATATATGGTCAGCTAAATTATTGAACGACTGTTTGCTCATTGTTTTTTGTTTTTTGTTTTGTTTTGTGTTGTTTTTTCTTGTGTTTTCTTGTTTTTTGTTTTGTTTTGTTTTTGTTTTTTGTTTTGCTTTTGTTTTGATCAATTCGTAAAATGTATACCCTAACTTCTTACAACGAAATCACTTACTTGTTATAACAGGATCATAACTCGTTAAAGCAAGATCACAAACTCGTTATAACCAGATAATTAACTCATTATAACAAGTTTACTAACTTTTGTTGTAACGAGATCCTAACAAATCCTGTAGAAGACTGTATTTTGCAAGCACAATCAAACTTTCATTAAAAAACCCCCTTTTTTGTGGTATGAATGGCTATGCTTATGTTTCATTTCCACAGTATCAACATTTGATAGGAGAACAGAAATTAAACTAAACCAAACGAAATCTTACCCGAACAATTACCACTAGTTTGGAGTGAAGGATTACCTCTGTCTTCATCAATAGTCTCAATTTCGGAAGCTAATGATTAATAATATTTCTATCAATAATTTGAGATGTTAATTGCATACTAATAACACATTCTGATATAATAAATTTGGTTTTATATTAACCATTTAAGCGTATAAAAATGTTTGACTATTCAAATACTTGATTCTGAAGCTTATTAATCATAAAGATATATGAGCGACAACGAAATAATTATCATGATAGAGCTTAAGACGGTACTAGATCTTTTGAATTTTTTCCCTAAAAAATATCAGACAAAAAGGTGTTTAATAGATATTCACAAAAGAAAGGAAAGTTTAGTAACATATTATAAAATCTATAATAGATATATATTACCAAGTGGTTCGTTTGGATTTGGTTGATTACCACAGATATCAGCAACATTTGCATTCCCATCCGGATCACAATTTACACTGTTCCGGTAACCTACAATTTTTAGTGTCTCATAAGTTTTGAAATAATCGCGTTTCTTTTACTTTTGTTAAATATCTGTGTTGCTTATGTTTGGTTTATTAAAACGCAAAATCTACTTTTAAGTTTGAAATTATTACATTAGTTTATTACAAATTGTTACAATTTAGATTAAAACATGCGTTCTTAAAAAACTTACAGAATTGGTAAAGTTGCACATTCTCATTAAGCGGTTGTTTTTGTTAAGGAGTCTGAATGGTCAAGTTGAACAAATTACCCAATAGATCTACCTTCAATTTTTAGGGTATGGAATTTAATTGGTTTTTAAATTTGAGCATTTTTTTATGTTTATAAAGAGTTCTTCTTCTTAAGGACAACTACACAGTCTAACAATGATCACGACTATCCAGCCCTCACTGTTTACCTTCAAATCGTTGTTCTGCAATAAGGGATTCGTTTTCGTTGTCCTCCATTTTTGACAAATTATGATAAAGAAAATGATTTCCTACAATGAGAGGAGAAAAAATATGGAATTGGGGGTTTTTTTTGCATACCTTAATTTTGATTTTATTACATAAATTATGTAGTGTGTTACACATTTTACTACACGTTTTACTAATATGTTTGTAGAAAAGTTGCCTTAAAACGATTTCCGTCTTAAACAAGTTAAAAAATCAAAATTAAAAAATAATGCAGATATTAAGATTTTTTATTCAAAATTTAAATCGTGGATTCTTAATATGGTGATTTCAAGGAAATGCCAAAATACTAACAAGCATAATCATAAAATTAAGGTATCTTCATAATGTTTTTTCAGTATGATAGAAATTGTTTAAGGAATTTAGATGGAATTTTTTAAATCAGTTACTGTACATAAATGTTTTTCTGATAACTTCATCAAAATTCCGTCAAATTTTTTCTAACGTGACACCCTCCAAAGAAAAGGAAAGGCACACAGGGTAGACAACCACTTTAGAATGAAAATCCTATGAAGTTTTCAAAAACATTCTAGCAGATACCTGATAATTACATAATAATAAACGTTTCTTTGTAAATATTTTTCATACACGTTATACACTTGTGGAGTGCTAGTTACAACAAAGCATTTTTGAATGCAAAGTTGAAATTTTAAATAGGTCGTATATCAAAAACTTGTTGAAAAAACAAATTGTTTTAAGTCATTGATAATTTTTAATTTTATCAATTGTTCTCATTCTAGCGTTTAGCTAATAAGTTAAAACAACATCAATATCAACTATTACATCTTTGTGCGATTCTCTTACCACATACGTTAGAAATTGGATTTCTTAGTATGCTCAGGAATTCGATGCACAATCATTTATAATTGTTGGGCAAGTATTGCCAAGCAACTAAGATGCTATCTCTTTTCAATTGCCAAAGTTATTAGGTTGGTTCTTGAATTACCTGCACTGACTCAGTTGTCCGAAGAATATAATTGAACAGAATTTGAATGGGGTATTTTAAATATACAACATCCCAAAGATAAACTGGTAATTTTTTTTTTGTGGTAGCAATTTACCATCTGTGTTGTCTGAACTATCATTAGACTGGTGGTATCACAAGTAACAAACTTAATTATTTTTCAGCAAAACTTCTTTTTTAAGAACTAAATATAACATGTTTGAACTCTATACCTAAGTAATAAAACTATCATAAACGTCCTGAAAGTTCATTGGATAATTTCTTCTATATCAATTCTATGAGTTTAATTCAGACATTTAACAAAATACAAGGCGATCTGTCTTTCCGAAATAAATCTCATCTTAGCCATGCTCCTTAAAATGCAGCTGTTTTTCAGAAGGACATGTTTATTTTCAAACATAAAGAAAAAACAATCAATGATTTTTTGCTGATTTTTGTAAAAATGTACACATGTTATATTTGTGATATAGGAACGTTTGATTTACAGTTCAGTAGCTCGCTGACGCATAATCATACTAGCAATTATTAGAGCACCAAATAGAAGAAATCTGGAATATGAGAAAAAAGGATCAAGTCGCCATTTTCTGACTAACTTTTATATTGCACACAGTTGGATGCTGCAAATAATGCGTAACCCCTTTGATATTATTAAATAATACAATACACCATTTCATCTAATAAATGTCCTTTGACGTACAATGTTCGAAATGACTCGAAGTGATTTCAAATTACAATCAATTTTTTAAACTATTTTTTAATTAATAATCGAGCTATGTCACAATACAAATTTTACAAAATCAGTTCGACTTGTAGGTAAAGTTTTAAAAAAACAATATCGGTTTTATTTTTCACTGTTTTTAACAATAAGCAAGTAAAATGGAAAAGTTTATGTATGTACAATCTTAAAGCAAGGAAAGATTGAGGTCAAGGAATTCTATGAGGTAATTAATATTACCAAATGGCTATGTTTGAATCTGAATTTTAATACCCCTAATTGAGTTTATTTCATTTAAATTTTCGATAATCCATCATTTATTAATAAAAAAAAAACCCGGTAGTATTGCAAATACTCATTACTGTCAAAAATCTGCGGTGGATATTGCTAACAGGTGATTTCAAACAATTTAGCATACACACATAATTGGTTTTCCTGTGTATCAATTGCTAAATAATATCTATTCATTAAAATATTTTGAGATTCAGACCAATTATTGCCTAGTATTTATTTTAATAAGGTGCAATGGCACATTTTAGTTTCTTCATGAAAAATCTCAATTTACAGCACATAGGAAATTTGTAAACTTTTTGTATATAGGTAATTTTACCATTGACTTTCCCCTTCCTGTCTGATAGATACGGGCATTTTTTATGTGCTGCTAATTTTTTACATGTTCTATAAACAGGTAAAATTTAAACGCGTAATTTCTTACAGCAAAATTTGATCTCTTAATTACGAAAAAAACCATTGAAACTCTTCTCCTCTAATTCTTAGAAGAGTAATTGACTTCTCCACATACCTGTATATTGAAGTGTTTGCATTGTTAGTGTGTGATGTTTTAGGTGACATTTGAGCATATATTGTCGTCTTAAATTGTGTCAATAAAAATACCTTGGTTTTTTTTTAATTTTAAAGTTGTAATGCAATAGTTCAGATTTTCAGTTTTAAAAAATGACGCACAGACAATTTTAAAGTCGGGACCAAAATATGGCGTAATGTCCTCGAAAATTACAGAGCATTCTATAAAGATGCATTCGCTGCTATGAAAAGAAATCCTGAAGGTCACATCGGCCATTACATTCCACCTGATTATTCACTCATCTCTGAAATACTTTTATTCTATCAGAGTCAGTATATTTGGGTACAACTCTCTGACGTCGCGTACACCTAACTCTAAAGTTCATGATCAAAGTCTGCTGGTTGAACGTTGTATCGGCGAATGTTTCACAAATTAAACTGTATAAAAGTTGATAATACTGATTGATTTCGATTTTTACGCATATTCGAATTCGTAAAAATTGAACATGAAAAAATTTAAATCAGTTTGCCTATAAATTCGTAAAAATAACCCTTTCTTCAATTTATTTGCGGGGATATTATGATCAATCAACATTAAAAAAGCACATTACATGTAGTAACGTAAAGGGCAGCTTTTACCTGGGATTTCTTTCAGCAACGGTGTTAGCAAGAATTAAAAATCCTCAGCGACTTTAGGTTGCACACACAATTAAAACTTCTGTAGTAGGACGGACAAAAAAGACATGTCCTTATTTTTCTCAAATCGCTCAGTTAAAAAGATTGGTGCCTTAACAAGTGTTTGTTTGGCAAACATATCCAGTGAGTCATATGGATGATAATTTAAGACACGATAAACAGGTTTGAGCAAAATGGGTCTCTCTAATTACATAACAGAAAACCTTAAATACCTCTATCTTCAGTAAAACCTCAAGCTTCCCACTGCCTTGCTCTTTGTTGTTGTTTTCTAAGCATTAACATAATTGATTTAAAACATTTCTGTTTTCTGGAATACTTTCTTGCATCAATTTTAGGAAAGTTTTAGCATAAATGATAGACATTCATCAACTTTATTTATGAGCATTTAGGTATATCAAAATATCATATGTAAACTTGCATATCTTGGATATCACCTGTTTCATCCCGTACGACAATTATAGGAAATTCTTAAAATCACAAAATTAATCACTTTCGAATGGCAGGCAGGCTATCATTTCTCTCCCTCTATCTCTGTCTCTTTCTTTCTTTCTTTCTCTCTCTCTCTCTCTCTCTCTCTCTCTCTCTCTCTCTCTCTCTCTGGTAATGCATGATTTGATCCCATTATACAGTACTTGCTTATGTTGATGTATTCATTATATTCATATGTGTCAACTGTGGTACAAACACACATGGCAAGTTTCCGGATATCTTGACAGTTCAATGCATTTTCTACATCCTAAACCTTCATTTTCTTTAAAACACTAATTCTTATTAAATTTCCAAATCGATGTCTCCTGTGATTTAAAAAATCGAGTTTAACATTGCAGACATTTGTGGTAGAAAGTCGTTGATTGAAAAATTAAAAAGATAAAAAATAACAATGGCTCTCCAATAAGTTTAACTTAAGTCAGTCCAAAGTTGACGTGTACCTTGCTTTTTGAAATTTTTTTTACAAAATATATTTGTCAAAAAAAAAAAAACCAAAAAAAAAAAAAAAAAAAAAAAACAAGGGAAACAATCCAAGAATTATTCGGTAACACGTCATCACTTTTTTTTCCAAGAAAATTTCACATAACTTAAAGTAATTTTTACGGAGATTAACAAATGGAAAACACGACATCTTTGATCCATTTGGATCCATTCGGAAGTCATTCGGAACATTTCACCTAATATCTCAACTTTATCATTCGGGCAGTCATGTTAATTTTTTGCAATAGAATATCCCCGTAAACTTCCAAGGAGTTATCTTGGGATTTTTTAATACTTTTTAATGAGCATCATTTTATCCCTAAACTATATATTGAAATTAATAATTTAAGAAAGTGTGCTGTTTAAATATTTTGGGACAAAGTACAAACACTGTGCATACACGAATGGCAAAAACCTCATGTCTCAAATGATCAACTCGTTTTAAATTTTACTTCAGGCAGATATAACGTTCTTTTCTTGGACTGACAGTGTTACTTAATCTAGTACGGATTAGAGCTTTCTTAATGCCAGAACAAAAAATAGTTCATGATTTTCATAGAAATATAGTTTAATGTTGCTATGTCTCAAATTTTAACTGTAATTATATGTCCAAATTCTTGTCGACTTATTCGACAAACTCTGGGTATTGTTTGTCAGGTAAATCTCAGATTATTATCAAAATCATGGTTAAGAAATATAAAGATCCAAAGTAACTTTCCTTTTTGAGTTTAAAAAATCTTATTACTCGAGACTTGTCAACTACCTATTTCTAGTAAAATATATGTGAATCTGTAGGGCTTTTTGTTTTTGTTTTGTTTTTTTTTTGTTTTTTTTTTTGTTTGGGGGAGGGGGATTTGAAAGTCTGAACAGATTTACTAAATATTTCTGCTTACTTTCCCTGCTCTTCTCGTAAAAGTTTAAGATGTTTTTATTTCATGTATATTAATAGAATATACGAGAGAAATTTACGAGCAAGTACATAATACCATTAGCTTATATTAATCAATTTGAGATTGATCCCCACTCTTTTGTCGCTAAAGTTAGCCATAGCTAACAGTATGCACTTAATGAGATTTAGTGTTATACGTAAAATATTTGAACATATTTTGAGTGTCCGTA
Organism: Magallana hongkongensis; assembly: GCA_016163765.1. Taxonomy (NCBI): domain Eukaryota; kingdom Metazoa; phylum Mollusca; class Bivalvia; order Ostreida; family Ostreidae; genus Magallana; species Magallana hongkongensis. The sequence goes on along the minus strand of WFKH01002636.1, from coordinate 29,939,009 downwards.
TAGGAGCATTTGCAAAAGATCAACAATGCGTTCTAAAGAACAGTACAATTTTCGGACTAATAAAACTTTTGCTAAAATAGACTATTCCTAAATTAACGTTAGTTGTTTCAAGAGGTAGGTGGATATACCTTGCAACGAGTGATCATCAAGAATTCTATCCGTACATCTCAAACTATTCTACTCAAAGTTATAATAAATATTTTTTTTCAGTTTACTGCGTTTCTAAACTTTTCAACGTGTTTAAGATGTGCTTCTATAAAAAAGCCAATAGATTAAGAGACACCCTCATATAACCTTCACTGTAAGCTTAACGATAGTTTTTCGATAGATTCTACTGCTCTAATTGAAAAATTAGCTATGTTTTGTATCATTGACGAATTATCAACGTCCATATGATGTTTGTTAGGGTAATCTGAATAAAATACAATTACATTAAGGCAATTGCACATGTTAGAAACAGCAACACCTTTTTATAAACTGAATTTTCATGTTTGCGTTCATACAACCAAGCAAAACAAACAAAAGGGGTAAATTCGTTAAAAAAAATTGAAATTTCATATCATAATATCTTTTCGATGGATATATTTGCGGATAGTAAAAGAGATATTACAATTTTTATCGCTCATTACGGTCATGGAACATTAATATTTATATCCATTTATTCCAAACCTTTAAATAGGAAAATATGTAGATATTTTTTGTGCGATTTATGCAATGAATAGAATGTATTCAAACGCTAAATTGCATAAAGTTAATATAAAACTTTCAAATATGCAATACTTAAGACACACTTAAGCCATCTCTACCAAGCGCCTGAGTTTAGGGTAAATTTTCCTAAGTAAGCACTTTTTTAGTTATGTACGAAGAATTTTCTTAAGTCCTAAAGGACATAAACACTGGTTTAGACAAGTAACATGTATTTTATGAACCCTTGATCCTAAGCTCTAAATTTTAAACAAAGAGACTTCATAAAAGATGCATGATTTCTATTTAAGCAGAAGTAGGAATTCAAATTTTTATACAAAACACACATAATATTATATGAATGCATAATTACCTTTACATATGAAGTTCTCCTCTCCGTACAGCTGTGTAACGATATAAATCCTGAGTGCGGTAACTTTATATTCAATGTTAGCTGCAGAACTGTAGCTCGACGAGAAATTCGGGGAGACGGACCATGGAGTTTCATCCGTACCAAAAACTGTATATTTATTGCGCACAAAATGTTGCGTACAACTTTGGATTTATAAACCTAATTTAGGAATACATTCTGTGAAAATTTTAATATCAAAAATTCCTCACACATTTCAATTTAGATGTTATTATTTTACTTGCCTCTTGTAAAAAAATTCTCACCAGCCCCGTAAAATGAAATGGTGTCGTTTGGTTACAGGTAAAACTGGCAAATCTTGATCTTGACGTTAATATAACATGCTTCACTTTCAGAGGTCGTTTAGGGTGTTTAATGCATTTTTAAGGCAAGTAAATGAAGAAAATAAGTTCAAAACCGTGCACAACTTTTTGTGCTCAATCAATATAAAGTGTTTTGTGTGAATGGAACTGTAGCTCCATAGTCCGTCAACTAAGATTTCCCATGGAGCTACAGTTCTGCAGCTACTTCATTGTAAACTCATTTGAATAGGATAGGTGGGCCGATACATCAAGTCTAAGTTTACCCTGAATGCTGTGTGTATGACAATATTTATCAGCCGTCGAATTTAATTTGTTTACACTGTAAGCAATGTTTATCAAAGACATATTAAGGAACCAGATACCTGGGTACTTTAAATCATTAAGAATTCCCACAAACCTGTTTAGCATTAGCAAACTCAAAATGTCGTTTGTTTACGTCTTAAACGGTACCATTTTGCATGCATGTGAAGAAGAACCGTCAACAGCGTTCTAACCCTTTATTGAAAAAAATGGGCGCCTGAAATGTATAGGATACTGAAAAGTAACTAAATTAAGGTAGTCAGAGAAATATATAACAGTCAGGTGAAGTGGTTTATGAACTTTTTGGAAGTACACATGAACAAAACCACAGTACTTTGATAAATGTTAGGAATACCCCAAAATATAAAGTAATCTTCTAGTTATGTGAAGTTTGAGGCTAAGTAGGGCGAATTGTATAACAAATTATGTAATACACATAAAGACCTGAAAATTATAAAAGGTACGTTTTCATTGTTAGTTTAAGTGCTAATCCGCGCATTATATTACAATTTTATAAAAGGTGCATGTATAATGTTTTATGCTATTAAATATCTATCTAAAACATATTTATTGTCGTCCACATTCCTGATCAAGTTGTTTGAAACTTTAATGACAATAAGGGTTACTAATATTTTAACATAAGCCAAGCTATTTCTTTTTGTCATTTTAATTTTTCCAGAGATTCATACCAGTTGGTGTTAAGTTTATTACTGTATTATGCAAGATTAAAAATGCAAGTCATGGAACATTCTTTTCATTAAAAGAAGTTTTCTCTTACGCGATATAAAAAAAAAATAAGAAATCATATCGTATTTCTGATAAAAACTTGCACAATTTATGTTGGACATTTTTATTTCAGAATTATAAAGCACTGCTCCAACAACAACAAAGTTATAAAGTTTTATTATACATTCTTTTGTTGAATCCAAACAAATTACATCCCCAACGAATAATAAATCAAAGAATTAATTAATCATTCAGTAGACACACGAAAATACGTCTCTATGAACTTGTGAAAAATATGACAATCAATAAAAAAAATTCTCACGAAATAGGATAAATAATTAAGCATTTCGTTCCCATATCTGAAATGTTCACATTCGATAGGATAGGATGCATGATGGACGATAAAAGATATAAAAAATAAAAATCCAACTTATCCAAAAATATCTAATATCCTATCATGCACCCATCATCTAATCTAAATCGAGATTAAATCCATTCGTTTTCAGAAATTGTTTCGACTAAACGTAATATTTACTTGTATGTTTAACATATTTAAAACTTAATCTAAAATGTATGAAAGGTCTCTCTTTAATTAATTTTATTTTACATAATACTGAGATAAATTATTTTACACTGAATTCCCGAGAAAGGTGGTTTAAATCATTTTCGGGAAAACGTTTTTCTTTTAATATATATTTTTCTCGTTTTTTATTTCTTCAATGTTTCCATTGAGTGTTTTAAAAATAAGGGAGCAAAATATCTCTTAAATATCCAATCTACTATATATCATATGTAATACACTATTAATTTTAAGCAGTTTTTTCCCGATTATTATAATTGTTGAGGCATGGAGGGCGTACAGGAAACACTGCACCTCTTTCATCATCAAGTAAGAAAACTAACACAATATAAGACGTTTTTGTAGTTTAAAAAAAAAACCCTGTATTGTTTAATGCAGATTATGTAATCGTATTTTGATATGATGTTTTATTTGTTGAACAATCACACAGGTGTTCATACGTGATATTGAATTCTCAACAAAGAAAACCTTGGTTTCAAATGTTGCAACATCAGGCAACAACTTGGTGTTCAAATACCGTTCATTTTCCTTCTCTATGACAGTCGTGTTTATGTCACCTGCTCGCTAAAATCAAGGATCAGCCGGAATCACGTCAAACGCTTACTGATCATATAGTGCTAGTATGAAAGTGTTTATACACTGCAGGTCCAAAATGAATGGTTTATCTTTCCGACACTTGAATATGATGGGATAATGACATTGCTCAACTTCGAATAACAACGACATATTTACACATACTGATTATTTTGGTACACTTTGACTTGAACTGTTAAATTAAAATATTTTACTATTTTTTTCAACTAAAATGTCAACTTTAAAATTACGCTGACATGAAATTCAAACAACCTACTTACAATTTTAGTCCATTCTGGAAGCTAGCGGAGTTTGCTCAAGACACAATAGGATTCCACTTAAAATGTTTATTTTAAGTTTTCAAAATCAAAATTTAACACTTAAAACTCATTTTAGTAGCATTAAATGAAACATTTTATAAGTTTTACAAATTTTTATTATTAAGTTACAACAAATCAGAGATATCATAGACAAAGTCATTTTCGTTTTTTGGTGTCCAGTTTTGTCCCAAATCCACGGAAAGAGCAATCACGAACTTTAATGATTAACAGTCAATGAATTACGATTTATGCACGCTTCGCTACTCTTACAAATAAAAGCTTAATTCGTTTTGCTCAAATATAAAACTACGATCAAAATATCAAAAATGGCTAGATTATATATATACTGTGAATTCATTATTATTTTCGTTTGGTCGATTTTTGTTGATTGCCAATTTTGTTGCAGATGGCATAATTCTATGGATAAAATGCATGATAGATTTATTCAAAATGTGTTTCATTATTTGTTCAGGATGTATATTCATGAGGAAGAACATAAAATCCACGAAATTGAGCAACCACAAATTCTATCGATTTAACAACATACAAATAATCAAATACGATTGCAAACTAATTGTGTAACCGAATTTGTCGCAATTATTTCCGCATTACTTCAATTTCATAAAAAAAGAAGTATTTCTTCATAACTTTGTATTCATTGCAAATATGTGAAAACATAACAATCAGCTAATTACATGCTTTGATATCTGTGATCTACGTCTCTGCATCCGAACTAGCGCTGAAGTAACCATTAATGATACAGTATCCACCGATGATATAAAGTTGCATTGTGGTCAGAATCCTGACCAGTAATGATAATAATGCATCATTAGCGAACTATCTAGTCGTCCATTACTGATAAATTTTCAATATCGTATTATTTAAATTCACAGCCACTCAGGATATAAAATAAAACGCATAATAAGTACATCGTTGACCATCAATGATATTGATGATCGGTTCAAATATTAAAACGTTTATCATTGTAAGGGGTTATCTCATAAATGTTACTTTATTCATCCATTTTTAAACAAGTGTGGCAAGAAACTTTATGGACAGAAATTTGTGAAACAAACAAAACGTACAGATTTATTTTAATTTTCGTAAAAGTAGATTGTGAGACAGAATGATTGAATATTAGATGAAAACAGTTTACAAAATTACATTCAAATAGATTGGAAATCATCGCAAAAATAGTATTTCTACATGTAAAGATATTATTAGCATCCATTGTAGCTCTACAGGAAAATTCGGGTTAACAGGTATGGCAACCTTCTGGATTTTCCCCTAAAACTACAGTTATATGCACAGTTCAATTATACTTATACATGTTATAACGAATAAAAATGTGCAACAATAATATATTTAAGCTAATTAAAAAGTAGCACATCTTTATGTTCATAATCAGAAAATAATCATCTCATCATGAAAGGGTGCGATATAGTTGTCTTTAATTTGCACCTCTTTCATTGTTAATTTGTTCCTTATTTTTAAAATGTTAACCATTTTTAGCCGGGCTCTGCTGAAAGCAGAGTCCTGGCTGTAGGCATCCAAATCGCCAACGTTACTATAAATAGCACAGCTTCAAAAGTAAACAAAAAACCGAACAGCGTCAAAGTAAAAGCTTCCGCTATACCAAACAGTTCCACAGACAGTCATGTTTTGTGAAATGTATTGTTTTGGGGGGGTTTATTGCGAATAAATTTAGCGAGGAGCAGTTTTTTGTTTCTTATTAATTACGTGTTTTAAAAACATGACTTATAGTATGCCCTTTTGACACTTACAATGCGCATGAATTTCCATGAACTACTTTACAAAGCTGCACATCGAAGAAATAGGGGAATGAGTTTATAACGCTTGATTCAAAGTGCAAATCACAGTTGATTTTTTTCTACTAAACAGATATATTTCTTCGCTAATAGCCGCTTTCAAAATTTGGTCACTATCCGGCGCTTTGCCGAAATTAAAAGCATATGAGAGAGAGACTCAGAGGAGAGAGAGAGAGGAGAGAGAGAGAGAGAGATTTTGTTAGTCTTTACTGCACAATATGCATAAAACACATAAAAAGAGTCCGGCTTTCAGTACTTCAGTACTTTGATTTTTTTACGGGAGATAGAAGCATATCAATCAACCATACAGTATAGAACAAATGTGCCTAATTAAAAAAAAGCACATAATTAATTCAAGGAAGGTACGTAGCGGATGGTATATTCAAATATACATAACACTGATAAATTAATATATTAAAGAATGAAATATATAACAAAAATATTACAAAAAAATGTTAACCACTTCGGAATTCGATAGAGATACACTAGAATTGATAAAATTAAAAATATATAATACATATCATCATGTACATTGATAGTTCAACAGCGAAAGTATGAGAAAGTGTAATTTCAGTATCTACATCCTTTGATTTGTTTAGCTCTTTTTTGTGTGAATATAAATATACAAAACAGAAACCAAAAAGCAAACTCGAAAAAGAAATTGAATTAAAAATAACGTATATACAATTCACTTATCACTTATTAATTTTAAAAAGGCATTTGATTGGTTAACTTTGTAATCTTTGTTTAGATTACACTAATTCTTTTTTTCGAATCCGGGTGATTAATCATCAATTAGATTTTAGAACTTACAGTACAAAACGTTATTTTTCTGACCTCTTCGAAAATTGGACACATCTGTCAAAAAACAATCCCAATTTAACGAACTATTTTGTACGGAAGCGCGTTGGTGCCACTTAGAAAAATATTTTATCTGGCGGCAGCGACATAATTATCTAGCGGCCGCCAGATAAAACCTGGCTTCCTGATGCGCGAGCATGTTTTAATGGGAGCATTTTAGGGAGTTGTGGATACACTCTAATTTATTAGTTATATTAATAATTTCTGAAACTTGACACCAAATATCAATTGCAGAGCTTAAGTTCTGAAAAACTGGTGCAGTGGAATGTATTGTAGACTTTGTTAAAATCAAGAATGATTTAGATATTACTTTGTGCCTTGTATTATTATGTATGTTATAAAACATTGTATTTCAGAGTTGTTTCTAAACTTTTAAAACTGAACTAAACACCCGTTCAGGAAATCTTAACATTAAAAAACCTTAACTTGAGAGGACTGTTATGTAAAGATGTATAAGTAAAGGAACGCACTGCCTTCTATATGTTTTAATTTGGTATAAGAATTTACAACGCAGATTAAAGTCAGTTTTATTGACCACGACAGCTAGTACAGGCAATATTATCTTGCATTTGTGGCCATATAAATGAAACTATTTACATGTAACTGACTGTGTTGTTAAACTCTTATTTCAAATCACACGGAAGGCAGTACAATAAAAAAATCGTGATCGGCCACAGTCTCTCTGGGTAAAAAAAACGTATGGTCAGTTAAGAGACTTTATATGAATGACCTGACTGACGGTCAGCATACCAAATTCAAGCATGAGAACACCTTGGTTAAAAAGACCCAAACAACAGAAACACTGGAATTACTTAATTAAAAACTTTACTAAGAGTTTTTAAAATATGACTACAAGTTATATATAACAACAAAATAAGGGGCATAACAAGGACAACTTGCATTTTTATTCCATTCTTCGAATTAAAATAATCTGGAATGTAATCTAGCTTTCGACATGTTTATTTCGTAGTGTTTACACATTTTTTGTAGGTAAGCACCATATGTAATTACAGAGCAGCGGGTGTGTCAACAGACATTTTCTCAACCAAATATAAATACACTAACACTCACGTTTTGCAAAATAATTAATGTGGCGGCCGCCAGATAAATTATGTGGCGGTCGCCACATAATTATCTGGCGGCCGCCACATAAATTATTTTTCCTACGTGGCACCAACGGGCTTCCGTAATTTTGCCTCTTGATCAACGTTGACATGGGACATCTGATTTGCCAAAATTAATATTTACATTGTAAAAATAGGGAGAGAAACAATTTACAGTCGCAAGTCAATAGAGATAACAATTTTCATGAGTCAAAAAGGTCTTTAATCTGTTAGTAAAAATAGTTTCCAGATTTCAAAACTTGGATAATTATAATTGTCCAAGTTCAATGATATCTAGACAGGACAAAGAGCCAATTCGACTTTTAGATTTAGGGTGCATACATACCGGAATTGAGTTATATATAAGAAAAAGATCTAAATTGTAATACATTGGTAATATATACATGCACAATAAAATCTGTTTAAACTTAACTATCAGATCAAAATTATAAAGAGCTGTTTAACTTTGATGAAAAGCTCAACATCATTCAGAAAGGTATTCATCAATATTCAAAGGGAGAAATAATGTCCCGAATGGCAAATTCACAATTAAAAAATTGGAATTACATGTTATTTAGATATAAGAGCATGGACACATTGCAGTTAGAATTGGGGGAAAGGTGGATGTGATGATTTTTCCTGATAATCTTATAAAATCACAATGACATAATAACCTCGATGAGAAGACATCTATAAGAATAATTAAACGCCATCTAATTAAACATTGAAGCTGTACATACGCATAAAAGGCTTATTCGTCAACTAAAATTCGAAACTCAATCTTAACCAATGTAACTAGGAATTTAGAACTCATTTCATCCAAAGCTTTGATATACATATGTGTTTTCTAATTTGTACTTAAATTCAAGAATATGGTCTAAGCTTTCTATGATATTGAGAGCTTTCTTTGATTATTCTGGTTTTTCTTTGGGTTTGAGCTTCCAATAAAACTCTAAGAAATCCAAACCAGTATGGAATCGGTAAAAAATATTAAGAGTCAAAATTATCTTAATGATGAAGGACCAAACCTCTGGTTTATAAGCCCTGTACATTGAAATGGTAAACACAGGGAATCACCCTTCTCCCTTGCTGTCACTGGTCCATAACTCTATATTCAGCACCCCTAGAACTGAATAGGCAAAGTATACACATTTTTCATGAAAATAATTTTCGCATTTTCGGGTGGAATCAAAGCACATAAATTTTTCACAATTCTTTGGAGAATGAAACCCTAATTTAAAAAGCGTTTGAATTGAGACCAATACCATACTTATAAAGTTTTCTGTCCAATCAACATTTAAGAATTCTTTTTTGATATCGGTATCTTCATTTGTGTGGTTCTTGCTACTCTCATGATGGAGAGCAAAACAGTAAAGCATGTGGTAGACAACATTACCAAAGCAAGTTATTATTAATACAAATGCCCAAACGTTGAATCGGAAAGTCAGACATTACCATTCAACAAACAGATATATAAAAGTTAATATAATCATAACCAGTTTTATGCTCAGCTTCAGTGAAATGTAAAAATGAAAATCGTCTGGAGTTTCTATTAAATCGTTGGATGAGTCATTCGTTAAAACTACGGTGAGAGTAAAAGCAAGAAAAGTAAATGCAGCCAGATAAAAGAATATTTGAACAGTTATTCTAATTAAATGTACTATGGGGCTTGATTTCTCAGATTCGTTCCTGAAGCTTTTTAAATCAGTTGAAACCTTCGGCAAAACACCATCTCAAACATTTCGATCTTCTTTAAAATCTTCTGGGAGCAAACCTTCTAAGGCATCATCAGTTTTTGTAAACAGCATGTCGATAGCCATCAATGAAAATTCTATCATTACAGGGGATAAAAATGGATCGGTTTTCTCAATAGCCCCTATTGCCTTGTTTGTAGACTGAATAGACTCAGTTAAGTTTATTAACTGTGAAGAATTAATTTCGATCCAATGTCTTATAAACAGAAGATCGGACTCGGTAAATAGTGTATCTAACAAAAAAAAAACAAAAACCACAAAACAACCAACAAGTTGGCTAAAAGAACTCCAAGTGAAACAAAATTCTCCCATACAGTATTATTTTGTCTACGGACATAAAATAAAGCAAAATAAATAAAAAGTAAAAATGTGTACAGCAAACTAAACGAATTATAGAATATGCCTTCGCCTTCGATTATATCCTTTTATTTGTTGATAGTGCAATCATTATCAATGTTTCTATAAGTATATTTCACAATGAAACAAATACCCAAGTCCACATAATTATATACATTGAAATCAATTTGATTTTGAAAAATGTGTTTTTCGTATTGAGATACATGTATATGTCATCAGGGTTTAACGCGCGTATATAAGGATCAAAACGCAAGCAAATCCTATCGAGTACAAAGTTATCAAAACCCCGATGAGCATGATTTTGGATTTGCATTCCGGATAAATCAGCTTTGCCCAATTGAACGTCATTATCGAACCAACTATAGCTAGTACATTTACACACAACATCACAAAATGTGGCAAACATGAAACAGAATATCGAAGAAAATGCTATAAATCCAATTTCAATGAATTCATAAAAAATAACTTTATTTTCAAGGACATCTACTTTAAAAAAAATTTTCGATTGTTTATCTGATGATAAATTAAACGCTTTCTTCTTAAAGTTCCTTAAGCTTTGTACACGCCCTTTTTATTTCAGTAGGAAAAGGTACACGTAACGGTATCATGTAAAAAGGTTTGTAATAATATATCGCTTAAACTTTACAAAAAAGAAAACAAATTCAAGACAATCTATATTTTTATCTAATGTATTTTTTATCTTTTACATTATCTAATAATTCTAGAAAATGGCAATAAGATAAAAAGAAAAATTCATTGATATACTACAATCTTAACCTACAAAATATGTTACTATATTTGCTTTTTTATTTCTATATTAAAAATGACTTTTTAGCTAATTTCAAATTAATGAACCTAAAATTGTCGTAGTTAAGACTTAACATATCACAATAATTTGCAAAAGACTAATGAAAAGGAATTCTTATGTTTCAATGTATAGTTAATAATTTTTGAAAATACATTAAGAATGTATATTTAGTGAGAAAATATCTTCTATTTTTTTAAGGTTACAAAAAGTATGTTATAATTTTATGCCGACATTGGCCAGTTTGTTAAATAATGATCTGGCCCGAGGCGTCAAAGACAGTACATCATTTAACATAATTTGCAGTCTGAGGCTAATATCTTACTGAAAGCAGTATGAGGTTTTTCCTTATTGACGCGTGTGACGATCGTTCTGTTTCATTTCATTTACTTAGCACTATCAAATTAAATACCAGTTAGGTCAGAAAAAATTAGTTTCACTGTTGGGTATTTGAATATTATTAAAATTAAAAACGTTACAAATAGGCATGTTTAGATGAACACATTTGTATTTGCTTTAGTTGTGTTACTGTAAACGTATTATTTTTGGCGTGTACGATATTTGGCGGCAAATGATTTTTTAACGTGATATTGATTTATTCTCTGTCCTAAGATATCCTCAATTCACATTTTGCTTAATTACTCAATATTTGTAAATACCTCAGGGTTCAAACGATGTTCATTCAAAAGTATGAAAAAGTTCCAAGATTTCTCCTTTGAAACGCCCCATCTAGCTTATCAGGTTTCAATACACGGCTAAAAAATGTGATGTCTACGGGGATTTTGTATTGCAACAGACCCGGATGATAACGTTGAAAAATTGTGCGGATATTCCGAGTGACTTCCGAATGGAGAAAAGATGTCAACATTCCCAATTATAAATCACCGTAAGAAATCGGTTTTCATTCTTGTGAATTTTTCCAAGTGATAAATTATAATGTGTGAATGAAATTATCTTGGATATTTTCCCTTTCATCAATTTCAATATCACTTCTTTCACAGGTATGTGTATTTTTATATAAAAAAAAATAAAATCGCCCAAATGTGCAGCATAAATATCTTGGGACAGACTATAGCTCATTCCTGAATGTAACTATTAATTAAGACCTTACTATTATTGTGCTTGTAAGATTATTAGGGTCTTCCGTTTCCAACGGAAGACCCTCTTGTTATTCTTCGGTTTCCTTCTATTATTATTAGGGTTTTCCGTTTCCAACGGAAGACCCTCTTGTTATGCTACGGTTTCTTTTTCTTTATTATTATACTTTGTTTTCTTTTTCTAACTTTTTGGAAGCGTTATTTCTCAAAAACTATTTGACCGATTTTTATGAAACTTTCAGAGAAAATTTGACGTTACTATGCCTTAAAGATGTTAAAGTTTCAATGACAACGTTACTTCCGTTTTTACGTTACGTCATTTTTAAAATTTTCAAAAAGTAATTTTGTCCACGGCGTTTCTCAACAATGCTATTAGATAGATGCTTGGAATTTTAGGTGATTATACATTTATCATTTTACCTTTGCAATAAGGCTGGAAATGAAAACCGTCACTTCCTGTCGAAACCGGAAGTGAATCAAATTTTTCATAAATTTGAATTTTTTGATCAAATTTAAAACGTATACGTGTTTTGTAGAACTTATTAGGCTGAATTTAACACTGAAAGCCGTTTTGAAATCGGACGATGCATTACAAAGATATCGGGATTTAAAAATTGATTTCTCCGGAAATTTTGATTCCGCGTTTTTGGTTTAAAAAATAGTTTTAAGATCATAGTTAAATTAACTCGTACCTAAAATAATTCGAAAATTATTAAGTCGTACGTGGACACATTCGGATTTTTTTTTGTTAAGTCGTTCTTGAAATCGTTAAGGTTTTTGTTAATTTGTACTTAAAACCATTCGGATTTTGTTAAGTCGTACCGAGAATTTTCGATTTTTTTTCTTTTTTGTTTAAGTTACATTGTTATAAGCTTAAGAACTCTGTTTATTACAGGAACTTCGAACTTTAGTTTCAACATTAACGGAAGACCCACTCGTTGCTTTGCAACGAGCTTTGCTCTTGTTTTTTTTCTTTTTCTTTTTTTTCTGACTCTTTTTCGGCTTCATTACTCAAAAAGTTTTCAATCGATTTAAATTAAACTTTCAGAGTTTATGTGCAGCTATTATGCCTCAAAGATTTCAAAGTTTCGATGACAACGTCACTTCCGTTTTTACGTTACGTCGTTTTTTAAATTTTAAAAAGGTCATTTTGTCCAGGGGATTTCTCAAAAACGCTTTAAGATAGAGTCTTGAAATTTTCTGTGGTTATGAATTTGTCAATTTACCTGTGCAATAAGGCTGGAAATTGAAATCCGTAACTTCCGGTTGAAACCGGAAGTGAATCAAATTTTTCAAAAAATTGAATTTTTTGATCAAATCAAAAACGTATACGTGTTGTGTAGAGCTCATTAGGCTGAATCAAACACTGAAAACCGTTTTAAAATCGGACGATGCATTACAGAGATATTGGGGTTCAAAAATTGATTTTTCCGGAAATTTTGCTTCCGCCTTCTGGGTTAAGAAAATAGTCTTAAGTTCAAGGTAAAATTAACTCGTACCTAAAATAATTCGAAAATTGTTAAGTTGTACTTTAACACATTCGGATTTTTTTTGTTAAGTCGTTCTTGAAATCTTTCAGGGTTTTGTTAACTCGTACTTAAAATCATTCGGATTTTGTTAAGTCGTACCAAGAATTTTCGATTTTTTTTATCTTTTTGTTTAAGTTACTTTTGTTATTAGTTTAAGAACTCTGCTTCTTAAAGGAACTTCGAACTTAACTTTCGACATTAACGGAAGACCCACTCGTTGCTTTGCAACGAGCTTTGCTCTAGTTCTTATTTTTCTTTTTTCTTTTTTTTCTTCCTAGACGCAAACTTTGAGGCTTCATATCTTGCTCATTTCTGAACGGTTTTTGCTCAAATTTTCAGGGCTCATA
>WFKH01002636.1:29888497-29899315 GCA_016163765.1 Magallana hongkongensis | reverse complement strand
ATATATATATATAATTTAAAACAAGAGTAAATGGTACAATAAAAGTAGAGTTCAGGACACATCCGGTTTGCTTTTATCGGGTAGGGGAGGGTCACCTTCATTAATGTGGGCGTACTGTCCACAGCCGACAGAGTATTGGTTACCTGCAACATAGATTATCTGTTGGTCAAGTATGCTAACGTGTATAAATTGGATAATAATTCATTATTAACGATTTCTAAACAATCTTGACCTCCTTAATTAATTCATCAGACTGAAAAATTCATATTTCTTTCATAAAAAGGAGATTTGAACCTTATGTTCAAACACAGCAACTTTCTTTCAGTATACATGAACATACACTTCATTTTTAAAGGGTGTTACTGGTTCATTGGAACGTTAATTTGTGGGTAGGTACAGGTTACTATTTGTGATAAAGAAATATAACCTGTGAGGATGTAAGTAGTAATCACAAAATATATGACTATAACAAAACCTAACCTGTGCAGTTTCCTCTTCATTCTTCCATTTGTAAAAAGGACGGCAAAAGTTTTTTTTAACTTTTGATCAATTAAACATCTATTGATAAATCTGTTATTTTAGCGATACATTTCAAATTAAACTGTTTAAGAACTAATTGTTCTTTTATTCATTTGTCATTATCACAATCATGTTTGTTATTATATGCAATCAAAACTATGGTGGCAAAACAATTAAAGAAATCATTATATTTACTTCACAATGTTTTCATATGAATAGGATATACTTGTATAGCTCAACAGAAGTGGGGGAAAATGTTTAAACTATTTCACTCTATCATTTAGATCATATGCCTTAAATCAATTCAGGCTGCTCCTGCAATCAAAATAGGATACATGTACATGAATATCACTTTTTAGTGTGTGCGGGGTTTTTTTGTGTTAATCATTATTTGATCAAAACACTTTTTATCTTGAAATTAAAACAGTTAAATTCAAAGACTACTCAGTTATTAAGAATTACAATCCTTACCAAATACGTCCTGATCTTGTAAATGATTATTGCATATTTAATTATTTCCTTTGTTTTATAAGAACAACTGCAACATTTTTGCCAATTTTTTTAACAAAGACCAAGCACTCGGCAATTTCTAGGACTAAACACCACGGTAACGGTTTATAATGTTGTTTGTACGTCTCGCGTTATTTGGGTTTTTTTTTTACATTTTCATTTTAACGAAAATTTACGAGTCATGCATATGGTTATGAACGAGCGAATATTGAACAAATATGCATTATTCATGATCCAAAAATGACTTTAGTTATTATGTTCAAATTAGATGGAACTTTTATTCTATTTTTTTTTCGAGCTGAAACGAATGCAATGTTTCGATTCATTGATATCTCATATTAATCTAGAGACGATTTGATTCTTTTGTTTTAGCGAATTATAATTTCGTTAAAATGAATTTAAGTCTTCTCGTAAAATGAATTTAAGTCTTCTCGTTATAAAGAGATATCATAGTCAGTTTGAGCAAAGGGTTTTATTTGATAATATATTATGGATTAAATCTGTGCGTATTCTATTAAAAATAATATGCGTTGCCATTAGTTTCCAAAGCGTTTCCCCTTTCACCTACCTGCACTTTCTGTGGTCAATGGCAAGAAAAACATTCGTTTCTTTATGTCTCAGGGCTTAGCAAAAAAAAGCGCGCTTGCTATATATACGCTTTAGTACTAGAATAAATGGCAAAATGATTAGACAATAATATATATTAAAGGTTTCTTCCAATACATTTCTACAAAATTTATCCCATTTCCATACAGATGACGAAGTGTGTATAACCTCAGGTAAAATGAACTGATTTAAACAATAAAATGCTTTCATTGGTGATTCATTCAGGATATGACGGTAGCGACATTGCAAATAAAAAATACATAACCCGCGTTAGTGGGTTATGTAAATTTATTTTGCAATGATCGCTACCTTCATAACCCGCATGAATCATCAAAGAAAGCATTTTATTGTTTATATTAACATCTTTCTTTTAGCTAATTAATAAATTTATTATAAAAAGTAAGTAAAATTCACTAACTTACTGTTAATGTACATAAGTACGTTAGCTAAAAGAAACAGCCAAATCGTATCCTGTGAGACTTTGAGTCTGACATCATCATGATTATTTCGTGCAGTCCGTGATTTTTCTTAGGTCGCTGTAGGTTTCAACCAATCAATATACAGGGAGTGTCAATTTCAGTCCTGTCAGTTTCTTGTCAGTTTCAGCCGCTGTATAGATTTCGACCAATCGATAAACGGAGCGTGTTGATTTCAGTCTGGTTTTTTCTATAGACCTATGAAATAACTATAAGTTTCCGTAAGAAATAGAGGGAATAATACTTGGTAGATGTAAATATCTGTGTTTGAATTCATCGACTTCAATTAACTAGATAACGTCGTTTTGAACCGTTTTAAACCGTCTTCGTACTGTCGAAAATGTATTGCCGTATCTTTTAATTGTATTGTTTACCTCCTACTTAAATTGTTTTCTTTTTTATTCAATTATATAACTTAACATTATACATTGTATGTTCATGTATATGATGAAAAAACACATTCACGTGTGCAATACATGTTACATTGTACTATTGATAAACAGTTACAATGTACAGTGCGAATATATTTAAAATAGTGTTGGACTTACGGGACGACTTTTCCAGACAACCAGTAGAAACGTTGCAATATTCTTTTGAACATTTACACTCCAAGGTGCATTTCCATCCATAACTTGGATAAATACATTGCTTGCTGCAATTAAGGCCCGAGTATCCAATTTTACATTCTGAAACAAAAGCATTACTCTTTTGTTATAATTCATATTGTGAAAAACAACAGCTTAAAAAACGAGGGTTTTTCATATTTCAGTTCGAAATCTGCTGCTGATTTGGAATCTGTAGATATATGGAAATATGAAAATATATGAAAAATCATGCAAAGTAATTTGCACAAAAATGCGTGTAATTTTATCTGTTAACGTAAAAATGTTACGTTTACAGTTAAACACATTGTCTAAAAAAAAAATCAAAGCGTGTGACAAGCTACATTTATTTAATTTAAAACAGGTCAATTTATTGTAATAAAACCCATTAGCAACCTGTACAGTTTCCCAGTTCACTATTCCATTCGTAACCAGGACAACAACCACTTTCATATCTACAAAAAGAATGTCTTGTTAAACATTAAAGGAAGTTTTATAATTTTTTTCATTGAATCGATGCATTGAGTATTGCATTGTTTAACTATGTGTTTTCTTCTCAGTTCTGTTATTATCACAAACATGTACAAAACAATGCAATTGCTTTAATTTACAAGTGAACTAAAACTAATCAAAATTAATACTGTTTATTTTTTTAACCTTACCTGAAACAGTTTTCATATGAATACGAAACAGGTGTGATTAATGTATTGGCCAGAAGAATTAGAACAGATGTTGACACCATTTTCCGCTATTTCAATATGATTTAAAGACCTAACACATACTGCTCTTGCTATCTGAAGTAGATTGAGGAAGTTTTTAATTGATCTTTTTTATCACTAATTGGTTCCTAGTGCAAGTTCTGTGTGTTTTTGTTATGACGGAAACTGTCAGTCATTAGTTAAAGTTGTTGTCATTCATATGTTGTTATAGTAAAGTGGTTGACTTATATGTTGCAATTGACTTCAAATTTTTAGGAATGTTTTTCTCTTTATAAGTAATTGAAGTAGTCTTTTTTTCAGAATGTTGATAATGAAAAACTCACCTTACATATATGTAAAGATATAATGGTACAGCATGTGCACGACTTAAATTGATAGGGAAAAGTTGCAATTATAGAGAGAATAAAAATCATAAATTTCAAATTCTTTGTAACGCTATTCATAGACATTATGACTTGGATCTGTGGGTCTCAACTCTTGTGCTTTATCCAAGAGCTATATAGTTAGACAAAATGATATACATGTAACAATTTAACAATGTTTCAATTTTCATGCTGTGACCTACTGACAAAAAATTTTCAAGTCATATCTAGAAGGAAACCACACAACTTAGATTGCAATATCGTTGGACTCCTTCCCTTGCTGCAAATGCAAGTCTTTATGAACCATGATTTGAAATTTCAGCCACTGATCCAACATATCTGGTTTTTACAATTATAAAAAAATCAACAAATACCATATTTTTGTAAATTTTTTTTATTAATATTTTAACATTAGTTCTGTGTATACATATATATATCTAATTAAAAACAATGGTACGATAAAAGTAGAGTTCAGGTCACATCCGGTTTGCTTTTGTCGGGTGTTGATGACGAGGGTAGAGTCACCTCCATTGATGTGGGTATACTGTCCACAGCCGATAGAGTATTGGATACCTGCAACATAGATTACCTGTTGGTCAAGTATGCTAACGTGTTAAGTAATGGATTATAATTAATTATTCATGATGACTGAACAGTTTTGACCTCCACAATCAATTCAACAGACTGAAAAATTCATATTTCTCTAAAGAAAAGGATATTTGAACCTTTATGTTCAAACACAGCAACTTCCGTGTAACATGTACATACACTTCGTTTTTCAAAAGGGGAAGGGAGGGGGTGTTACTAGTTCTTTAGAACATTATTTTGGTGGTAGGTACGAGTTATTATTTGTGATAAGAACAAATAACCTGTGGGCATTTAAATAACAGTTTTTGTGAGAATATAAGCTCATGGGTAAGTGGTATTCACAAAATATATCTGAACATTAAGTAGTGGCAAGCTTGAAGGACTGGACAGCCATACTTACAGATGAGTTGAGTACTGAAGTCATGGGAGGCAGCGATGAGACACAGGTAACTGCTGGAACTGTGATAAAGAGGGGAAAAATATTTTTCTTAATTAATTCATTCCTTACAACAGTATCTTTGAGATTCTCTCTCTCCTCTTTCTCTCTCCTCTCTCTCTCTCTCTCTCTCTCTCTCTCTCTCTCTTATAATAATCATACTATATTACTGTCACATGTATAATATATAACCTTGATAAAATTAGCAATTAGCAATATCATCAATATCTATAGAGTTTGAGCAACAGAGGTACAAGGGTTTTTTTTTATGCAATAGGTTCTTCTTTTCAATTTCTTTAAAAAATGTTTCCTTTGCAGGTATTTCTTTTACCTGGACAGGTGAGATCTTACCTGTGGTAGAGCCTCCTGCTTGCACAGGATTATCAGCTGTTAAACAGGCCACATCCTACAATAGTACACATCAAATACTCAACCAGACAAAACTATCAATGCAATACACAGAGCTCTCAATATCAAGAACCTGGTTACATTTTCCTTAGTTAAGTCTTATTCACCAAACACTTTGTCTAAAGTAAAAAATAATAGTTGTAATAGAACCCCGACTTATTGTTAAATATAAACATAATTCATCACTCTCATACTCTTGGGTTTTTGTAAAATTTTTTAAAACCAATTTTAAAATCAAGTTCTTGCTTTAATACCTTCACTAAAATCCATTCACTTTTCTGAAAGAAAATATGTATCAGAAGGGAAAAAAAATAGCATTCCATATAGTTAGTAAATCTTCACACAGAGAGTGAAAATAAAAAAATATATACCTGCATCAGAGATGGTTCTAAGGTCTTTCCATCAGTGGGTTTATCCAAGGAGAGGAATGAGTCAGGGTGGAGGGGGGAGGAGAACGGGATAGAGAGCCTGGCATTGACCGCCAGTAAGTGATCCCGCCGTGTGGCCAGCGACTTGATGTGACCCTCCAGTCTATGGTTCTCTGATTTCAGCTGATGCAGACAATGAAGAAGGGAGGCAACTGAAGAAATAAAAAAAAACATACAGGTCCTGTATTACAGGAATTACTTTAAGAATTTTTAATGAACTGACTTTTTATCTATTAGAGTAATATTATAATCATCAGAAATGCTTTCTAATCTGCCATTTTTTTAAAACTTTTTATTTAAGCTATATTTGTAATAAACATGTTGAAAATAATGTTTGCAATAGAGATGCATGCAGTTAATAACTTTTACACCATTAAAGTAAAGTTTAAACGTAATATGCAATACTTGTATTAGGAAAATTCCCACTTTTGTTCATATTTTAAGCAGATGCTTTGTATTTTAGCCAATTTGAAAGACAGATATCAGAATTACAGAATTGTTAGAATTTTCTATTTTTTTCATTAAAATCTGCAGATCTTTACCACATCGTATTGATGTATTTCCTCTCCCTGCCTTCATAACAAGAGAGATAAAGACAGTTGGTTCACTTACTGTCAAAATGTTCGCCTTGCTTCATCAGGAACTGTGAGCCTTGCTCCCACTGTCTTTCCAACAGCTGCTCCAGGGATGTCGGAAACTCCCTGTAAACACATGTTTATTTATATTTATAGCATGCCTGGAACCTCAAATTCTAATTGTTTGCAATTAAAATTATAGTATTATCGTAGAATATTTTAATATATGTGATAAATAATAACTAGAACTGTCCTAATGGGACTAATACCCCCACAAGGCTAATTTCAAATGGGACAAATAATTGAATTGAATAATAAAGGTTTGCAAGACACATACAAATAAAAAAAATTCTAGAATTATAAAAAAAAAATAGTTAACAAAGAAAAATTAAAATCAAAATTGTCAGAACTTCACTGTAAATACATATGTATAACAGTAATACATTTACAAATTTATGGATCTGATGATATTTTTTTTTATTTAATTGTTTTAAGAAAAACCAACAAAATGACAATAACCCCTCCCTTTGCAGTAAATGGAAATACCGGTAGCCAAGCAATGCTCTTCTGTTGATAAAACTTTGAATATCTTTCTAATAAGAGTCTTGACAGATGCAATTAGTTGTTTCAAATTTTCCTCACTTTCTCCTATGGTACAATGGAACTCCATATATCAGAAAATTGATCCCATAGGACTATGATTTTCTTTGATGAGCTTGTTAAATTTAATAAACTCCCAAAACATTACCATAATTACCATACTATGTTAAAATATGTAAAAAAGAAAATTTAATATTACAAACAATTTTAAAATTGCCAAAACACAACAATCATATCAGTAATTTTGAATTTCATTTAAATTAATGCCCTATAGGGTCACTTCATCAATTTACTTGACTGATAAATTTGAACAACTTCTAAAAATAGTTAACTTCTTTATTAATAATGATATTATTTAATTCCTTATAAATTTAATAATAGAAACTTTTGGTTTACATGAAACAGTTTTAAAATAGCCCCAAAACCACCGCCCATTTTAAAGATTATCAATTTCCCCTAAACACATGCTCCATCTAAACCATGGCTCAGATAATGGCCCCCTTGGGACAAATGAATTCAGCCACGCTTGTCTTTGATGTTCTTATTCGCTCATAAGAATTTATTATTGACAAACAAAAATTTTGCATTGTCAGTTGATAGAATATTATAAAAAATAAATTTAGTTAAGTCATAAAGACTAAAAAACTCCATCTGGATGTATTTATATAAATATATTTTAGAGTGTTTTAATACTATTAATTAATTAATAAAATCTGTAAGGATTACCTCCCTTACTTTTCAACAACAGTGTACAATATATAGAATAAGGAAAATGAAAACTGTCATAAAATCATTAAATCTTGTCTGATCTTAAAAAAAATTGCATGTGCACATCTTCAGATGGTGTTCAACATATATACAAATTTTCAGACTGTTCCATCCGGTAGTAAAAAATTCTATAGGGAAGACAAAGTTGCGTCTACAGACAGACGGACAGGGTGAAACCAATATACCCCCCTAAACTTCCTTTGTGGGGGTAAAATTATTATAAAATGATTATTATTAATTATGTATCATGAAATAAAGGATATGAAACTGGCTGATGTCAAATTGGATGGAAGATAGAAGGAAACAACACAGATGCCAGTTACACTCTATCTCATCTAATGAAATTACATATAAATTACACAGGAAATTTCGAAATAGAATGTGATATTCAACTTATGATGAAATTTGATGATTCACTATGGTTCCATACCCATTAGGTGGTTCCTTCTGTGGTGACTGCTGACTAGGAAATATCTTGGGCGGTCCACAGGCCCCTTCTGAGAGATCATTACACGACCCGAGGCCCGAGCCCGAGTTGTTTTGAGTAAATGAGAAAGTGAGGGGTCCTGGAACTCCTATACTCTGGAAATGTGGGCTGCCTCCAAACACAGAGAAACTGTTTAAACTGCAACACAAGATATAGTTACAACATAAATAGATCCAATAAGACTTCTTCAAAACATGGCAATTTTTTAGTTTCATTAATCTATGAATACAATGACTTTTCATTTATCATTTACAGTCAAAATAGGATTTTTAGAATTAGTCAGCATGGAAGTTATAAGGTTCTTTAAAACTCCTAATCTGGGTCAGAGGTAGTCAGACCTAGCTTCTCTCCACAACATTTCCTCAAGTAGAGTTCCTCTCTACAACAGAAGTTGTCAGAGTTGCACATATACAGTACCAATCAGACCCAACCAAACACCAGAGGAAACCCCAACTAAACCCCAGGTTTACTTTTGGGGTTTACTCTGTGTCTGCTTTTTGAAAATTTGGGTCCACTTGGGGTTTACTTTGGGTTTATTCTGGAAGTGCTTTTGGGGTCAATTGTACGCACTGAAGTGTGAAGCAGACCCGTCTTTTAATCTTACCATCTTACTGCCTGTAATTCCTGCACCTTGTATATTCCGAATACACATGTAGCGTCTGCTTTCAGGGGTATACTTCTGATTGGGGTTTACTCTCTGTGTCCACTCTGGGTTTACTTTGGGTTTACTCTGGGTCCACTCTAGTAAATCCGGAGTAAACCCAGAGTAAACCCAGAAAGTAAACCCAGGGTTTAGTTGGGGTTTACTTTCTGTTAGGTTGGGTCTGATAGGTACTGTATCTGGGAGATTTCTGTCCAAAAGACTCTAATTACAATTTACCTGACATTAGAGTTGGTCCCTATACTGGGGGTTGTCAGTTCCGGTTTTCTGCGGACTTTCCGGGATCCAGGAGGGGAAGTATCCTTACTCTCCGTAGAACCATTTCTGTTGAGTTTCTTGTTACCCAAGGTGTTCAGCTGTTTTGTTCTTTTCATCTTTTTCTCAAATTTCTCTTGGGATCTGGCAAATCATTTTTCAAACAAAATCGAATAAAATCGAATAAATCAGTCCTACTCAACATTACAGGGCTGACATGTAAAGAGCTGTCTTTAAGCATATAATATAAACACAGGTAATCACAGATTACAAAGCTCACCGAGACGAGGCATCACCTTTATGAAGCATCACCTTTTTGAGACCACCTTTATCATATTATATGAAAATCATTGTTAATGATCTTGGATATTCATGGATACTGTTTTGACACAATATCGTATATCATATGTTAAAAAATTGCATGATAACCATATGTTCATTTTATACGGTATTATAAGATTCAATGTTTATCAATACAATAATATAAAATATGATATTGCATCCTATGATACTTTCAATTTTTATCATACTATACAATATAATACTGTTATAAATAATGATCCAATATGATATTGTAACATATGATATGACATTGTATCGTATTGTATACATTATTGTATTTGATCACATAATACAATATCATTATATATGATACAATATAGTATTATATGATACAATATCATATCACATAATACATCACAATATTGTAACATATGATATTAAATTGTATAATATAGTCTGATATTATATTGTATGATATTGTATCATATTTGATACATTATATGATATTGTATCAAATGATACAATATAATTTGATACAACATTGTATCATATCATATGATACAATATCATGTGATATAGTAATATATTATATAATACAATATCATATTATACAATATCGTATCATATCATACAATAATATATATTATACAATATCGTATCATATGATATAATATTGTATATTGCAATATCATATGAAACAATATCATGTGATAAATAATACATAAAACAATATCATATTATACAATATTGTATCATAATATACAATACTATACATAACAATATCATGATACAATATCATATCATAATGTCCAAAAACTTGATACAATATCATATCGTATCATATAACTTTATACAATATAATATATGATATAATATTGTATCAAATAAAACAAGTGTATCATATCATACAATTCTATATCATAGGAATCATGTTATATCATTTAACAACAAACACATCTATCAAGCAAGTTTGAGTGAGATAGATTTTTTAGCATCCTTGATAATGGAGATCAGGCTCTGCGTCTGAAGCTACCTCTGCGATTCATTTATATTATAGTTAAATCAACTATGCAAGTTTGAAATAGTACAGTACTATTATCTATAAAACATGTGACCTGTTCCAAAAAACAAAACCTCATCCAGCATCCGAAACCTATGGCTCAGATTCAGCATTCAAGCCTGTTAGGTGCATCAGTGTCATAAGACGCATCATCCATGCAAGTTTGGTGAAGTTAAGACCAGTTATAACTAAGATATAATCATCAAAGGGCACCTGCTCCAAAAACTTTAACCAGCTCTTAAAACCTTAACCTCCTCCAGCATCCGAAACCTATGGCTCACATTCAACATTAAGCCTGTAAGGTGCAACAGTATCATAAGACGCACCATCCATGCAAGTTTGGTGAAGTTAGGACCAGTAATAACTAAGATATATTTTTTAGCATCCTTGATAATGGAGATCAGGCTCTGCATCTGAAGTTACCCCAGGCCTGTGATTCATTTATATAATAGTTAAATCAACTATGCAAGTTTGAA
>WFKH01002636.1:29874368-29888487 GCA_016163765.1 Magallana hongkongensis | reverse complement strand
TGAAGTTAGGACCAGTAATAACTAAGATATAATCATTAGAGGGCACCGCTCCAAAAACTTTAACCAGCTCTAAAAACCTTAACCTCCTCCAGCATCCGAAACCTATGGCTCAGATTCAGCATTCATGTCTGTCAGGTGCATCAGTATCATAAGACGCACCATCCATGCAAGTTTAGTGAAGTTAGGACCAGTAATAACTAAGATATAATCATCAGAGGGCACCTGCTCCAAAAACTTTAACCAGCTCCAAAAACCTTAACCTCCTCCAGCATCCGAAACCTATGGCTCAGATTCAGCATTCAAGCCTGTCTGGTGCATCAGTATCATAAGACGCACCATCCATGCAAGTTTGGTGAAGTTAGGACCAGTAGTAACGTAGAAATTGCTATCATAGGGCACATGCACCAAAAACTTTAACCTGCTCCAAAAACCTTAACCTCCTCCAGCATCTGAAATTCATGGCCCAGATTCAGCATCCAAGTCTTTCAAGTCCATAAGTAGGTCCAGATGCATCATCCATGCAAGTTTGGTGAAGATAGGACAAGTAATAACTTAGATACTGGACCTGCAACAAAAACTTTAACCAGGTCCGGACGCCGACACCGACGCCGGGGGTATAGCATAAGCTCCCCCCGACTTCGTCTCGGTGAGCTAAAAAGTGCATACAGAAATAAATCTATCCATAATCAAATGTCAAATGAAAAGAAACATTTCACAATAAGGAAGTAAAAACTCTATAGTAGACAACATCTGATGATCCCATCAAATCACATATCAATTGCCACACTGAGTATCTTAAACTCAAAGAAACTATCTTAACATCATAGTTCCTTGAAAAAAGAATTTTTGCAACACACGTAAACTTACTTTGACCTTGACCTTTTAGCGGCTTGGTCGATTTCATTATCGCTCTGTGAGGCGGTTCTCCCCAACGAGGATATCTTATTTGTGGATCCAGTCATGAAACTATCTAACGATCCGGTGAAGCTTCCACTCAATGCCTCACCGCTCAGACCAGCCGAGGGTGAAAACATTGGTCCCGCCTCACTGGATAATCTCAGATCTGCACTTTGCACTGAATACAGGCTTCCCGACGACACTGATCGGTGCAGAGCATGATTATCATTGAGAGAGGGCTGACACACTGTAAAATGCATAAATAGAGGAATAAACAAAGTGAAAATACATGTATCTTTATTGCTAGACTATTACATACATGTAAGTGCAAATTTCATTTTCATGGAGGGCTGACACACTGTAAAATGCATTTATTAAGTAGAGAAAAGGAACTTGACACAAATATCTCTAAATGATAGAAAAAATTATCTCTAGTGTTAGACGTTTCATGAGTGCAAATGTAATTTCAAAGAATTCAATTTGATGTCCTTACTATCTTTGCCAAAAAGTTATACACATCTGCCAATATTCAGCAAAGGTGCAATGTGTAAATATAACAGATGCAGCTTTCAAAGACATTCTCGCTGTGTAATGTGACTCTGATCAATATGCACGTAATCTACATTCATCTGTAACCGTACTTTTGTGTCTTTATTTAATATCTTCATTGATATTTCGCAGAACACATTATATTAAATTTGTAATATGTATCAACTTTTCAGAATACCGCATGTGCATGAATGTGTGAATGTTCCTGATTGGTTCCTCATAGGTTATTTGACCCTTATTTGACCCTGTAAGGAATGAGGGAACCTTCTTCTGATCCCCTTTAAATCTACAGTTATTGGAAATTTCCATATTGTTTTGTACATGTAACTCACTGAAGAACCCCACTCCAGTTGATGGAGTTTCCACTTAATCTATTTTTATCACATGACATACTTGGAAAACCCCTGTTTTCGTTGTCCTCCTCCTCCTGGTTTGGGGACTCAGTGGGGCTGATGGTGGAGGTTTCTGACAGGGTGGACGTCCCTATCCCACTGCTGGCATTAGACAAGGGGGGAGTGGCAGGCTGTTTCTCTTTGTCCTGACCACCCAGCAGCTGGTTTTGTGCATGGTTGTAGCTCTCCTTGTTTTCTGCCTTGTTCCCTCTCTGCAAAATCAAGCAATAATGCAAAACAAAATTAATCTTTAGTTTTCAGGTCAACATTTTTCAAATATCATGTGGCAGGCGGGTAGCCAGCTCTTTATCATTTTTATTGCAAGACTTGAAAAGGGGAATAAATATATATTTTTTTTGGGGGGGGGGGGGGTGTACTTACTATACTTTAGCTGCAGGTCTGTAGCTCCCGGTCTGAAAAAAATCGGATGGACGACCTGGGAGCTACAGGGCCACCCATTGAAAAAATTGTATATTTATTGCGCAGAAAAACGTGCGCTAGTTTTCGACTAATTAACCTTATTTATACGCAAATTCTGTGAAAACAATTAGTACCATTATATTCTTCATGCAATTTACTACTGATATCGTCTCTTTACTTGCCTCAGACTTTTTCCGAAACATACTACCGACCTCGAAAAATCAAGTATGTTGAATTTTCATCGAGATCGAGAGTCGCCATTTTTACATGTAAACAAAGTGGACCACATGAATTTACGTGACTGGTGATGGTGTTGAAAAGACTATCCGAGGCAAGTGAAGAGACGATATCAGTAGTAAATTGCCTGAAGAATTTAATGGTACTAATTGTTTTCACAGAATTTGCGTATAAATAAGGTTAATTAGTCGAAAACTAGCGCAAATTTTTCTGCGCAATAAATATACAATTTTTTCAATGGGTGGCCCTGTAGCTCCCAGGTCGTCCATCCGAATTTTTTCAGACCGGGAGCTACAGAACTGCAGCTAACTATACTTACTAAAAATGGTTATTTTCGATATGCAATCAAAGGAATCAATGCTACAGTATTTTGCACAATGCTGCAGTGCCCAATAAACTAATCCAAGTTTTAATATAGCCTCATATAAATCCTTTTTTTTTTAGAAAGTGATAATATAAATATTTCAATTATTTTCAACTTTGTCTTTGCGAAGTCTATATAATCGAACATTAACAGAATTTTTTTAACAATGTCAGTGATACTTATACCAATGTAATTATTCTGATTGTACAGATATATATATATAATAGGTAGACCAACCTTAAACATTCGAGTGTCTGTAGTCAAAGTATTTCCCTTCTCTGGACTAGCATTGTCTGCAGGGATAGGCTTGAAAGCTGGAATCTGTTTGATGTTGGCATCCCTCTTCTACAATCATCAAAAGTCACCGCAAAGATCAGTACAGAGACATTCAAACATGAGGATATCAATGGCAAACTCCTACATTTTAAATCATGTTAAAACAGCTGTGTTCTAAAAAATCTAAGAGATTTAAGAGATTTTCTCAGATATCAATGGTTAACTCCTTTATAATCCAGATTAATCAGTAGAACTTCTAGATACATGTAAATTCAGTGACTTACCAACTTCTTGTAGTGGTGGACACAATAGCCACAGTACTTGACGTTGTCGCCATAGTTACCCGCTTCTTCGCAGAGAAGTCCTTGCGCCTGAGCACTGAAAAAAATAAAAATCTTTTTTCAGCTTTTGATTTCTCAGTAAACTCAGGAAAAGGAGAGAGGATACAATTTACAAATGTTAAATCGATACACTGGTCTTACAGTTGAAAAGAATGTTTGTGTTATGGGGTCATTATACAATGAATGGTCAACAATCTAAACATCATTTGAGAATTCTTAAAAATTTCATACCCAAAGGTGTAATGACATGTAAGGTAAGGTGTCTCACCAAAATATAAATCTGATGGACAAAGTGGGTTTGTCACATTAATGTTTATTTTCTCTGGTTTAATAGAATGTATTCGGAGATATACATGTACCACAAAGTGACAAAGTACTGATCAGATATGATTAATGAAATTTGCAAAAAATGTTTAAGTTTTCTTTCAAGCAGAGAAAGGATATTTTTTCCTTTTTTTTTTTTTTAATACTATCATTTAAATTTCACTAAAAATAACCAAAATCTAGAGAATTTGACCTACCAAGTTACATGGAAATTCATTTTACAACCATTTCTGTTACACTGCATACAGGCTCCAGAATTGGATCTAGTTGCTCGCCCATTTTCTTCACAAATATAACATACCTGAAAAACACCAATACAATCCTTAAAATTAAGATTCATAAAATATGAAACTAAAAGCATCTTCAAAATAATGCTAGGAAATAGTTTCATAAAATTGCAGTGAATTTTACATTTAATACTTGAAATTATTGATGAAATTTGATCTCTTTTTTGATACCTTATTAAATCTCTCTGGTGGAACATTTTTTAACACAATTGGTTCCATTGTCTGAACGTTAGCAAACCAGGCTTCAGGGATAAATAGTGCACACACCACGTGGCACCAAGCAACTAAAAGAAGACAACATCAAAAGTCAAGATATTGGCTACAATTCAGGATATTTCATTAATTTAAAATAATACTCTAAACGTATTATATCTAGCAAGTAAAAATTTTTGGAGAAAAATTATTTTTCAACAGATTTATCACATTTCTGGTTGTCAGGTTGCACCTGTTTATCTTATATGTTTGACATTTGGAGATTTACTTGATTTAGCGGAAACTGCATTCCGCCAAAAAGCTCAATAGATACACAGCTAATATGCTTACAGTAGTCTGTCCTCTAAAGAAGAGGGAAAGGAGAAATGTGCAATTCATCACAATTTTTTAAAAATATATTGCTGGACCAAGAATTAATCCACATGCAATTATTACAAGGTAGTTACTCTATCTACCAAAGCCAACGGTTGGCTGCCAGCCTAAATCCACTGTCCATATTTATAATGGTATCCAATCACATCACATAAAGTTTATTTAATCTTTATAATCATTCATGTCCTGATACATACCACCTGTGTCTGTTCGCTTCAAAGCACCATCCCTTTGGGGACACAACTCACACTTCTGAAATATTAAGGTTGCAGCAGTATTTTATCAAAAGTTCTTGGTGATAGTTGTATTAGGCATATAGGATAAAACTTCTTCAGATAATCTTCTTCTGATAAATTCAAATTTAATTTCGAAAATTAGGTTTCTTTACTTTTCATGACATTATTTCTACACAGCAAATTTGAGAATATAATGTGCATTATCAAGCATAATTTAAATTATCATGTTCATAAGGTCATTAATCTAAATCAATTAGCATAATGCCAAGTAAAATGAAGGACTTTACATTCCATATCTAATGACAAACGTTATAATTGTTTCTATCTTGTGTGATTGAAATAAGATAATATTAAATCAATGTCCATCTGATCGAGATGACAATCTTTTCTGGCGCTAAGTTACTCAGGGATGTTTACGCAGAAAACGTGCATCGGTTTAATTTCAAAATGGCCGCGAAACTTACAACTCTAGCCGATCGTTCCTGTGATTCGCACTTTCTGCAATACCAAGGCCCTTTCGGCACGTGAACAATCCCGTAACAAGCTGTTAAGAGTAAAAATATTACGCATAAATAAGATAAAAGGCGATCGCGGTAGACATAATGTTGTTTACAATATATTTACATTGATTACCCCCCCCCCCCCAAGTACCTTGATGAACCGCTACGTTACACCCCTGACCGTCGCAGTAAACTAGTGGGTTTTCAGCCCAACCTCTTTCATCTGAACAAACACAACAACCGCCGAGCATCTCCTTCATCGTGGAAACATTCAAGGAATTAACCCTTGAAAACGAAAGACTATCATTGTTTTGCCGACATATTTACCATGTTCCAGCGGAAAGGGTCACAACGCATGCGCAATAAAAAATAAACACGGTGCCTGATAAAATCGATCCTTGTGAAATTTTGAGGTTTAGTAAATAAATTTTAAAATCTTCATAAACCTTTAAATCAGTCGATATTATTACGGTAGCAAATAAACACTTTGAAATTATGAAAGTATTTTTTTTAAAAGTTAGTAAGGAAAACTGTAATTAAATGTTTTTACAACGACAAACTTTGCAAATTTTACAAATGATATAATTAAGTGCCCTGAACTGCTTAACAAAATCATTTAACATGATAAAACTGCTAAGTAGTACTTACGCCTAAATAATGTTTCCTCACTCTCACATGATGCATACATTTTACCCTACATGCATTTCAATAAGAATATTATTTTTTTAGATCACAAGAGGCACTTTAATTTTTAATACTGAAAAAAAGATAGCTCCACATATATCAGATGAATAGAAGGATCAAAGCGTAGGACCATATTTGGTAATATTTTTTATGCGAAAATAATTTGACGTCTCAAAATGAGTATTCAGTGTTTCCTGCATATGATTATATTATATTGGTAAAATATGTATACATGTACGTCGTCGAATTCCCTTTTTAAAAAGCAACAACACAACAAATATATTCATATATAAGCAATCTTATAATAATGTATTCTAAATGGTTTGGATACAAATCATTTACAGCGAATTTAAGGGGGGGGGGGGGTCTGGACCCCAACTGGATTTTTCAAACTTGTTAGATTTGCATGCATGTACATAGTAAAATTACCGAAAATAGGCCTCGTCGGACCCCCCTCTCCCCCGTGGAAAAAAAATTTCTGGATCCAAAATGAGAACTTAAATCAGGGCCACCCTGTCGAAATATCGCAATATTTAACAATAAAGTTAATTAATCAAATTAATGTCAGTTAAAACAGAATTTTTTACAAATATTTCATATGTTTGGTAATTCAATGCTATTTCTATCCTAATTTACTTTTCATTCGACATCAAACTGCTTGGCATATACCGGTAGTTTGGACACAAAAAAAGTGTTTATGAATTATATCGAAATGTTAAGACTTCTTACAATTTTTTTTTTCATTGATTGAATTTTTACATCTCCTTTATTCGGTTAAAAAAACGTACCAATGACAAGTATTATCTATTCTGTATTTTGTTACATGATAATCATCTCCACACACACACACACACACACACACACACACACACACACACACACACACACACTTTTAATTTTGGAGGGGGGGGGTCCCATGTTAATGATGAGATATAGGTAACAAATGGCATTTCCTCTGAATATTTTTTTTCAGGAAACAAAATGGTTTTATAGAAATTTATTCTTCTATAAAATGAAAGGGTTATCTTTCTTCCTTGGTTATAAATTACCTAATATCAGCTTTAAAAAAAATTGCAAAAATATAACCAGCACTTCAAGGAATAACTACATTTATTAAACTAATAAAGCTAAAACAAAAATGAAAATCGCATAAATATTTATAAAATATATTGTATCAAAAACGAATGTATATTACTTTCAGAAAAAAAATATAACGACGTGTAGTGTATTGTGATAAAATCCCAATGAATTAAAAAGGTGCACATTTTCAATTTAAATCTAATATCACATGTAAACTTAATGAAATAAATAAATTTCTAATTATCATTTTTTAGGTTGATTACTTTATAAATGTTTGGTTTGATATGTGTATACATCGTTTTTTATGCATTTGCTACCTATAATTCATGTATTGTACCATGATAAAAAAATATGACATCGAATCATTTGTTTAAGGTGGTACAAGAAACTTCGACATTTGAATGTAGATGAGTCAGAATACTCCATTTTCCAAATATATGATCACCGTTTAAAAATTTCCCAATTTTACAACTATTGGCCATGCATTTTAGAGATAGAGTCGTAAAACGCATATCGATTTCGAATTTATATGATTCTCAGATCAAAAGCTGATCATTTGTCCAACTACGCTACGCGGTCAGACAACAAGAATGTGAAAGAAAAGAAATGTATATATACAAAGCTGTTGTTAATTTCATTGTTCTTTTCAAAAGACAGAAAATGCAGGTGATTTTTATGAAAACTTGATATAAATTAGAGTTGCTTATTTATGAAGAATCAAGAAAAATCAAAATGATACAAACACCAGCTAGATTAGATTTTTGGTATGGGTCGTTTCAAAAGACTACAGCTTCCGTGCAAATGCATGTAGACAAATTAAATGAGCAATCAGTGTAACAAACTCATTTCTGTTATATATTAGAATAAAAAAGAAAATATTGATTTACTTTATACATGTACTCACAAGTAATAGAGGAACTATTTGATTTAATTTCATGTAAAGTAAAACAGTTTACTAATTTGCAAGATAAACAAAAATTATTTTGGATTTTAAATTGTGAAGAATTAGACATATTAAACTCTCTTGGTAAATCTTTACAAAAGACATTGCCTTAATTTATGTTTTATATATTACAGTTTCTCATCATTGTGATGAATTATTTAAGATTTGTGTGTATGCTGGCATATGTATATATTAGTTTTACATGTATTTATAAATATACATATTAAGCATGTAGATAAAGAGACATATATGCATATACAAATGTTCATGCCTGTCTCCATTCAATCATACAACTGTTCCCCTCTGGTATACATGTATATGTTATTGTGCATATTGTTTATTTACATGATTGTACAATTATCCTCTTGCCCCTTTAATGGACCCTAATTGGTCAATAAACTGATTTGATTTGATTTTGTTTATACTCAAATGCCATATAAATCTTAATAAACACATGAATCAAAGGGAATTATAAAAAAGAATGCTCGAGAATGGATAGAGATTACGTTTCTAAAATTTCATGGAAAAATAAAGAAAACACACCTTGAAATAAAAACAAGAAACCGAGCGTTCAGCAGTTTGTTATTTTTAATGAATAAATGTTCTGGTCGGAAACAATTCTTTAAGTTATCACATTAATCTTTCCATTAAAACATCGATATGCTTCTACGATTTCTAACCCTTACATATTTTAATGTAAAACAGTGGAATAAATGTATATAAATCAAAATAAATACAATAAATTAATAATAGGTATGACATTTATTTTTCCAACGTGCCTTTCAATGAGACATGTTATCGTTTGAATATAACTCAGTTTTATCTTCCAGTATTTTTATAGCATTAAGTCTTTTCAGGCCTTTGATTTTGAAATTTTTGAGAAAATATAAGCAGTTTTTCCTTTTATCGCTGGGTAGCTCCTCCCCCTTTCTCCCCACCTTACCACAACCACTACCGAAAGGTACCAAATCTGCGCCTGCAATAATACATGAACTGTTAAAACGAAGCAAAAGGTTTTTTTTACATGTAGTATTTATAACCTTTAATCAACTAAGGCCATATATTAATGTTAGTTACTTATATATATATATATATATATATATATATATATATATATATATATATGACGTGTTTGCGTGCCAAACTCAGCGTCTAAGTCACCCTTATTTATTTCTCATCGCTGTATTCACATACAGAGACAAGAGACATATTTTCCACTAATATCAGTATTTGATTCCAAAAATATATATCAAAATACCTTTGAGAATGGAACTTCTCTTACTGTGCTTTTCAATCTATGGTAATACCTACTTAATACTCGAATACAACCTGATTTTCCAACATCAAATATCTTTTTAAAAAAAACCCAAACAAACAAACAAAACAAAAACTAACTAAAAATGTTAGTTTTTGAGATATATGACGTTTAAAAAGTCATCCTCATGGAATTTAACATACATTTATTCAGAATAAAAACCACACAGATTGTTACTAAACGTTTGTATGGAAAGGAGTGCACAACCTCAAAAAAATGTCCATGTTGTCCGTCTCACTGTTCAGACCGAAGCCACTTTGCCATTAAACATATTTCATAACAAGTATATTGAAGTACCATCAACGATATTTGCCATTGAATTGGATCTTGGATTTGTATTAGTCAATTTAAGATTGATGTAATAAAACTAACTAAAGGTAAATTATTTTTTACCTTCTTCTTTTCTTATATATCTTGAAACAATTTTAATTTCTAGTATTAAATTATTGCTCTTTTTTTTTTCTAAATTGCACGTTGCATGGTACAGCTGGTGGTTAACATTTGCTTAAATGAAATACTGTAGTTTCACCAATATATTCGTTGAATACCAATTTACGTGGATTTCTTTGTTGAGTTGATTCATGAAAATTAGTGATCATTGAAGTGCCGTATCTAATACTAGTAACATATTGTATTGATAACTAAATATCATTGTCCAGAAAGTCACGTATCCTTTCACTAATTTCACGAAAGTTGATGCCCATGCATATGAATGAAACTAGGATGCAATAATTTTTATGCAACATCAGGTTGTAACGCTTTTCTAACTCTTTTAGAAGTTAGTTTACTCATCATCTCATATACGTCACAATATCTGACCTGCGTCAAAAACTTACCACTCCGCTCGGCATACCTTATGAATACACTAAAGATTTCTATAACAATTTATTGCCATGATTTTGCTACATGTATATATATGATGAGTCGGCGTACACTGCCCAAATCCGGTTTATACCAAATAAAACAATAAATATGCAAATCGCGACAAAATAACTCACAAGTAAACAAATGAACAAAGGCAACGCTCCCTAACCCAAGGAATTCGTGAACCACCGAAAGATGAAACAAACCTTCTGTGATATCATTGAATTAATAACGTGTAAGAGATAAAATGTACATGGTAGAAAGCTCAAAGAAAAAATTCTAGCGCTCGCTAGAACGACATTATGTTGGCATATGACTGTCAGATTTGGGAATTTTTGATGAAAATGTACACATTTGAAGACGTATACTGTTGGTGGGAAGGTGCTTTCCTGAAATTGAGCACTGTCAGAAAATACAACTTATATAATGCACTTGTTCTAATAGAAAGTTTTCCAAAAAAAAGATAAAGTTAAATTGCAACGGTAAGGAGCAAACACAACGTTTACGTTTGTTGGTGATTATGACAACATGAACTGTAATGGGTCTCTCCTGGCATGGATAATGCGTATCATGGAGTTTGCCAGCAAAACAATTATATTTGCAGTTCTCCGTGTTCCTTGTTGCAGTTGCTGACTTAACCATAGTTTGTACTTTAAATGCATATATGATTATTACCATGAAACAACCAGATAAGGCATAAGGTTGTTTTCAATGTGTATCTATTTTTTTTTATCAGGGAAGTTAATCAATGATGAATCAAGTTTGCTGAAATCAGTTTCGTTGTATACAATTAGTGTTCATAACCCATCGAATGTGGATTCCAAGGTCAAGTATTTATATAGTATATATAGTTGCCCAGATAAGCAATTTTACCAACTGGCCTCAACACCCTTCAACTCAATACATAATAAAGAAAAAGTCTACACTTGGCATATATGAGAAATGTGTCCACATTGTAATAACCCTTTCGTGGATGTGGGTTGTTATTAAATCATACACATCATTATGAAACTATCAGGAGAACATGCCGGTCCTATAATAAACCAAAAGAGTATAAAATACTGATCATTGACAAACCGTCATCACTACTCGTCATGAATAATTCAAATAGCTGCCAGGACGACCCAATATTGCAGGTGTCGATGTGTTTTATCTGTATTGTAATATCATCTACAATTCATTCTGTTTTCCTTCTTTCTTTCCTTTCCTTTTATTTTTTCTTTCATTGCATGCCTTCTTATTTGGATCTCTCTCTCTCTCTCTCTCTCTCTCTCTCTCTCTCTCTCTCTCTTGTCTCTGCCTGTTTGTCTCTGTGTTTATGTGCCTTAATCTGTCTCCCTCCTCCTCTCTCCCCATTCTGTTCTTCTTTTCCCGTCTCTTTCATATTGTTCCTTTTTATTGTATGATTATAAGCCCGATTCTTTCCGTTTTATACTGTCTCTCTCTTCTTTCTTTCTTTCTCTCTTCTTTCTTTCTTTCTTTCTCTCTCTTTCTCTCTCTCTCTCTTTCTCTCTGTGTGTTCGTTTCCCTTTCCGCCCCTCTCTCAAAAATTTTTTCCCTAGTCTTTATATAGCACAATAATGATCTTGATAAGGCGTAATTCAAACGATACCATTTCATCAAATCCCGAACATATTATAAAACATTACGGGCCGCAGGCGTGATTCTCATAAAACAATATAACATGCATTAGCATGTAGACGTTGTTTATATAAACTTATTGCAAAGTCTAACGATATAAGTAGCACCGTACACGGCTCCTTAATGTCACAGGGGAGTAACAAATGATGCCAAAAAACTGCAGTCATCTGATAGGATAATTAACAGACTCTACTGAAAACCTAGCACGGACTTGTACTGCATCCATAACATTCAACAACAAAATCAGTTATTATAATTATTCTTCTTTTTTTTTACCATAAATATCCATGGGCGGTGGAAAGGCAATAATACCTTGTACATGAACACTTATTTCATATCGCAACTTCTCGGGTCTTTCCGACAATCTCTGCCGAAAAGGTCAGAGAAGTTGCGACTGCACTCATTTAAATTCATATCCATGTTATTTTTTTTTATTCTATCAATGTAGTTGATATTTATCGCAAAATTACTTACATACTATGCCTCAATAAATATAGTAAATAAATAGCTGTCCGATACATAATGTACGGCAATCTTAGCAAAAGGAGGGGGGAAAAACTCGTTAAAAACTAAACGCAAGATCAACCGCATCATATCACAATAAATGATCCAAATTTTACGGTAAACAGGGAATTTTTCCCAAATGAATAGAGACAAAATCAAGACCATATCTTTCACAATGTTCTGACGAAAGTCGAAAAAAGATGGCATTAAAAGACGCCGGGAGGGGCTTGATCAACTGTTTAATGTCATAAAACAATGTAATATGAATTATATAGATGCACATTAATCAATTTGAATAAAACACCAACAATAGCTAGTCTAAGATACGTCATGGTATTTTACAGTTGGAATGAATCTTCTGCGTCACTTCCTGGACATTTACGGATGAGTTCGTCAACATTTGATTATATCGTTCTTAATGGGCGTGCTTAGGGACCCCGTGCCTTAAATAAGTTAATTTTGAAGCATATTTTTAAAAAGGGGCACCTGAATTTGCACCATATTATAGTCAATCAAAATAAAAGTTAGCCAAAGCAATCCAGAAAACTAAAATTTAAGATTCTAATAGATGAACGTCAGAATAAGAAGTAAATTATCAAAATTCAAACCCGATTAGACGTTAGAAAACATGAAATGCATTTATCACCGGGGAAAATGTGGTGTTTCTATATATCCGGTGACAATAAGACTAAAATGCTCTAGATGGTAAAAAGCACTTTATTTGAACTTTGGGTCGGTATGGGTGATTTCTGGGAATCCAAAAACTACACCCGAACAATCCGATACCTAATTCCTCTCTCTCGACAATGGTGTATAACACAATATAAATAAGAATTAAAAACAATAGAAATTAGCACTTAAGCACGAGTGACATATGTCATAGAGTAAAACTTCAATATGAGTGAGTCAATTAAATCAAAGGTGAGGTGTAAGAGTTAATAGAATAATTAAGCAATTATAACTGAAGTGAAATATTGTCTTGTACAAAGGGAAAGGTACATCTATGAATAGATAGCAGTTACTCAAATTTCACTCCATGATAATTCCCTCGCGCTTCGAAAAATGAGACGTCCTCGTCTTGAAGATTATAGGAATGATTTGTAGGGAATGTGCGGTCTGGATCTCAGCGTCGTTTGCTTAGGTCTTGGCCGGAATATGCAAAATGTGTTCTACATTGCGGAGGTCCACAACTGCAACACGGCATTCTGGGCTGAACCTTATTTAAAACGAACCTTTGTCGTCGGTTGCCACACCAGGAAAATTTTCCTTGGATTCGAATGCAATAGATCGGTCGCTTAGAAGAACATATTAGCATAATGGCAAAGAAATCCACACACGAAACACACAGAACGAGAACAAGTGTTGGCAGGGTGACGTCATCCCGCTCTTGTTACATGCTGGATGGAATCCAGGCGTAGAGGCGTAGAGTATGTCCGTGCAAGTCCTGGGATGTCCAAAACTCGAAAAGCAGCGACGTTGGTATATGGTCGTAACAAGCGGTTGAATCTGCTCTTGGGTTGCGTGTGTTGATGCTCTTGGAAAACTCGCTCGGTTGCTGGTACGCAGGATCTAACTGCTACAAAGTATATGTAGCAGCCCCGGGTAAAATACCCTTAGGATATCTCCACCAAACTATCACCGGGGAAAATGTGGTGTTTCTATATATCCGGTGACAATAAG
>WFKH01002636.1:29828079-29870339 GCA_016163765.1 Magallana hongkongensis | reverse complement strand
ATATGGTCTATCGAATGTTTTGTTTTATTATCTTTATTTCTATTCCCGCATTCAGTAAAAAAATGTTCAAAAAGACTTGATATTTTTTTAATTAAACCACATAAAAAAATGATACTTTTTTATTCATAATGTAAATTATACTGTCAGATGCATTTTTCTATGTGAGTAAACAAATATTTTGTTCGCTGCAGAAATCCTCATGAGGTCGTCGAATCCACAACTATATTATTTACCGCGGCAAAGAGACAGGTGTTTCATCGTTGTCGTTTCTTTTTACGCGCGTCATTTCTTTGGCAGAGTGAAGGATCATACTAATACCCGAGGTGATAGGACCACTAATGTCCTCATTAATGCTGATGAAAGGCATGATATACGACGTGTTAGAATGCGTTTTGTGACAGTATGATGTTGCAATCTTTTGTTCTTTTTCCTTTCCACCAAATTTCATTTTGTCTTGTTAATAAGCGTGTTATCCCTTCCTCTAAATAAAAAATGCGCCTATTAAAAATTAAAAGAGAAATTACTGTAAAAAGATTTTAATGTCATGCACACATTTTTGCTGAAAAGTAGATTTGGTGTGTTTTCTATAAAGATATTCCACAAACACGGGGGGGGGGGGGGGGGTTGTCGTAAGTTACCTTGCGATAGTGGTCGATAATTGCTAATATCCACTGAGAGTTCCTTTTTTTATTCATTTTTTATAAGTTCACCAATCGTGCAGGTCTAATGGGACTCAGATCAATAAAAGTTCTGCAAGGCTACATTTAGATAAAATATTAAATATTTAAATCTTAAACTCTGCAGCTCTCCATGAATTGTCCGAAAAAAAAAAGCAAAACAAATACAAAATTTTAATAAATTATCAAAATCCAGTGGAAATGTGTCCAAGTTACCATCGATATACTTGTAGAGAAAAATGTAAACAGATAATTTGAACCTAGAATGATTTTTTGATGTAATGCTGGTATGTGACAAGGAGAAACCGTGTAAGCTTTTCTATTTGTTGTAAACATAAACGATAAACGAGAATTCTGTCGACCATAATAATGTACGAGGAGGTCGATCAGGTGTTAGATATTCAAGAAGAATACAATAATTTTATCCAGAACCAATGAAGGTTTAGCCTTTGATTCAGACACACTAAAAAGAGAGAGAGAGAGAGAGAGAGAGAGAGAGAGAGAGAGAGAGAGAGAGAGAGAATAACATATACGTCATTTGCTCAGCTAATTTCACATAATATACGGCGATAATCTCCAATGGATGTAGCATTTTATAATTATATATATATAATACTGGTATCAAGTATGTGGTATTTGGCGTCCCTGCAGCTTCTCATAAAGAATAATCCATTACTGAGTACTTACACATATTTTCGGGAGCACATAGCGCATTATACCGTGCATATATGCATGCACTGTTCTTAAATATATTTATAGTAAGAAGTGACCCTTTTCGTCGTGTGTCGTACGCTGTCAAACATATGCATTTTCACGACTGAGATGAGCGCTGCATGGCGCTTTGTCGACACGTGATACTAAAGGTGTGTAAAAGACCTTGTTTATGTGACAGTTTATGGCCGCTGCGCTGTTGAGGTCTCCACTGTCTTATATCTACATGTATGTACATGGAGTACAAACTCTGACCTGATCTTTATATGGGACCGCCATCAAATCACTATATTTCGCCTGTTTTTATAGCTGGGTACACCCTCGATATATTTACCGAGTTGCAGTGTTTGATCGCACAGTTTTTGTGTCGCTAAACGCGCTCTTAAAAGTTGAGCTCAAACTCTTGTACAGTATTAAAATAGTTCCATCTGTATTTATGTACCCTAAAGATGCCTTACGTGCTTTTTGCAAGGATATCTCTCATGCATCTCTTAAAAGTGATGATTAAAACAATTTTTTGTGATAAAGGTTAACTTTTCATCTGTATTCACCTGTATACTAGTACTTGGATTGACAAACACTTATTTTTCGCCACGTCTCTCAAAGTTGTTTGGCATAATGCCTGCAATTTTGTATTTGCAAGTATGTTTATAGCCTTTCATTATTATTTTTCCCAAGTCGTATCAAGTTATAAAATATTTAGTTCTTAAACACTTTGATATGAATACCAGTATTTTTGTTTAATTCTACACCTCAGATGATCACCATGACATTGTTGGGTGGGTTTTTTTTCAGTTGTTTTTTTTTATTGTCTATGACCATAACAAAAAAGTATGTTCTTTTAACCCTTTTGTGAAAGAAAAAATATGATTTTTTTAATCAATAAATATTCATTTTACTCTCAAAATATTTCACAACATATCGATGTTGTTTGTATGCATGATTGATTGATTTATTGATCGATCGGTAATTCATGGCCTGGCTAACACCGCTTGACAACATTTGGGCCATATCATAGCAATACACTGTAACAGTCGTACATGTTTTGGTTTTTTTTCCCCCAACGATCAAGATGTTATTAGCAACAACAACAAAAAACGCAGAAAATCATCCAGTAATAAATCGTAGTGTTATCATACATTTCTGGTGGGGTTTTTTTTTAAACTCTCGTCTCTATTGTAGTTTGTGTGGGTTGTAATGTACATGTATTTTAATAAAGGTTTACCATACAAGATTTGTTTGGGTGCCTTATTGTAGAAAATAAAAATAACTATTTATATTATATATTAATATTTATATTATATATTATTATACAAATTGTCGCAAAGACTTTTGCACTGCTGACATACTAGTATTTAGATGATTATATGATAATCTTTATGTTTTGTTAAGATTCTCTTATTTGTAAGATAAAACACATGAGGAAATAAAATTATCGGCCATGCATCATCAAAAAACTTGATAAATCAAGTCGTAGTTTTTGAGGGTTTTTTTAAGGTTTTACATTATACATTGCATGGTAGCTATTTGGCCGTTGATCGTTACTTAATTGCCACGACATCTCATAGAATGAGGATATAACTTGACCTTTGTTTGCTAGGATTCAAGCTGGCGGGCGATTGATACATGTAAAATAATGTATAAAACACGAAAAATGCCAGGAATTAGAGACAAACAGATGACTAACTTGGAACATCACGTCATAACGTTGTCACACACGCATAAAAAAGTGGGGAAAATGAATAAAAAATAATAATTGTTAGTT
This sequence comes from Magallana hongkongensis, assembly GCA_016163765.1. NCBI lineage: Eukaryota > Metazoa > Mollusca > Bivalvia > Ostreida > Ostreidae > Magallana > Magallana hongkongensis. The sequence continues at coordinate 29,867,186 of WFKH01002636.1, read as the reverse complement.
TTGACCGCGAAAACTAGAGAGCGTAAATAGCATCAAAATATTCACAAACCATAAAGAAAAATTATAACCCAAGAAAGGTGTCACGATATTGCTAAGTTCAAAGTGAAATGACGAAATGTTGAGATAATGAGTATGTAGATTCCTCACGCCAACTTTCAATGCATACTCATGCGCAAAATCACTGATGACGATGAGGCTTCACCTTGGTCACGTGACCACGTAGTGATGAACTAAATCATAGGATGGACCACGCAGGTATTGCTAGATCACGAAGTCCACTGAAGCAGGGAAGGAAAAACAAAATAACTCAGGAGAGACCTGCATGCAAACAAAACACGATAAACTGACCGGGGGGGGGGGGGGGGTGGTGATGGATGGGGGGTTAGCACTGTTGTAGCACGGGCCGACATAAGCCAATTACAAAGATCATGGGCCGTGTTGTAGGGTGAGATACTACCTCACGCATCCATGACTTCCATCTGACAAAAAAAAAAATGTTGTTTTGACGTCAAATCGTGAAACACTCTTTACTTCAAACCGGAGCCCTTTCACCTCCGGATTTACCCCCCCCCCCCCTCCCACCCCCCCATACTTTCGCAGTTTATATTTTTATTAACGATGAACGAAATTAAATATTGCCAATAAAACAGAAACAAAATCGGCCAGCACACATTTGAAAAAGAAATGTCTGTACAACGCGAGGAATCGTATGATTTTTTTTTTTAAATCAAAAAGAAATCAACTAATTCTGCAATGTGACACTAAAGAGCATAATGCATTGAATTTAAAACGAAATGGTCTCTTGGAATTTATACAAGTAAAAAATAATGTAGAACATTATACATAGTCTCTTTTTGGCATGTCAGAGAGTACGCCATACCAGAATGTTGACTAATTAAGGCACTATTCCTGTTTATTCCGCTGTCAACATGAAAAAGCGCTGTTCCTTGGCCTGTATGACACGAAAAGGGCCCTTTTTGGTCAACATTATAACTATAAACAAGCGTATTTTATATAGAGACTGCATAACATGAGCGCAATAATATACATACTGGTTTAGGCAGATTTGGTGATATGCAAATGGTTCCTACGATGTTCAGACTCACTAAAATTATCATTGCGTCACCACTAACCACAGTTAGCATATCTGTACAAAAATTGCATACATTCTGTTAACTTTTTAAATTTAATTCCACGTCTTATATATATACTTAATCTTTATTTACTTTTATTTAGAGGTAGAAAAATGATATGTACGGCAATCTAGCTTTTTTAAATGATGTACATGGTCAATCAACTGCTTTATAACATTCTTGGTCAAAGCATCCCCCCATGCAGAATATGGATAATGAAATAATAAAAACAACTTCGATTTTTACATATAGCTCCTTTTTTACGGTTACTGATCGTCTTGTGTTTTCGTTCTCCCATGTCATGTGCGTTTATAGTGTGTCACCAGGCACCAATAACACATCTAATGCAAGAAATGAGTCTTCTGTTGAGATCTTTGTTGATGGTTCTCGTTCTTCATCATCAGTTTTCCTGCCTGATTCAGCCAGAACTGAATAAACAGCTTGACATTTGCATAGGAACTAATATTGTTCACACCTTAATGAACAGCAGTAACAAGGAAGTTGCATTCTTGAGAACAATTTTATCAACAACGTTTCTAAGTCTACCCACAAGACATGTATAAATTCAATATTTATCATGCAACTGTCTATTCTCAAGTACTAGTATTAATTTTTTGAGGTAGATGAGATAGTGAGAGAATTGCGTGCTCATTACAATTAAATGCACATCATTTCTGACCTATAGTATCCTTCATTTTAATTTCCCATTACTTAATATAATTTCATTAATGTTGGATTAGCTAGTATCTGTAAATCCCAATATTGTGCTGATAATAAACAAAGACATATTCAAATACACATAAAACTATGTGTAAAACGAATTGTGCATAGATATTATTAATAGATTTTTTTTTTCAAATCAGTCAAGATACGAAAATATGGGCGTACTGGTGATAGTGAAAAATCCGATATTCATTCCCAAAAATTTTGTTTAAATATTCATGCTGTAATGTTTAAATTTCTGCATACAGCTGTAAATCAATAAGAGAGTATTACAAACAAACCAAACGCAAAAGAAGAAAGAAAATTTTTTTTAAAGTCAGCTAGTAGATGTATGCATAGATTGAGAGTCTAAAACGGACCAGAAAAATGTATACTGACCGTCTCCATATCATTTATTTTTTTTTTTTTTCAAAAAATCCTTTAAAGATGAATACTCTTTTTCTACATATTATTTCATAATTTGCTTATTGACGAAAGTTGTATTTTTAATTATTCAGAATATTGTTAGCATTGTTTACAGAGTGCTTCAGGTCAGGAGAAATAGACAGGCTTTGTTCGAGAGTGATCAAGACATTCTTACGATACATCAATGCTTCATGTTGCATAATCCGGTGCTGTACTTTCCATCTGTCTTGGCACCGTTTTGACAGCCGGACAAAGTATTTTATTTCTTCATCACATCATAAAATACCCCACCCAGACATTAGACACCAATTTAAAAAATCACAAATTGGCATTAATTTTCCTTTTCCTAACCGAAAAAAATTAATAAACTTTGATTTGGTAATAGAAATATGCATATGATTTTTAAAAATCAAGGATACATTTAATCACATTTAATATAATAACATAAGAAAAAGGTGACCTCAGGGTATATTTTCATCGAAATTATTAGCTCTGGTCTTGGTTAGGTGTCACTTCGGGAGACACAATAAAGGCTACGTTGAAATGACCGCCGCAGGGAGAGAAGTTTGCATGATTTTTTTTGTGTTGTATGTAACTGAGCTAATGTGTCTTTGGATAGACCCATCAATAATAAACGTAACAAGTCATGCTTTGTTTCAGATCGCCAGCGCTGGAGCGGACAGCTCTTTATAACCCGCGCTCCCCTCTGCTGAATTATCAGTGTTGCTTTGAGCGTCCACTTGTCTTGTAGCATAGGATCTCGCCAGGGACTGTCTTTACTTCCTTTACTCTTCACACTAAACAAAAAAGGTTGGTGTTTTCTCTAACAGTGACTTTCTTTTACAGGAATATTATCATACCAGGAATTATTATTTATCTAACTTTTTAGCTTAATTCAAGAATTTGATAGTTTTCACCATTATTCCTTTACTAAAGATGATATGCTTTGGGATTATGTTTTAGGTAAACTATCTATTCCAATGCTGTTTTCTATAATCATTTAAAAATTATGGTGCTAAAATTGATTTAATAAACAAATAGTTTTTTACAAGTTAAATGACATTAAATAATTAGATAATTATTCAGCTTGTTTAATTTCTTATTTTTATTTTCAATGATTGTATACTGATGCGTTAAGGCGCTATCTATTGTTGTATGAATTTTTTAAGGACTGTGTCATAAAAGGAATCTTAAGTGTAACTTAAAATGTATTACATCAAATAGAAAATGTTTCAAGTTTTATAAAATTTAAAGTTATCTGTTATGCAGTTATAGTTAGCAGTTTTCAAATTTCAAATGGAAATGACTTACTTTTCTAGAATACAATTCTTTTAAATACATTGGATATCCATCAATTGTTTTAAACTTCATTTGTCTCCAGAAGTTAAAAATATATTTTAAAAAGCATTCGTTAATACAGTAGAACTTTAAAAAAGAAATTGCAGAAATTAAGCTTTATAAGTTTACATAACGTAGGAATAAATCATATTTTTATATACAAAACACCGCCCAAAGTCGGGTTACTTCGGACATTAAGCTCGAGGCACATCACTCTGTGGACACTGTATGGAATTATTAATTATCAACTTAAGTTAACGAGGGATAATGCGTCGTCATTTATAATATGCATCCTTTCATCCTGGTGACAATTCATTCATCAGCGAATTATAATCGCTACCACTTACATATACTAAGAGAGCAGCAGATTAATTGGCCGTCCATTCGCCATTAATAGAGATCATTTGTTATTTAAGACATTTTGGACATGTCTGTAGTTTTACAATCTTCACAAAAATAACAATTCCCAAGTTTGCTTAGAAGAAGTTAAAACGTACTTTTTTTTTATTGTTAATCAAGCTAATATTTTTGGATGATTCTTGAATATTTTTATTAATTCGTTCGTAAAAAGAGTTTTTATAAATAATGTAATAATTCGTTTGTAAAATGGAATTTTATTAATAATGATATTTTTTTCATTTAATTGCAGTAATCACCATGAATTCCTACTTGGCTATCGCTTTTGTCGTCTCTCTGGCTGTCATGCAGGTCACATCACAAGGTACGTCCTCGTTTATTTCTCTAACCACCACTAGCCGCTAAACATAGGCATAGCTTCACGAATTTCTATTGCATGACTTAATGATTGACGAAAGAAAGAGTAGGTTTAAACTCAAAATCTAAAATTATATTATTCCTTTAAAAAAAAAAGTAATATTTATCAGCTTTCTATCGTCGATCTTTTTTCAAGATTTTGGCAAAGGGATATCCTATAGAATAACCTTTTTAAAGAAACACTAATAACATTCAAGCATATTCAGCGACTTGGCATTCACAGTCTTTGAATCAGCACTTGCATGCGTCTGTTGCATGATACTTTTCTTTATATTTTGTTTGTCTGAACGCAGCGAAGAACAATCGGAACGCCATTTTGGTGACGTTATTGCATATTGCGGGAATTTTTTTGAGAACGAGCATCTGCTGGAATTTTGCTGGGATGGATTTTTTTCTCCATTATATTGGCTAAATGCTATGCTTTTAAATCTTTTGAAATTGGTCTCTTTTTAAAAAATTCTCTCTAGGTTTTCCTGACTTTGTAAAGGAATTTATAAAAATACCGACTCTTAACATATCATTCTATAACTATTCAATATATTTTTTCATTATTGTGAGAAACATTTTTTTACGTAATGGAAGTTGTGCATGTATAAGCTAATAAAATTGACCCTCGAACGGGGGCTCACTTTTTGATGGCTTCACAGCACCATTGTTTATGGTGTTCTGTTTAAGGCTGCGGGGCCATAAAACGTCAAGCGGTTCCACCTCAAAATGTCAGATCACGTTTTTGATTGCCCACGTCAATCGGGAGCCAAGCTGAGATCTTCTGGGGTCGAGGTTTACGACGCTAGCACAGCGCTTAGTTGACATAAAACCACTCTACATCAATCTTATGTCAACTTGAGTGATAGACTTACTTCGTTCGGTACTCCTCGTTTTTATTATTATTATTTTTAGGTCATCATTTTTGTACCATGAATAACCCCTTCGAAAGAAAAGAGATATAATTTCCCATGTTGGTTAAAAAAAATTGGACACGATCTATATTTAAAATCTTATCGGAATAATAACACATACCGCGTTGCTTTTTTCATGGACAATGGAAGGCTTTATACCGTATTGGACAGTTACTCTGGTGCCCTTGCAGATCTATAATAAGCATTGAGTATCTCTATCGCTTTTTTCTTTTTGCTACTGCTTAATTGCTTTAATTTTATTACATGCAAACACGTATGCATCTTGTTACGCTCATAAAAATCTTTCAAAATTTGATACATTTTTTTATCAATAAATTGAAAAAAAAGTATATGAAATGAAAATTTAAAAAAAAACCACTTGTATAAAAATGATTATATATTTCTCAAACAATTCTAATTTTATTTGAAAAGGGAAGATAATGTAATGAAATTAGATCACATTGGCAGGTTATAATGATTTACCCCTACATCGGCTACTAGCTATGGAAACGATGGGATTGGACATTCCCGATTCCTTGATTAAACTTCAGTTGTTTAGAGGCATAGTTCCACCCAGCCAGGGATCTAGAACAAATACCCCGTTTACACCGACCAGAATTTCAAACTCTCAGGCAACCTTGAATCAACGTCCAAGGAATACTGCTACATCCGGTTTTACCACGCAAACAGATACTAACCCTACAAGAACCGACTCACCTTACTTTTCTGCATTGTTTTCGAATCCAACTCCGGGCCGTTCGACAAATACTAACAATAATTACATGTATCAGATGATGAATCCTTTCTTTCTGGCCATGATGGAAAACTTTGTCTGAATGAGAGACCCTCGTGTATCCTCTTATTAAAAAATTTTGGTCCTCCTAACATGTTTAACAATTTTGTACGAAACTAAATTAATCGGATAAATATATGCATGTGTTTCACTCCCCCTAACGGCACAAATTTGCCTTCCAAATTTAGACACTCAGCATGGAATTCTAATAAATGTTAAAGAACAAAAAAATCTTAAAATCTCGAGTTTTTCAATTTTGAAAAAAAAAATGATTTTATTCTCATTCGGACCTTTACGCATGCGCGTCTGATATGCAGTTTCCTGTTTACTAGGTACACGAGCGGTCTCGAGGCGCAGAGCCGAACAGACAATTTCCGCCAAGCGAACATCCATAAATAGGCCAATTCCTAATGTACCTTTCTGGGCTCTTCAAAATGAAAATATGATGGAGTACTTAATGTTCCAACAAATGTTTCATGGGGCTCAACACTCCAACCAGCATCAACAGCCGAACTCATTTGCTAACTATTTTTTCTGGGACATGTTTCAGTGAACTAATGAACTTTGATTCCCGCCAATCGCTAAATTTATAATTAACTGTTTTAACCATTTTTCAATCTATCTTTCTTATTTTATTACATGCTCTTGAATTTGTACTATTAAAGGTGAAATTCTTTCTGCGTTGGTTTTACTGGTGCCGGGATTTTTTAAAAAAAATTTTATTATTATTTTTTGTTCTTTTTAAATCATTTTTGGATGATGGGCCATTGGATGATTATTCAGCGATTTAAAAATAAAAAATCTCATTTCTTCCCATTTTTTTCCAAATACTACTTTTCCCAATTATTTAAACAAACCTAAAAGAAAATTCATATTTGAAAACTTTTCAGTAATTAATAAAGAAGCGCTTTTTTCAATAATTAAAACCATCCTTACAGGTGCTCAGAATGAAACCCCCGCGCAAGCGCAGAAGACTGGTTCCACTCAGGATCCAATGGGACAGCTTTTCCCGTTGATGGCGCTTGGGGGCATGAACGACAAGTTTCTCTCCAACTATCTCGTTCTGAACATGCTCGGGGGCCAGAACTCAATGATGCCCGGTGCCATGGGCGGAATGAACCCACTTTTTTTCGGCCCCATGTTTGGCATGGAAATGGGACTGTTCTGAATGCGTTTAAGACTTTGCATATACGCTTTACCCCTCTCATTATCGCTCATTGCCACAATCATTGATGACGCCATCATCTTCATTGTCGCCATCTTCCGTGCCATCTTCATTAGAACTTTTAATTTATTCCTGTGTTTGCTGTGTGATTGTTTGACTTGTATTATTCCGCTAATTCTTTGATTTAAAAAGCTTAATAAATCAATAAGAAATTAGGTTCTCTGTTTACGTTTTTTCTTCGCTAATCCCATTGCTATATATATATATTTGCATGCCTTGAACTATCGACGTATAGTTCATTTTTTTCATTGCATATGGGAAAGGGTGGTGATTTTTCTATTACGGTATTATAATTAAATCTATATGAAACTACGCTTATTAAAGTCTCACCATTACCTTTCATGGCATTACTCATTTCACCAAATTTCAGTCTAATTTACTTAAATTATTTTATCCCAACAGTTAACAAAATTTTTACTCGAAAAAGAAAATCCCTTTAAATGCTCAAATATATCAAGAAAAAAGAAATTCAAATAATTGTTTTCCTTTTTTATTTTTTGTTATTCATTGCCTGAAAACAAATCATTATGCACATATTGCCTAGCTTTTGCACTCAGCAATTTTTTCTTACGCCTGTAATTTGCAGCTGCCGGGTCTCAACCTGCTGACGCTTCGACCGCCGCCGCCCAAAACGCCAGAAACAGGATGTTGCTCCAGCGTTTGAGCAATGCGAGAACCGCTTCCGGTTCCGGCGGACTTCTCGGTGGTGGAATGAACAACATCCTTCCCTTCATGCTCCTCAGCGGCGCCGGAGGAGATTCCATGAGATCCCTTATGTTCCTGAAGATGTTCAGCGGTGCCGGTGGTGCCGGAGCCGGCGCTGGTGGAGCCCAGGGAGGCATGATGGGAAATCTCCTCCCCCTTATGATGCTTTCAGAGGGCGGACTTTCCTTCTAAACAGCAAATAACTTCATTCTTTCATAGCTTGTCCATCGGTTTTCCGGGAATTGGAGAGAGGTTGATTCGGAGCGTAAGAAGGATCTGATTCTGTGTTCTCTATAGACTTGTGTGCTTCCAATGTCATCTTCTCATGCCCGCTTGCATTTCTTTTTGACTTCATCATCACCGTTTTTCATGAAAGAGTGTTCTTTTATGTAGACGAACAATCCCACATACAAACTATTTATTATCATCAATTACTTTTAATACCAACGTTTTAGCGCGAATGTTAGCAGTCCTTGCACAGGGATGTTATTTCAGCAAATGTTGCGTTACCGAATAAAAACTTTATCTTAATGTTTTGTTTCCAGCTCTTTTTTCTTTTAATTTTCATTCAAAGAGATATCTTCCCCTTTTAACCATTTGTGTAATGACATAACACATCTTTAAGTTAACGAATGTCAATTTTTACTAATTCATAATGTAAAATATATTGAGGGAAGGCGTCTCTTAGTTTGACCACCTGATGTTCATCGATTTAACTGATGAATATTACCATTGTCTGTTTAGACGGAAGGAACTTTTTGGGTGTGGATAGTGTAGATAGAAAAATTAAGAATTAACATTTCTAGAAATCAAATCTTGAGTAGAAAATCATACTAACTTGAAAAACCAAAATTCCCTAATTCTAACCAGATTCAAATTGTTTTCTGTTCACACTTTTTATGATTTCAGACAAAGAACGTTTTAACAAATTGCAAAGTGAAATAATGTCATAGAAAAACAAGCTTTAACTCAAGATATAAGTAATGTTGAAACTTTTTACTGCAAATGTACTCATTTGTAATATAGTAAATAAGGTAAACGACTTTTAAGAAAAAGTAAAACATGATTTAATTTATAACAACAATTATCAAAATTCTTTTTATGAAAAATAAAAGCAGAGGATGGGGCAAAGAAAGGTTTAAATTTATCAACACAAGTTCTTAATTCATAAACGATGGACGGTAAAGTAATTTTACAAAGAAAAATCTGGCTCCGTTTTCCTAGAAATCAAACCGTACATATTTAGTCACAAGATCTGCTTTGATATTAAAGAAAAACATTGGTCTGAGTTATTCATAGAAAAGAAGTATGTCAAATAGGCAGGAAGTATGTTTTAAATAAAAACCAAGGAAGTATGTCATGTAAGCAGGAAGTATATCATAAAAGCAGGAAGTATATCATAAAGCAGGAAGTAACTCATGTGAGCTGGAAGTATGTCATAAAAACCGGTGTTCTGTATGCTTCATTTAATTATAGCTGGACAATCAGCAGCACAGAACGCCGCCAGGAAGCGACTGATGCTGTCACAGCTTAGCAGACGCAGCTCCAACGGTGCCGGCGGTGGGTTGTTTGGGGGCGGACTCGGCGGCCTTGCTCCACTGATGATGTTGTCTGGAGGCGGTGACGGACTCGGAAAAATGCTGATGCTTAGTGCTCTCACCAAAGGCGGTCAAGGTGGAGCTCAAGGAGGTGGCATGCAGCAACTCTTGCCGTTAATGTTCCTAACAGAATCCGGAATTATGTAATCCCGTTCTCTGTTTGAATTTTAGTTCTGGTTAATTAATTTCCGGTTCTGGCTGTTGTGGTAGATGTTACTATGGAGTGCGTACGATCATGGATCCTGATGCTGCTTGTACATAACTGTATAAATTATATAAGTGTGCTTGGGCTATATTTACCAATAACTTCTGAGAATTGTACCTAGTGAATTATGTTGTATGAAATAACTAATATTTAGTTTCTTTTAAAAGAAATATTAGAAAAGATATGACATACAAGGAAAAAATATTTTTTCTTTGAAGTCTTTCAATAAATTATTATCATTACATATAAAGTTCAGCAACCGATCAAAATGTATATTTGTATCTCGTCCATTAATGGACACTCTGCATAAATTGACATTATTAACATACAAATGTTTTATCAAATAAAATACGTGTTATTTCTAAACCAGCCTTTTCTTATTCATTTAAATTCATATAGAACGAATTTTTTTTTTTTTTAATATCAAAGGTTTTGAAAAGAGTATGAAAAATTTATAAACACAAAATTGATTTGTGATAACATGGCATGTCATGCCTGTACGTTGTAACGTTACATTACGCCATATTGTTCATGCACAATGTGAGACTAATTAAGTGACTTTCGAAGAAAACATAAAAGTCTTAAAGGTATATGTGGCGTATTATTCAATAATAAGATCTGATTATTTGCTTCATTTCTTTACTTAAAGATAGGACTTTCACACAAATTACGCTTTATAAGTCAATCGCATAACAAAGATACAAGAAATCAAAAAAATATTTTTTTATTTTTTACCCGCACGGTAAAAAATACAAAAGATTTGAATAACCCCGCCTTAAATGGGTCACGTGACATCCATCTCGGTCTATCAACAACAATGGCGACGACGAGAAAGATAGGTATACCGTTAAGTTTGACAAATTTGGCAATGAAAGATAAAAGAGACAGGCTGACAAGGATAGGAACAAAGGGCAGATTGTCATCGGAGATGGTAGATTGATGGAATAGGAATTAAAGCCGAATTAAACTTAAGTTTCCATCAGTGAAGTTGTAGGGGGTTTTGCTACTCAGGTTCGTGCTTCATGTGTTCCGTGTCTTTACTTTATAAGTTATAAACCACAAGTGGATTTTCGTTTGGAGGAATTTTTGAATAAAGAATAAATAAACACTCTCAGTTCATGCATCCCTCAGGGAGAGGGGGTATTTACTCCGTTTACCGTGTCGATGATGCTAAAATCGTGTTTCATCTTTATTACACATAATTAACAATTTATATCATTCTACATTAATGAATATCGGAATAATAATGCTTCGATCGAGTATCATCTGATATAAGAATTATCTAATTTAAGGCATGAAAAACGTGATTCTAATTTGTAAACAAACTTTTCTTCCATCGTGTTTTCCCGCACTCATGCGCAGTGGCGTTATAAATGGCGGATCACATTAAATATTCATCAGACGTGTAGCAAAGTTTAGAGACAAATAACTAAAGACAGAACATGTTTTATGGGCCTAGAGTTTGTGAAACGTCTAATTATAAGAAACATGAAACATGTATATTTTTACTCAAACTCATGTTAAAATTTTTACTCCAAATACGCCACATATACCTTTAAGCTTGAGACTGAACAAAAAAAATCTATTTTATGGAATTGTTAAATATCAATTCATATAAAGCTATCAATACATGCCTGTAATAATCTTGCCATAAGCGCCTCCATTCAAACAGTGTGTAAAAGTTTTCATAAACAGCAACAAGGTGTGCAACTTAATTGTGCGATATTGGTCTGTTTTATCTCGGCCGGAAGTGGTCAAAGTTTGCTTTATGCACATCAAACATATTTCTATACATCGTAATTGTTCGTTTAGGAATGAAATATCTCAATAACAATAAAAAAAAAATATCGTTTGAAACAAACGTAGTTTGAAACTTTAGTCACTTCCGGTCGAGGTTAGGAGCGTACAATGGCGGCGAGTTTGCAGGCCCTGTCCATTTTACTGAATGGGGATGAATTTATAATCAGACAAGTATAGCTTTTCAAAAAAGCTTACCGTCTTTAGACCAAACTCTAAACAGCAACAAGTTATCATATAAAATTCAATTCAATTTTATATAAATGTCGCCTTCCTTTAAATTAACTGGGGATTTTTTTTATGTGCTTTTTAATCAAGCCTAAAGTTGAAATATCGTAATGGTATGCATATACCACATGCTTGTTGTTGAGATCGACTATAAAAAGGATATAGATATCTTAAATAAGATTGAATCATTTCATAAAATCAAAGTTAATACCACTGCATTCTACAACTTGTTTAACTGATATTAGATATTCAGCTTGTTTTACTGCTATTAGCGTTATCGTATCAAATTTTCACATAAATAGTATTAACATAAAAATACAAAATGAATAGAACAAACATTTTCAATAGATATTATAGAAAGTTGCTTTCAACTAGTTGTACTGAAAAACTAAAGCTTGAATTCATTCATAGCAATTTTGTTATTTTTTCGTTTTCTCTCTTTTTAAGATTGGGAATGTTCGAAAATTGTTAAGTCGTACGTAAATTAAATCATCAGTAAATTGTCTCCCTTGCGCCGAACAGTATTTTGACCAATGAAATAAATGTAAATTTTCACATCATGTATTTTCTACCAATCACAAAGAAGAGGAAGTGCACAACCCGGAGACTGTAAATTAATTATTTCAACTCTTTATACCGTCTTCCAAGGAAGACGGTAATAAAATACATTGCTTGAGATTGGGAGCGCCTTTGTTTAGAGCAACATGCAGGATTATACAAGTTTTACAAACGGGCAAAAAAAAAAAGTACCAGAAGCATTATGATAAACTAGAGCATGATTTAAATGAAAGGAAAGGTTGTTTCATAAGATCAAATGAATGATGCTTAAATGTAAGATACTAGCAAGCGATCATTTATAATGCACGAATATGGACGGAAAATCATTGAATTCATTGCTCTTTGTGACAGTCTAAGACGAGAACTTGGCAGTTTTTGACGAGAATCTGATACATATAGAATATTGTCCCAGTAGTAAAGTATGGATTTGACGTTGATTTATTCGATCCTCACGTGACCAATCTCAGCCAATCATATATGATAACTTGTGAGAGTAACGGTGAAAATATGAAATAAGCACAGCTAGCTGCCTTTGTTAAATCAATGTGACTTTTTAATCATCAATGGTGATACATGTATTTGTTTAATATTCATTAACCTTTCAGATAACATGTTTGTTGCGCCAAGATTAATAATTTTGGTAGAATGAAGACTTTAAATTACTAATAAATCTAAAGATCTTTTTGAAGTATTTCATCCGAGTTGAATGACTAGTTGAATTAAAATTATTTTTATGAACCCCCTTCTTAATAAGGACACAGCTTCCCACTGTCTGTTCGATATCCTCACAAATCTAGAAATCTCAAACTTAAGTGAATGTTTGTACAGAAGTCGATAATTAAGGTTTGTTCCAATTGCTTGATCTTTATTACCATTTGTGCTAAAGTAATTATTATACCTAGATTAATTAAACTTTTGATTCTTAATACATAAAATTAATATATAATTTATGAATCCCTGCCAGCTGTCGAAAATTATTTCATTTCTAAAAATATGATAAAGTGGGATCATAGAACATCTTCAATATGTCTGAATTAAGTCTGTTTTTTTTTTAATAATTATGTAATTATTTATAATATGCCTTGTTTATATTGACTATAATTATGTGATGTTTGCAAGACCTATAACACAAGATACAGGAGGAGGGGATTCTAAGGCCTTGTGGGGAAAGTTTTCTATATGAATTTAAGTATTTTAGGGGGTCCCGTCTACCTCACCCCCTCCAAACTCTATATAGATCTGCTCATGAATACTGATAGCACATCAAGGCCCATAGAGTAGAGGGGCTAAGTAAGCCAATTACCGAGTAGTCTGGTCTAGACAAAAATTCAGATTTGCATCACGAATACAATCAAGTGTAATTGCGTCGTGAATATTTCTAGGGCTTCCTCACGTGCGAATCCATAACTTTTTTTTGGGGGGGGGGGGGGGGGGGGGGGGGGGGTCTTTTTTTTTTTTGGGGGGGGGGGGGGGGGGGGGGGCGGGGCTTTTTTTTGGTAATTTTACAATGGTAATTTAATGAGTTGAAATTCTTCCCCCCCCCCCCCCCCCATGCTCCTTTAGCTAAGAATTAATAATCAAATTATAAAAAATCAAATGTAGGTAAAAATAACTTTTAATGAATCAGATAGTCAAATTGAGTGTGATGAATTTCTAAGAAGAATAAAAAACAAACTAATAAATGAAATTGTTTACATTTTATTTATGTACATATTTTTTTACTGATACAATCTACTTTAAAAATTCAAAATAATATATACGCTAGGCACATATGTACTCATTTTATACTTTGTATAATAATTTGTTCGGAAGATACATATTACATCAATCACGTCACCCCGAAAGTCCAAATAAGGTCAATTTATCCACCCGATGATTCGATTGGCTGCAATGATACCATATACATGACCAAGAGCGAGGTGATAATTATGTGATAGGACATGTATATATAAATACAATGGGTATCATTGTAGAACTAATGTGCTGGAAACTTCTGAAAGCAGTCTTTGAGATAATAGAGGTAATTCTCTCTCTCCTTCCACCCTCTCTCTCTCTCTCTCTCTCTCTCTCTCTCTCTCTCTCTCTCCTACCTACAGTTTGTCTAACCAGCTGTTTTGTTCGTCTGTCTGTCTCTATTTTCCCAATAATTTAAAACTTGCAGAATACGCATAAAATTAAGGCTTCTCTACATAGTGACGAACATACATAATATGTACATGTATGTGATTTTTTTTTTTTTTTTTGCATTTGAATTTCTTTTCTTGTGTTTTCAGATTTAGGACGATGAAGTTTATTCCGTTCTGCCTTGTTTTCGCTATTTTACTGATGACGTCAGCGGTACTAGGCGAGTCGGAGACCTTGACAAAAAATGACAAAACGAGGCACTATTCCAGCAGAGTATACAAACTCTATAATACTTACTTGAAAGATGTTGCTAGTAAGAATCGAGTCCAGAAATATCAGTCGGAGCCGGCAATAGAAAAACACGAGCTGCCATTTTTCTAAATCTTCACGCTGCAAGTTGTGTTGAAATGATTTCATTTTTTTTTCTTGTGGCCAATATGTGTAATACTACATTGTTGTGTATACTATATGAAATCAATACAGCTTTAAATACACATTTTGTTTTGATTTTTTAAAATTTTTAATCTCTTTAATTTTGTAAGTCTTGTTAAGACTTACAAAACGGTTTTTTTAAAAACTTTTCTGTTCAAAAACAGTGATTTCTGAATTCTGATTTTTTTTATATTGTCACATGAGGTAAACAGGTTATTTTGGGGGATATTAGCAACTCTGATGCCTTTCAATGATAGTCAACGACTGAGACGTTAGTTTAATAAATTATTCAACTTTGAATGCTAGAGATTTAAAATACCGTCTTTTTCTACAGTGTCAGGGTCTTTTATAAGGTGAGTACGTCCTGCGATATTGTTAGCAGTTCTTCTAATAATTCATTTCTTTTCAAAAACATGTTTCATCTCAATGTAGTTCATGGGGTTAAACTTAGACGCTTCACAGCAAAATAATTAGATGCTTCGTTATGTTGAATCTTTTGTAATGTGGGAACTTTTCAACATAGACAAAATATTTCTTATATATATAAATTCTTCATAGATGCATTTTTGAATCGCTGATCGAAATTTATAAAAATAAAAAAACAGAAAAGCATTTGATTCATGCATCTATGAGCATATTTCAGACAGATGTAGTCCTACGGTAATACATGTAATACATGGACTTAGTCTAGTATTCCGCTCGACAGATTTGTTCTGATCGAATTTCCCTTTGCGTTAAGGAAGAGAAGGGTCAACAAATTACCCATTAGAACTTCCTTAAACATTTAGATATTTAAAGTTATAATCTACTATTAATTTAAAGAAAAATTCCAAAATATTGTATCCCTTTTTAAATCCCTCCCTTCCCCCGATATCTTTGTACAGAGCTCTTCTTCTCAAGGAGATTAATATAGTCCAAAAATTGCCACGACCATCCAGCCAGTCTTCAACTGTAGTTTCTTTTGATTATAATGCTAAAAGATATGGCGTTTTATCGTCACGGTATCCATCAAAAGACAAAAGTTAATTGCATGATCGTCGCGAGCGCTAGACATGGTATACACAGGACGAGTAAACGAATGTCAATCATTTTCTAACATCCAATCTGGGACCTCAATTCAGTTGATTGACAGGGGCACACTGACCAGGTAAATTTGAAGGCGGTGCTTATTTTCTCGGTCTTTAAACATAGTTCTGCAACTGACAACATGCAGGTTTTGACAGTTTGTGCTCACGTCCGATGGAGGATTTGGCTCTTTTTTGGGGGGATGGGGGGTGGGGGTTCAAGCGTTTTCTCACCAGTGCAGAGGTTCAGATGGGACCGTATTGGGAACGACAACTCTGGATAGAGAAGGGAAATTCTCCGGAGGGGAGAGAGGGGAATTCACCCCCGCGCATGTATTTTTCAGCAAAAGGTTAAAGTACGGTAATCCTTTCCGTATTCCATTTTAAAATTGTGACCATTTCTTTAATTATCAACCATGAGCTGGTTTATATTATGTAATAAATATTTATGTGAAAGGAAAAAAATTAAAAATAGTTATTTGCTGTTTCAGTTGAGTACAGATTTTTAGTTTTAAAAAGGAATAATCATTAAATATAGAATTAAAAAATTGGAGATTTTTTTAGCTGAAATCATAACTATGCCCATTAAAAAAAATTAGTTCAAGCCGAGGCAATTCTATCCTTTTGAGTTGATTTTGGCAAATTTATTTAGTTGTTGTAAATAATACTTTCTAATTTGATAGGATAAACAATAAATCAACCAATCAATTTAGATGTAAAAAAAAAAAAAAAACCCCAAAACATTATTTTGTTCCATATTAGACAAGCATTTGTTGGGACACATTTAACAACACGTGGAGACTAGGGATATATATTATATATATTAAAATATAAATTCAAGAAGTAGAGAAATAATTTCCCATCAATAGTACAGTAATTACAGTAACTGTAGTCAATGAGGAATAGAAGAGAGCACTGCACGTATACTATCTCAGTTCCTTAAAAAATCCAGTGGATTTATTTAACGGTCAGATTTGATTTTTCCACACTGTCTACATTAGTCCGAAATATCTGACGTTTTCTTGGCTTTTTTTAACGATTTTGATATTTTACATGCCAGGAAAACGTCAGAACCGGCGCCATTACGAAAACTGGAAATACGCCGCCTCCAACTGGAGGCGGCATTCTCAGGTCGATTTTAAATATTTACGAGTTGAATCAAATGTTTCACTCACAACTTATAAATAAAACGATGATTTTACTGCTCACTAATAACGCTTTTATGTGTCCTTACATCCCATAAACAGGCTGTTGAACACATTCGAACTGTTTGAGATTTGTTTTGATTTCGTGCATTTTTGAAATCTCGCGAGAAAATAGGTCAACAACACTTTTGTTTATCAGTGTGATTATCAAAATGTGCAGTAAAACTATATTTTAAGCTGTATTATTGAGTTTAAATATTTATCTACTTAAAATCGGGCCTAGAATGCCGCTTCCAGTTGTAGGCGGCGAATTTCCAGTTTTCGTAATGGCGCCGGTTCTGACTTTTTCCTGGCATGTAAAATATCAAAATCGTTAAAAAAGCCTGGAAAACGTCAGATATTTCGGACTATGTCTACATCAGCATAGAGCGCCAAACTCCCCCCCCAAAAAGTCAAATAAGGCCAAAAAATTAATGTATTGGCTCTCATGCCAAAAAGTTCAAAATATACATGTAATGAGGCAAGCAGGTATTTTATATTTATTGTTATTGCCAGATTTGCAAAGGGAAAATAATTCCATTTTCATATTGAAAAATACCCCTTTTCAATATGGCAATAAAATGAACCAATGGCGAATGCGGCAGCATGTGACCTACATGTAATGCGGGGGTGCTCAAGAACCAATACATTTATTTTTTGGCCTAAACAAGAAATTAAGGGATGAATAAAAGCACAAGAATCTTTGAATACAATTTAATTAACACAGCTCTGTAGCCTTTTATTCTTCATATTCTTTATTAGTTCTTTCCCCTTGGGATCATAAATGGCCATTTCTGTCACATCTTACTCTTTTTTCCCTTTCCACTTGTCTTGTTCTTCAAGTTCTCTGTGTGTTCCATCACAAAATGGCGGATTCTTTGTATGTTTACAATTACACAAGAAATATGTCTTTTCTTCTTCCACCCGAAAAACCACTGGTTTGAATTTTACTTTTGTCCAATTCCGGTCTGCTAATGTCTTGTGTGTCCCATCACAAAAGGGCTGAAAGGTAAAGACTTTACATAAAACATACAGTTCATTTTTTTTAAAAATCATAATAACAATTTACTGAGGGATTTGATATTTTTCAAATACTACTGACCCTATTCTGTTTAGATTACATTAATAGGCTAAGCCTTCATCCATTAATAAGTATAAATAGAATGAAAATCATACAGGATAGGGGAGTGTGACCATATGTCTTTCACTTTTGAACAGACAATCAAAAGAAATCATATACAATCCATGGCCAATTAATTCATCTGTGAAATATTATTACTTACAGTAAAAGTACTACATCTATCATAAAAGATATTTAGCAGAAAACAATTTTTCAAAAAGTAAGCATGGATTTGAATAGCTTATTTCAGAATGTACCTATTCTTATATATGTCCTATATGTCAATGGCATTTAGCAATGTACTTGATTTAGTGGAAGTAGCTTTCCGGGAAAAACACTAAATAGAATACACAGCCAAATGTAACACATTTACAGTATTTGGTTTTTGGTGAACTGTCTACTGAAATATGTTGGGTTGTAAACTCCATAAAAAGATGAGATGAAGCAAAATTATTGCAAAAATACATTGATACGTCAATAAATACATTCAATATATTGATGCATGTACACAGGGGAGTAAACATTTCCAAAAGATATCTTAATTAAATATGGCATTAAGGAATATTCAATAAGAACGGAATGGTAGTCTTGAATATTCAAATACTGATTTGGGTATCAAAGAGTGATAATAGCTATCAACAGCGAAGTATAAGAGGGCAAAGCTCTCCCAATAGATAACATGTATATGTGAGGATAATGACAATTTCACAGATTACAAACTATACCTACTGAACTTGAAAATTGTGGTTCAGTAATCAGTATGGTGGTCCATACTCTTCACCATTTTCAATCTTACATCGAAATATCGTCTACAGGGATTTGTTCAAATCTGATTAAAATTACAACATTTCAGATTAAAAACAAATCCTGAAAATATTGTTTTAATAAAAAGATTTTAAAAAATGTTTTGCAGCTAGTTGTTTTAATCTATTTTCTTGGCAAATTGTTATTAGGAGCATTGTTACTTTGATGAATGTTGCATGATGTCTGCTCTACTAACTTGACTTCACAATGTCTAGACTGTGCATGCGACCTTTAGTGTAATGAAATAATAGATAGGCGGATCCAACTGTGCACGTTTCCAATGAATCTGATAGTGAAAATGTGATTGTGTTATTGGCCCCGCCCTCCAAATGGCCACACAGTAAAGCATTGTCCACAGATGAGATTTACTTATTGTTGAAGCTGTGTGTTTTACAAAATCCAGAAATTGATGCCAGCAAAAATTAATGAAACCTCAGTCGTGAAAGTGCTGCTAATATTCAAACCTGTGAGTGTCCATATCCACAGGAACACCAGTGGTAATTCTTCCCAGGCTTCAGTTCAACTTTTGCTGGCTTCTTCTCATACACCTTTCCTTTCACACCCAATATTTGATTCTCATATTCTTTTAATACTTCAGATTCTGGGTTGAAACCTTTTCTGAAATATTTGTGCCGAACTGCTACTAGACACTGCAAGAATTTGTAATACATGATTATCATAACAGTTTTTAATATCAAAAAGAAATAGTTAACTATGTATATAAATGTTTGTAAGGGTTTTGTAAGCACAATGAAATTAAAGATGCTGCTACAAATCACGCCTTAATATCAGGTGAGAATTTAACGTAGTTATCTTTTTAAAAAATAGTCTATACTTAGGTTTTTCCTTACGATGTACATTTTGAGGTTAGGCAAGTACATGAAAAAAAAAACATGTTAGTGGTTGTCATTCGTCGTTATTTATCACATTTGTTAAATTTGCATGCATGCGATAAATATCATGATGCGTTTTCGTATACTTTACCGTCTGGTTTTGGCGAATAAACGAAATATTTTTCAAGGACGATAAATGTTTCATGGAGAGCGCCATCTTTATAGTCCCGCAGTTAAAACCGACAAAAAAATATGATTCACAAGAAAGATTTAAGTATTACAGTTAAATCTAGGATATTTCTTTTTATATGATAAATTATGAAAATTTTTATTTATTTTGAAAATTTACTATTTGTTTACATTCCCGAACTGGCGACCAGTTTATTTACCCCGTGACTATTTTGTTACCAACTTGACTTAGCGACCGGCATAGTAACGGCGAATTTCGGTGATCGAAAAAGCTTTTTCCCTAGTGTGTGTTCTACAACGGAGGAAAGATGAGTCAAAGACAAGTTTTGCAAGGTAAATTGATAGTTTATATATGCATTTTCATTCTTATTTTATGCCACATCCTCAATATCCATAAATTTAAAATTGAAAAAAATACAATTATCGAATTTCTCTCAAGATGATTTATTTTGTCATCAGTTTGACTAACAAAACCATACCTGTAGATTAAAACAAAATAGTTTTTGTTCTGTTAGTTAGAAACCTTTTGGACTGGATGTAGATAAAAGCATATTTCATGAAAAGCATGAATTCATACAATATTTTTTCTACCATGAAAACAACGGATTTTTCTGTTATATTAATGATAACATTATCTGCTCTGTCATGTATTTCAGTTATTGACATAAACTGTTTCAAATTCGTATGATCTAAGCCATTTGTACAAACGTTTGAATAAAGTGTATATAGTAAAATTCAGATGGTTGATCTCGTACGCATGCATGTGACTATAAAAATAAGACTATTCTCTCAATTATAACCAAACAACTATATCCCCCCGTCTTTCTTACAGTGTTTGAGCAATATCAGAAGGCTAGAACCGGGTTTGTACAGACCGTGGCCGAACTAGCCAGCAGGCCCCAGAACATCGAGACTCTTCAGAATGCTGGAGTTATGTCCCTTCTTCGACCGCTCCTTCTGGACATTGTGCCCACAATCCAGCAGACAGCTGCCCTCGCCCTTGGCCGACTGGCCAACTACAATGATGACCTAGCAGAAGCTGTTGTGAAAGGAGATATTCTTCCTCAGCTTGTTTATTCCTTGGCTGAACAAAATGTAGGTTTTTTTCTTTCTCCTTTGATCTATATTTCTCCCTCCTTTGATCTATTTCTCTAAATTTCCTCCTTTCCCCAACATTCACAACAAATTGCATATATTAACAGAAAATAGGAAGTCTGAAAACCATTTTTTTATCACATTATTATTTATTTTCTTAACATATAGTTCTTTGATAAAAACATCTAGATCTAATTCTTTATTAATCAGTAGTATTGAAAGCCCATATATCTTTTTATGCCACAGTATTTGAATTGCTTTAGCTTGAAATATTTTGATTGGCATTTCAGAGATTCTACAAGAAGGCAGCAGCTTTTGTTTTGAGGGCAGTGGCCAAGCACTCCCCACAGCTGGCCCAGTCTGTGGTTGACTGTGGGGCTCTGGATGCCCTGGTGATTTGTCTGGAGGAGTTTGACCCCGGGGTCAAGGAATCGGCTGCCTGGGCGCTGGGATACATTGCCCGACATAATGCTGGTAGGTTAATTATTGGCACTCAGTGCTAGCTAGGTCACTGTTTGCAATGAAATTACATGAACATAAAAAAATGTACATTCCCAATATATTTTAAGTCTTTAACTTTGTTATATCTATCAAGACTGCATGGTGATAAATTATCAATAATTTTGGTTTACAAAAATCTTGGAATAAAATATACCATATATTGATCCTTAATTGTACATTGAAGTTTGTTGGATATATTACTATAGTTTAGACTATATTATAATCTTTGCTAGCACAGACTGTTAAGATTATACCATATATCCGAGTTTTTTCGTGCGTCACAAAATTTGCGAAAAATGGGAAAATGTGTAACATTTTTAATTTGCGTCAGTCATTTTTTTGTGATTTAAAAAGTTTCTTATTATAGAAAATTATACAGGATATTATTTCTGCGTATTCAATAACGTGATGTAAAAGTGTTTGCAAAAAAGCGAAAATTAGATCATGCGAAAATTACCGGATGTACAGTATATCCTTCTCCGAACGATAGGGCTCATAAGGCTATCGGTCATCTTCAGCTTCAATGGTGCTTATGAATAAAGTCAATGATAAAATTTAAAGTCATTGACTTCTACTGGATGGGACACCAGATTATATAATTAGGTTACCTGAATTTTATTTAATGAAAACATGATCTTTTTATTGATATTCATTCATCCTTCTCTCTGTACAGAGATGCAATTGGCCAAGGCTGCAGTTGTCATTTTATTTCTCTAATTTTTTGAACTGATATTCATTCAATAATCCTCCTCTCTTCCCAGAGCTGGCCCAGGCTGTGGTAGATGCTGGAGCAGTCCCTCTCCTTGTTCTCTGTATACAGGAGCCTGAGCTGTCCCTGAAGAGGATTGCTGCCTCGGCCCTTAGTGACATCTGTAAGCACTCCCCAGAGCTGGCCCAGACTGTGGTGGATGCTGGCGCCATAGCCCACTTGGCTCAGATGATCCTTAATCCAGATGCTAAACTCAAGGTAGGTTAATCTCCAAAAATGTCTTTCCTTTACAGACCAATAATGTT
This sequence comes from Magallana hongkongensis, assembly GCA_016163765.1. Lineage (NCBI taxonomy): Eukaryota > Metazoa > Mollusca > Bivalvia > Ostreida > Ostreidae > Magallana > Magallana hongkongensis. The sequence continues at coordinate 29,844,445 of WFKH01002636.1, read as the reverse complement.
AGAATATAATGTGGCAGGCAGATATTCTATTCAGTTGCAAGACTTGAAAAGGGGAATAACTCACTTTATCAATGAAAATTCCCTTTTTTTGAAAATGGCAATAAAGTTAATGATTGCGGCAGCATTTGACCTGATGGGGCACTCCTCAGAAATTTCCATAAACATATTTTTTGGCCTTACAGAGGAAGATTTTTTTTAAATGTTGCTTCATGCATATATACTTATCAATTTTCTTCTTTATATAGTTTAAGGAAAAAATGAAATTATATATGAAATTTTAAGAATATTGTGTATAATATTCTAAATTAACATATAGATCCAGTACATTCATGATTTAATCACCCTTTTTTGATACTTTGTAATTAAATTCGTAAATAGAGCAATTAAGAAGCTAACACTTTTTTGAAGGTTGTTCCATTACAAGAATTAAGTTGTGCTTTGAATATTAATTGTGCAAAGTGAATTTAATTTTAATTTTTTTTTCACTCCGTAGCGCCAAGTTTTCTCGGCTCTGAGTCAAATCTCCAAGCACTCTGTTGACCTTGCTGAGATGGTGGTGGAGGCAGAAATCTTCCCCGCTGTACTGACGTGTCTTAAGGACCCTGATGAGTACGTCAAAAAGAATGTCGCCACATTGATCAGAGAAATCGCCAAACACACACCAGAGGTGCAAAATCTATTTTTTAAAATGTCATTTTTTTTTTTAATACATGATGTTATGTAATGAATTATAAGCATTGTGTTAATCTATTTACATTAACTTTTAATTCAAAATATCCAAATCAAGAAATTAAAGCTTTTATCATAAAAAAAGTCTTTATAATTAAGTAATAATTTATCTAAACATTTTAAGCTTATTCCACAGAGTAAATTTGAATATTAACACATATAATAATGGTGTTTTTGTTTTTTATATAGTTAGCCCAGCTGATTGTGAATGCAGGAGGTGTTGCAGCTGTGGTGGATTATGTCGGAGAATCCAAGGGAAATATCCGTCTCCCAGGAATCATGATGTTAGGATATGTAGCGGCACACTCCGAAAACCTCGCCATGGCAGTCATTGTGTCAAAGGTAAAGCAGAAAATTAAAAATCAAACTATACTAGTGATTATTTAAAGTTTAAGTGATCATTAAGTACATGTATATGGTAATAAGCATTAAATTATGAATCAATCAATTCAACTTTGGTTGATTCATACATAAATTCTAAAAGGTATTACCGGGGTAAACACTGCTCTATTTGTTTACTAAACTGAGTTCACCAGTGTTCAATTTATGTCATTTTACCCCTTAAGTACATATATGCATAAATAGGAATTGATTTGAGAAATAAATAGGCTAAGGTACTTTTGTTTCTATTTATGAATTATATGCATCCCTCACTTTTGATAAAATTTCGGCTGAAAAAATTGCATACTCTACAGGAGACTGTACGGTAGCTTTGTTTTGTTAATAGGGTGTGGTGCAGCTTGCCATCGCTCTGTCGGAGGAACCAGAGGACCACATCCAGGCTGCCGCGGCTTGGGCGTTAGGACAGATCGGTCGCCACACACCAGAACACGCCAAGGCTGTGGCGGTGGCTAACGTATTACCCAAGCTCCTCCAGTGTTACCTCAGAGCAGACGCCTCAGAAGATCTTCAGACAAAGGTTCGTATAGAGGTCAAAAGGTTCAGGGCAGAACCAATAGAGATCACAGGGTCACAGGCAGAACATGTTGAGTTCAGAGGGTCAGGGCCAGAACAAATAGGTTTGAGAGGGTCAAGGACAAAACATATAAAGATCAGTGGGTCGAGGATAGAACATATGAAATTCAGAGGGTCAAGGGCAGATGCAGATATTTTCTTCAAAAATCAGTTTGATACAAAAAGACATTTTTGAATGCATGAAATCATTGATGATCTGTTATTAAAAATTCAGTTGTTTGGTTATAAAAATTTTGTGTTAAGGATATCGCTGTATAATTTTCTATGTGTTTTTAATTTCATAGAGCAAGAAAGCCCTAAAGAACATCCTACAGAAATGTGTCCATCTACCAGCCCTGGAACCTCTTCTCCACGACGCACCTCCAAACATCCTCAAGCACGTTGTCGGACAGTTCAGCAAAGTTCTACCCCACGACTCCAAAGCCAGACGCCTATTTGTCACGAGTGCCGGTCTCAAAAAGATACAAGAAATCAAGGCCGAACCAGGCTCTGCGCTGGCTGAATACATCAACACGATCAACAACTGCTACCCAGAGGAAATTGTCAAGTATGTAGTCATTCCATGTTCAATTTATATTATTCACTGTTATTGTATGATTGTACTAGGTAATAACTGCACCTATACCAACTTTTATTATCTTAGACTTTCCACTGAATAAAATAAATTTAAAGTGGTTTCTAGATACAATACTGTGGATGAAAATGGCCTTTTTGGTTTCTTTTGTCCTTCTTTTTGTGTTAATTAGGGTGAATAGTTTGTGTAAACCTTTAAATCAAACTCTCTAAAAAAAATCTTGACAATGTGTAGTGAAATCCAAAGTAATCTAAATCATAAATTTCCGCATATATTATGGGGAAGAATTTGACAGAAATTTCATGAATAGGAGATAAATGATGCATGATAAAGTATTCATTTGTCTAAGTGAGGGTTATCCCCCCTATCAAGGGATCCCTGACATTAAAAATAACTTTTAATTATAAATTTCTGCAGTCTTATTTTATCAGACTTAAATCTTCTTAGTCACATAAAATATTACTGTAGAAAAAAATTATTTATTTATTTACTTAATATTTACATCTTAATTGTTTGAATTGCAGATACTACTCTCCTGGATATTCCGACACTCTGCTAGAGCGAGTGGAACAGTACCAACCCAGCAAATAAACTAGGACCACCATCTTAATAAAATCATCAAGTGCAAAAAGGACACAAATAAACAAGTGCAAATAGGACGCTGAAAAATATATGTGACAACAAATCAGACAAGAAGATGGAAGAATTTCTTTTTTTCTGTTTTTCTTTTGTTTGTTAGAAAAGTTTACTTGAAAATTATAGCATTTACATGTTATATTAAATGGGGGTGCTGTTGATTTATAAATGTCATTTAGAATTGTTGACATTAATTTACTCAAATATTTGAAGAAACTTATAAGAAGTTTGTTAATATAAATTAAAATTAGTACATTTATTTCCTTATTGCTGTTTTAAATTAATTAAACTAAAATATAGATTTCCCCCCAAAAAATCCATGAAAGTTTGTGTAATGTACATTATTTACAAAAACTATCATTTCAGAGCTATGTACATTTATATATTATTATATAAATATTTATGATTTCAATGAAAAAAAAATTGTAAGATGATTGAAATTTTAATCAATGTTATTGCTATTACTGATTACATATAATTATACAATAAAATTTTCTTAATCTTTAATATCTGTATTCTTTTTATCTGTACAATTTGGCTTGTTCTGACGCCCATACTTTTCTGTCATTTCACAAAATAGGAAATTCATATACTTTTTTGATAAAATTATGCTTTACAACTAATACTCCCATAAATAAAAAAAGAAAATTGTACACTAAGATGTTTATGAACTCAAAATTAGATTTCAGAGGCGTAATAATGCGAAAACGGGCGTAATAACGTCTTTTCAAATGCATAAGAACCTGAAGAAAGGCACAGTATTGCGAATATAGGCATTATATATCGCCTTTAAAAAAGATGAACGGTTTATTACGAGTTTTAAAAAGCAGTGGCGGATTCAAGGGCGGCGCCTCCCTCCCCCCCCCTCCCGTTGGGTTTGTGTGTGTGTCTGGGGTGTTGGCGTGACTGTAAGGATATAGTGAATAAATGGTTGTATTGCTGTGTAAAAACTCGGTGAAAAGTACTGTATGTATGTGTGGGGGATAGGGGTGTGTGAGAACATCAGTGTATCAAATTAGGTTTATAAAACAAACGTATAAATCAGGTGTATAGCACATTCCAAAAGGGATTGTATGTATGTATGTATATGTATGTATGTTTGTATGTATGTACACTGTATGTATGTATGTATAAAAGTATGAGGGGAAAATAAACGAAAAGTTTAAATCAGGTGTATAACTTATTCGGTTTATTACGAGTTTTAAAAAGCAGTGGCGGATTCAAGGGCGGCCCCCCCCCCCCCCCCCCCCCCCCCCCACTAAAATTGTCAAAATAAAGTTTAAACATACTCCTTCTGGCAAAGAAAATGCACAACTTGCGAGTCTTAATTATCAACATTTTGAAACCCCATGGGATATCTCTACATTAGACTGATTTCAACGGTGAAGTATGAAGAAAACCCGTAGGTTCAATGGTGTAACGTACATAGAAACCCCATTTTATATTAGTTACGCTCTCCTTGGGTTCAAATGTGACTGGTCACCTTTAAGTAATTGGTTATACTAGCTAGTGTTTTTAACGACTCTTCCATGTTTATTATAATCAATTCATCCACATGCAGGGTTTGTGCTCAATTGCATTAAACAACTAAAAAAATGGTCATAACGCCGAAACTTTTTTTGAAAATAATTTTTGGAAAGAGACTATTCATAAGAAAGATGTAAATCAATTAATCTGCGATGCCGGAAATCATGCACATTGAAAACCTCGCCTATATTTGGGTAAAAAATGGAATCTTAAATCCAGGAACTTCCTTCTTATTACGCTGAATTAATTTTTCCTTTGAGCAAGGATAATAATTATACTTTAATATCTTGCAAATCTTCCGAATCTTTTGATTCATTATCAAATAACATCCACCCAATCGTAAACTCTATTCTATCTTTTCTCGAGGCGTATATACATACATGTTTGAAGGATATATATAAGCTGAAAGAACATACAGTGTACTTTAATTCCACAATTAATCAACTATATTAGGAATACACAATAAGCATTATTTCTCAGTGTGCTAAAAATTCTGGCCGAAGGAAAAGGTTTAATAGAAGTATACTGGGATATGTTGTTAGTGCTGGTTTTAACGTTAATAATGTTTCTTCTAGACCCGTGTTCTTCTGTTTTTTTGGAAATGACACTCAAAATTGATGCAAATTACCAAAACATGATTCATATGGACACCCGAAACGACATCGAGGCAGCGTATGACGTCAGTCTTTTTACCTGCTCCTTCAGGTGTCTTCTGAACCATCCGTATTGCTGCGCGATTCTGTATAACGAAATCTCGAGATCATGTCTAGTTCTGAATAGTTTTCTATATGAAGGTTCGGTTATGACGTCACCGGGAGAAACATGGACATTTCTAACTAAAGAGCAAGGTTTTAAAGCGTGACAAGCTTGTCATATGTATTATAATTTTGAATTTGCATCCACCCCAGGCGCGGATCTAGGATTTTTTTTCCGTCTGGAATGGAGAAGGATTCAACCCTCACCCCCCCCCCCCCCCCAAAAAAACAAAAAAACTCCAACTTCTACTTAGTTTCTACTATATAAATTTTCAAGGAAGGATAAAAAAAATCTTCCCTGCAATCGAAATGCTAATCTCGGGATGGAAACGGTGGGGTAGGGGTTCTACACCCCCTTCCGTTTTTTTATCCGCGCATGCACTTAGCAAACACAAAATTTATAGTATGACACGCCTTTTGTCATTTGCTTTTGCAATAATAGCCATAACCTCTATACATGTAACCTAATAGACTGTATTTACTGTTTTCTTTTCAGTCTGTCCCAGTGGATGGTTCCCATTCAACGGTCACTGTTACTCTTTTGTAGAGACTAAGTTTAGTTGGAACATTGCTGAGGTAAGTTGGCTTAATTTGGTATCAAATTTAAATTTTGCTAAACATGGGCATTTAAAGTTCATGCATACAGTATATTTTGTATAACACATTTTCAGATATCCTGTAGGAAGAATGGTTCGTATTTAATAGAGATTGGTTCGGAATCTGAGAACAAGTGGGTAGTGGATTTTTTTGTCCGATCCAAACTACCAGGTGAGATACCATGCTTGATTTTATAACGGTACTTTTTTTCCCTTTGTCTAACGATCAGTACTGTAAATCAATTTTCATTCGCGTGCGAGACATTTTCGCGAGTTTCGCGAGAGTCTCGTCGTCCCGAAAATTTCGCACCGCAAACCAGCTCAGTCCCTAAGTGTGGGTGATATTTTATTTTTCAGATATTCTACATCTTAATAGCGGAAATAAGTCGCCGCAAACTAATTTATTTCCAGTAAATCGCGAAATAAAGTCGTCGCAAAAAAAGTTGGGTACATTATATCGACGTGTTAACAAAAAACACAGGTTTTGCAAAATGATTTATTAGCATGTGGGGTTAATCTACCTAAAATTATAAACTAATATAATTGAGAATATAGATATTTTTTTCCTATGAAATATAGAGTTTTACTAGATGACCAGATATAATTATATGATAATATTTAGAATTCTTTCTGATGAAACAGTACAGGAATTTGCATTCTAATGTGACATCAGGAAATATACATATTGATATAATTTATTTCATTTATTTATCAATATGTATTACACTATGCTATTTCGTCAGATATAATCATGTAATTTCTGTATTATCGTAGCAGATTTTTTTAAATTGTTTTTGCACTTTAAAAAAACACAGAAAAATGTGCGGAATATACGGAATGCGCCTTTTGGATTGGGTTTACGGATCAGGATTTGGAGGGAACGTTCACATGGAAGCATAACAACGAGAACAGTAAATACACCAACTGGGGGAAAGTTGAGCCAAACAATGCAGGCAACGAGGACTGCGCCGTTATTCTGGCACCATCGATATCTTACAAATGGAACGATGACAAATGCCCATATCTGATGATGTCCGTTTGTGAAATGGATACAAACATGTAATTGTTTTATTGAAACAAGATAAATATATATCGTTACATGAATATGATAAGTTATTAAAGGGGTTGGATGGTCGTGGTCATTTTTTAGACTACAGTTATCTCATTTAGAAGGAGAGCTTTGTATAAAAATACAGGAAATTTTTTTAAAAAATTTATGGCTAAAATATTTTGAGTTTTTCTTTACTAAACTATATGACTGAAAAAAAAAATCGAATCTTAAATTTTAAGTTTAATGGCTAAATTGTTGACAATCCAGCCTCTTTAATTGTTTTGCTAAAGCGAGTTACATAGATTACATGTACATATCTTAATTTTATTGAGGGATGTTAGTATAATAAATGAAAACTTTACAGTAGATTGTTGGGTATAAATGCACCAGATTAAGTCGAAGACGCAGATATGTAATTCTATAGAGTCATTCACAAAAATATAATAGATGTTCACAAACTTCATTTTTGTAGGAATAGTGCATGTTAATTAGCTAAATCCCTAGCCTCAGTTTGAATATACCCATTTCAATTTTGACATTGATTTGAAAGACTTGGGTGGCAATATACATGCACATACATATACATACATACATGTAGCTGCTTTACAAATCTCTTTTACATGTACATATATACGGTACTTAGAAACAGAACGATATTCTCAATACACGTGCGGGTATTATTTGGAACATGGATAGGAATATCAGCGCCAGATTTCCACTCAGTCTGTAAAATAAAAAAGAAAATACTTCAAGACAAATTAATGATTTTCGTGAACAATAAAATTACATTACATTAGAATAACATATTTGGCAGTTATCTAGATATGTTATGTTCGATAAATTACAACGGAATTATACCACTTGATGAGTTCTGCTAAGATTTCCTGATCAACATTATTTTGTTTGTCTTGTTTCTTTTTTTTTTTTTTGGCCAAAATTTTTACAAAACTGTTGTTAAAATATTAAAAAACCAAATATATGATGTTTTAAATGCTGTTTTATATGCAAATTGTGCACACAAGTACAAAACAACGCCTTTTAATCACATAGAACTGCGCAGAGGCAGACTTAAACTGAATATTTTAAAATTTAAAAAAAATATCAAAGGAGGTCATTGGTGTCTTCTCTTCAACCATTTATTGAGAAAAAGGTTGAACCACAATGGTAGGTCGAGTTTTTACGCTGGAATATTTGGAGAAAAATCTTCTTAAAAACCATTTTGTTAGAAAAGCTGCTACTTGTTTGGAAGCATCATCAGGTAGTGTTCAAAGCCCCAGGGGAAGAGTAGGGCCACAATAAGGGGGGGGGGGGGGTGGCAACATTTACATAGGAATAGAGAAAAATCTTAAAAATTTTATCTAAAAAAGATTTGCATAGAAAAGCTGTAACTTTAGTTAAAGCATCCTCAAATAGTGTAGATCCAAGTTTGTAAAAATCTTGATCCTCGGGGATAGGGTGAGGTCACATTGGGGGAATTGTGGTTTTTTTTCTCCAAAACTCCAATGTCATTATACTGGTACATGATGTTACTTATTTGCAATCATCTTGACATAATGTTGATTCTCAATTGTTTAGACTGTGGCCCCTTGGCAATTTTTGGGCCCCACAAGGGTTTCAAACTTTGAAGAATTATATACATTTATATGAGGAATTGTTCAAGAGAATTGCAATGCTTAATAGTAATAGGGCTATGAAATCATCCTATTAGTTGCAAAAGGAGTTCTGTGTATAACTTAAGAATGTCTGTAGAAAACAATAAAACTCTTTTCATACAGGATCTATTCTACTACATTGTCCAGATATTTTGCATTTGACTCCATAAAGCTGATTTTATAATGGCTATTGTTGCTAAGGCGAGCGATGTGGCCCATTGGTCTTTTGTTATCTGTTACGTTTTGGCCCCTTTTTTTTTTTGGGGGGGGGGGGGGGGCATATAACAGTTAGTTAAAGACATGTTTACATATTTGCACAGTACATTGAAATAATGTCAAAACGGGCTTGGACCCTGTGCATTCTTGGTCAACATATGTACAAGATGGCTGAACATCCCCCTTTAAATACCTTAATGCAAAAATAATTATAATAGTAAAAAGATCAAATGTACACCCCTCCCGCTAAGTATTGTACTGCACGAACATGTAAAGAGTATGGCTTATTTCAATGGAAAACTTAACGCACCTCTCTGAAGTGGATCGCAAATCCGGATTCTGCGAATCTTTATCCAGGTTTTCTGTCTTTTGACGATTCTTTCTTACCGAGTCATAGCATGTTTGATCTAAAATTTAAAACAAATTAAATTAAAGTGAAAATATCAAAGGTGAATAATTGAAAAGCAAAAATGTACGTAACTTGCAATAGATCAATTTTTATGTCTTCGAACATTATCTAGGCAAGCATATAGCTGTCGTGCTGAAATATATACTTCCCAATCCTTAGACCTTTTGTTCAGCCATCTTAGATTTTGAACAGAGAAGTTTATGTTTTATGATTTTGCTAAATATTTCATTGTGAAGACCTGAAGACATCCAGCCAATATAAGTTTTTATTTTAAACATTTACTAATATTATAGAAAGATGAGTTTATAATATGAACTACCAGGATTAAGAATTTAGAAGGAATTACTTTGTAAATATTGTATATATCAGATGTAGATAAATCTGATAAGTAAAAGTGTATTTTTCAATATATCAGATGTAGATAAATCTGATGGACAAGTTTTGTAAATACAGCTTAAAAATTAATATATAGTAGTAAATATTTCTAAGGAAATGTGTAAGCGTTTTATATTGTGAATAGGAATAGGAAATATATGTAACGAACATGTATTAAGATATATATTTAATATTCAGATGAATTAACATCATAAGTAGAAGATAATTGAACGGTGTTTGGAACCGGACTCGATTCCATAAATCGGTATGATTAAAAATTGTATATTTTAATATTTTATTATAAAAGATAGATAACTCTTGTATGTTAAAATTGGTAACAGTTATTTCCCTTAATTGTGTCTTCATGATTTTGGACAGAATGTAAATTATATCATGTATATTGGAATAATGAAATGTGTATATTTCAATGGAAATGTATTCAAAGATAATCCTATCGTAATAATGTATAAATGTATTTTATGACTTGGTATTATACAATTATGTTATATTTATTTTATCATATGATATTACAGAGTCTAAAAATATTACATCATTAAAGAAATCTGGTTAAAGTGACGGTCTTCATTTATTGCCGGGAAATCCCGTTACATTAATGGTACTAATTGTTTTCACATAATTTGCGTATAATTAAGGTTAATCAGTCCAGAACTGGTGCACGTTTTTGTGCGCAATAAATAAACACTTTTTTCAATGGATGGCACTGTAGCTCACAGGTCGTCCATCCGAATTTTTTTCAGACCGGGAGCTACAGACCTGCAGCTATGTTTATTGTTGTATTGACATTTATATAACACAATAGTAAAAATTAATACGCATGTACATTGACCATGTACATAATAATGCACATGCATATAAAAGTAGTATGTTTGTCAAATACCAGCATAAAATAACATACAACGTACACGGTGAACAATGTTTACATTGGTGCTTAACTGGCATAAAACCAGTGCATCTACATGGATTAATATCAAAAGTACGCATCAAACACATCTCGTAACCATTACACTTAGGCTTTAAATGGCCACATGAGGTCTTTTGAATGCCAGGCAATTTATGAACGCTACCGAGTCGAATGCTTAGGACCATGAAATTCACGTGAAGCTGTTTTCACTGATAAATCAGCGCTGCCAGTAAGGCTTTTGTCACAATTGGACTTATACAATGCAGTTGATGAAACCAAATATTAACCATTGTGAAATGAGTGTTTGTAAATATGGAATGGAATAAAAATGGAATTAGTAGATGATGATGTAAAAAAATTTTTAAGTGTGCAAAAGGCTTAAAAAATTAATTATGCCTTTCCAAAAGCAATTATAAAAATTAACATTTTCTAAGCGTAGTATTTTTGTAGTAGCCCATGATGCATTTCAACTCAGGAATGTCATTCAGCTGTCAGTTTGTTGATTATGTCTGTGCCTCATTTAGTATGTAAATTTATTCCTACGCCACATTAAATAGTTTCCCCGACCTGTTTAAAATGGAAAGGTTTCTATTTTTCGCCTACATGGCAAACAAGTTATTGTACGTAAGTTGGTCATAATCGAAATTTAGAACAGTGTTTGTACATGCATGGCGCCCTCTTTCGCGCAACTTGTTGCAAAGTGATATGAAAACGCTAATGCTTCTTTGACATTGTAATTGGAAAACCTCAAAACATTCAAGTCAATTGGTTAGATATGACATGTGGTGATAACGAACATTGTTCAAATTTAAAGTTTCAAAGGAAAAATACAAAACAGGAGCAGAAAACACGGACCTTTAAAAAAAATAGAGGTAGGATCAGATGCCATGTAGAAGTAAACATCCTCTGCTGACCGTAATCAAGTTTCTCTTCAAAACTACGGACTGTTTTGGAGATTTGTTGACCTCTTGGTGGATCTACAACTTCTTGCCAAGTTCATGGGGATTACAGTCAGTTCAAGCATATCTTTTACAACATACACGATAGCATAGTATAGCATAGAAATCTCATAGCATAACATTGAAATCTCATAGCATAGCATTGGAATCTCATACCATAGCATACAATCTCATAGAATCTCATTCGTCATATCATACCATAGCATACCATAGCATAGAATACAACATGATTTTAACTCGGTTTTAAATGTTTTTATTTGGAAGAATAAATGCTCACATTGCAGATTAGTGGTTAACTTTGGCTATTTATCATTTTACTTCCAAATGTATGGAACTCTTCTGTGTAAGGAGGCGTTTTTGTTCAAATCTCATAGCATACCATAGCATAGCATAGCATACCATATCATTAAGCCCTCCATTTCAATTTCTCATAGCATAGCATACAAATCTCATAGCATTGCATTAAAATCTCATAGCATATCATTAAAATCGCATACCATAGCATAGCATTAAATTGTAAAAGATATGCATGAAATGACTGTAATCTCATAAACTGTAAGTTTACAGAAAAACTTGCATACCAAAAGTTGTTGTATTTGATGAATATGCATTCGGATTTGTAACAAAAATTACCAATAAATAAATTTCCAATTTTTGCACTGTAAATATACTCTACGTTTTGTTTATATCCCAAACAGAATATTATATCCTGTGTGGGTGATTGGTCTCAACCTGCTATTTTAAAGTGAAAGTAAACTCAAATTTTTATATTTTTTTGGATTCATACCTTGTCGAGGTAAGAATCAAACGTTTTATAGCAATAGGAAGTTAGAAGGATATCCAAAGTGAAAGGCTGAAGCGGACAGGAGAATAAATTCATTCCATTTTAATCAAAACAAGCAGCCAAAATTTCGGGCAAATTTTTTCGAATTATTAGAGTGGAACGTCCATAAGTATCAAAAGTTCTAGTCAACATTTGTCACCAGGATTTCGTATCTTGCTAATAACTGCAAATCTGTAACTTTGTAACTCTACCAAAAATTTGGGTTGTCTTGACGTATGACATGCCAACCCGAATTTTCCCCAATTTGATAAAATCAGATTCTCGACCTGCTCCTTGTTTTTTCTATTGTCGCTTTACGAGCTTCAGCTGAAACTTGTGTACGAACTCAGATAACCCGAGTTAAATATGAACAAGCATGGTATCGACTAAACTGACGTAATTTTAACTTTGACCCGTACTACGCACTTGGCAGGTAGAATTCGTATTCTCAACATGGTGTCGAAAGGCAGAGGAGATGAATTTAAGTGTTAAAAATTGCGCATTTCATTGTTAATTTAGTTTGGCCGATTCTTTGCAATTACAGAATAATATTATTCTTGGATATTTACATGTAAGTTATGCATTTTAATGAATAAGGTTTGCAATTTTAAATCCTGGTTTTATGAGATATTTGGGGAGCGTCTATGAATTTGCTTTGTTGGTAAGGTAACGAGCTGTGTTAGAAATAAAACGAGTTGATTAGGAAGTTTTCGCTAAGCATTCCGTAACCATTGTTTGGTACAATAATTTCGATAAACCCCTTGTATTATATTATACCACAGGAATTATTTCCTTACTTTTTGACCTGATTTAAGAAAAAAACAAACAAACAAAGGAGTCAGCTGTTGCTGTAGTAAACCCAGGAGCGTACTCCTGCTGTTCACGTTATTTTAAGCATATGAGGGTTTCTTTTGCTTATACATGTATTTATAATTATGACATCATGGGAGTACAAACCCGAGTTTGAACACAATATTAGTTCATGTCGCAAGAGGATGCACCACTTAACGATGGTGGTGTTTACTTTTAAAACTTACATTTATAAGCCTCTGCCGAATCGTAGATTGCTGGACATGGCGGATCATGCTTTGTACAATCTGCATCATAATTTTCTTGTATGACTCGTCCCATGACATTGTACTCTGTACAATGGCCTATAAGTAATAAAACAAGTACAATCTAAATATAGTGTATATAAATAATGAAAAGTAGAAACGTTTTAATTGAATCCAAGTATTTTCAACATACATGTAAATATATTTTGAAACTTCTTCACATAAACAAAAGACAATCTAGTTTGAAAATTCCGAATCTGTAGACCTATTGTTAAAAAAGAAATAATATTTTTTTTCTTAATTCTGGTTGGCTACAATGTAACAATCCAACATACCTAAACAGATTTTAACACCAAAGTTAAATTACCCATCAGGATATGTTCATAAAATAAAACAAAACATTGAATTTTAGTAATCAGATATGATATGATTTAGTATCATTTCTTTCGACAACGCAAATAGTGCCTGGAGAAAGCTTATCATAAAAATTCACGTCCAGAAAGTCCAATTAAAAAATTAACTGTTAAAGTTTGTATTTCTATATACCACATTTTATTATTTTAACTGGATATATAGCGTACCAAATATGGTTCGATTGGGTGCACACACTTCCAAAGTAGCATTCATCCAGGTATTGATCACGCAATGGTATTGAAAACGATGATCCCCTTTGCTTCTTATAGTATGTAAACAGTTGTTGTCTATGGATTCACATTTCATACTTTTGGCGGAATTTTTCCATGATGAAAAATCTGATGGGCATCGCGTAACAATTCTTACTGTCATGGCTGACTCTTCACAAGAAGTCAACGCTAACACCTTTTGATAAACAAGATATTTATATGTACAATAAACCGTATGCTTTCTCTGTATAGACAATAGTTGTGTGTATGGTGTAAGCTTAAGATTTGCTTCAAACAAATGAATAAATTCAGTGTTTTTACAAAATATCTACTCCAAGAAATAAATCATATCTGAAACACACATGCCCTCTCCTTCAGTATTCTGCCAAAGTGTTAACTCAAGAATCGATATTTGACAAAATTGTAAATTTCAGGACTTTTAAGTTTTCGATTATTTTTTCAACTTGTTTAATCTCACAAAAATTAAAATTAATACTAACAGTTTTTTGTTAAAACTAACATGCACTTTGCTTCATTTTGAAATTAGTTAGTAAAAATTGACAAGCAATAAACACGGAAACAACCAATTTCATTGAACCTAGAAAGGGAATTGACGCTAACTTCACAAAGCCTTACATTCCTAATCCAAGAATTGGGAAGGGGCGCCAGTTCTCTGTTTAATAATTTTATAAATCAAGATATTAACTTAGTATATCTTTGATCTGCGTCAACGTTGAAAAAAAGCCCCCCCCCCTTCCCCATTTGTCATTTGTACATATACTTGCCTTAAAATAGAGATCGTCCTGCTGCAAAAAGCTTCAACAAATTAAAATTATAAACTGACATTAAGACATTTACCTCAGCGTTCATGTATGTGTACATTATAAACAGTAGTAACACAATCGTTGCCATGTCTTCTTTCTCTTTACTAGAGCAATATAGTGTTAAAAGCTGAAAAAAATTGAAAATAATTTTCACTTATTTAATTGTTTTACAAAAGAGGTACTCGATGTATAGTCATATGCATATAAACTGGGCTATATCAGTTTACCCTTTATTAACCACAATGCGTAAACTGTTACAACCCAATTTCATGTTCAATTAAAATTTTCAACCATATAAGAGATGAACAATATGATTAAATTCAAATTCTGATTCGCTATGACAAATTCGATATCGCTACACAAAGATCTGATGATATCATATACATATTAATTACATTGAAAAGACAAACGAAAAGTTCAAGTCAACATTTTCAAAATACGAGATGAATAATGACGTAAAAATGCATAACTATAGCTTTGCAAATTTTTGATTTATTAAAATTATGAATTTCAAACAAATTGAAGTATTAAAGTACGTGACCATATAAAATAATATATATTTATAGTAATTTAAATTTATTCTAATAAAACTTATCAAACGAGGAATTTACCTGCAGAGTTTCACAATGTACAAGCCACAAACGCATTGATCGGATCTTGTAGACACCAACGGATTTTAAACCTTGCAGTTTGTTTAAAAGGATCATCCGCGTAGGTAACTCTATCTCAAGGACGACGGACCCAATTCAAGATTTCGCACCTCTGCGCAGAAACCGCGCATATGCTATAAATATGACTGTCGTAATTACGTACATCAGAATAAGAGAAAATAATAAAATGTTCATTATACTAAACATAATTTGTGATGCCAAAATATTTTAAGTGGAGAAAAATTAAGAAGAAAAAAATTAGTCCCAATTTCCTATGTTTTCGACATGTCCGTTATATTTCCACAGTTTATAATTCATACAACGCCGAAAGACAGTTTATAGTCTTATATTCTGGTAGATATTGAATTTATACATTAACTGAACAATATTTATATATACAGCAGTTAATGTAACGTCAGGCAATAAATAATTATGTCCTTTTTTCAATGACATTTCTGAAGAAAAATGTACCATGCCGTGAACTTTGACACAACCCCTCAAAAAATTAAGGTCGATGACCTACATTTTTTTTCTGTTCATCGGTAAGCTAAATGACTTCTTAATATTACAATTTAATAAGAGTAAAAAAATCTATTGCAGAATTTTTAAAATATCAGTTTTTATACCACGCCCCAGAAAATTCCCATTACTTTCTATTATATCTGCCGATTTTTGTCCCAAAATTTTGTAACGCCCCTATTAAAAAAAGGAAGTCGATGATCATGTAATTTTTTTATTGATTTTCACTCACCATTAACTGATTAACATTATATAAAAATTTGAATAAAAAATCTATTGTAGAAATGAATTGGGTCCGCCGTCCTTAAATAACATATATGGTTAAAAAATAAAGAGTTTTGCTATTGTTGATTTTCGACAAAAAAACCCAAGTCGGCCTCCTAAAATGAACGCGCTTAAGCTATATTGAACGTTTTTCGTGTGTGTGTGTGTATATATATGTATGTATGTATATATATATATATATATATATATATATATATATATATATATATAT
>WFKH01002636.1:29777672-29817481 GCA_016163765.1 Magallana hongkongensis | reverse complement strand
TTGTCTGTCATATCTACATGTAATATACATGGAAATGATTAGAAGCTTAAATTTGACACAAAGATTGCTTGTGACATGTACTTAAATATGTCTCGACTTGAACTTTGATCATCTGTGCAAGTTTAGTGTCACTATAAGAAAAAGAAGCATCCATTATTTCCTAATAAATAAATACTTTAGTTATGATTTTGTTTTTCTTAGTTGTGAGGGGAGGAATTATTTGTGAGGTTGCTCACAGAACCACCAGTTAGTCCACTGAGAGCACTCTCCCTCTTTCTCGCAACCAAAATTCACCTTAAATTAACTTAAAGGAAATTGAATTTTGGGGCATTGTTCCCCCTCCCCCAACACACATTTTAGAAGAAGGCAATATAAATTTTTATGGCAAATTGAAAACAAATAATATTAAACAAAATAAGTTATAGCTGCCTCACAACCCCCCCTCCACTACCACTACCACGGATTAGATTTTGAAGATTAATTTTTTCTTTTATTGGCTTGTTAATACATTCGGATAAATTTGTTCCCCGAAGCAAAAACAATGCTGAGTGCTTGCATGGCCAAACTTTATACGGAGAGTTGTCCCTCCCACTGAGCACCTCTCGTACAGCGCACCCTCAGGTTGGAGAAGCCGTCATCATTTATTTTTGATTTTCTGAACTTACTTTTATCATATTGACAATCCTGTCTGATTAAAATCACCACCCTTCTGTTTACACTCATCAGGGTCTGATAGGTATCGATAACAATTCATCTTCACATGACCTCTATATTTGCACACAACCTAAATATATATCTCATTTACCAAATAAATGACTTTATCTGTTAATGAGAGGTGCAACTCTTCAATACTCAGTCTGGGGGTTACATAGAAAGCAGAATTGAAATAATTTGCCTGTCTCCATTTTAAAAATTCCAATACATTTTTTAAAGCCCCGATTGGTCAGAATTTTAGGTCGGGTGAAGATGACCCCCTATCAATACCTGTCAGACCCTGTAAGGAGAAGAGGGTGCTTTTAATCAGACTGATTGACAATCCTTTTCCGACAGGAAGCTGCAACGGAAGACCTCTTCGTTGCTTTGCAACGAGCTCGTCTCTAGTTCTTAATAAAATTCCTAATATTTCAGCACATAATAAACACAAATAGCGTGAAATTGGGTCTCCCTGCCTACAGCCTCTTTGAGGTTTAAAATATTTTGAAAAGAATCCATTTTGTAAGACACATGAATTTATGTTATTATAAAATGTTTTAGCCCAATCTTTGATAGGTTGACTAAAATTGAATATGTCAAGTGTCTGATAGATAAAATCCCGTGATATCGAATTAAAAGCTTTTTCAAAGTCTATCATCATTAGCAGACTAGGTATTGAATTTCGTTCTGTATAGTTCATAATGTCACATATAATCCTAATGTTTTCACCTATAAATCTCCCTGTAATAAAACCTGTTTGATCTTTACTTATTAATTTGTCTAGAAACTTTTTAATGCGTTCTGCAATACAACCTGGAGCTATTTTATATATGACATTAAGAAGACTAATAGGGCGCCAATTTTTCAAAAAATTGTTTAGGTTTTCCGTCTTTTGGTATACAAGTTATAATCCCTAATTTATTTGGTTCTGACAATTGCATTCATTCTTTAAAATTATTGATTGCTCTTGTAACAAAAGAGCTTATATCTGTTCAGAAAAACTTTAAAAATTCACATGTGAAACTATCAGGACCAGGAGTTTTGTCATTTTTCATTTTTTAAAAAAAACTAAGAATTTCAGACTTGGTTAGTGGGCCTTCAATACTTTTAGACTCTGTATCGCTCAACTTTGGAAATTCAATTTTTTTTTTAATTTTGTAATAAAAACATCTGATTTAATAATTTTCCTTTTTTGTATAAGTTTTCATAAAATGATTTTGTTTCATCTAAAATTTTAAACTGGTCAGACACAACTTGTCAATCATCCTTAACCACTTGAGGTATTTGTTTACTTATGTAATTTCTTGATTCGATTGAAGTGAAACTCCATCTTCAATCCATTTAATATTTGCCCTAATACACTGACCCTGCATCTTTTTCTTGCGGATAATTTCAAGCTCCGTTTGTTTATTTGTTAGCTCTTCTGTGGAATAATTTACTAAGTTTTGTTCTATATTTGTTATCTCTTTTTCAAGAGCTGATTCTTTTTCTTTTCTTTTCTGTTTTTTAAAGGTTGCATAAGAAATTGTTTTCCCTCTTATTTCTGTTGATAAAATATCCATGAAAGTTTGATCTTTGATAGTAAATTGTATTGCATGCATCATTGTCTATATTTAATAAGTTTTCTGCATTATAAACTGGACATGAATATTGTATTTTATCATCATCTATTGTTTTCTTAACTATATTAACATAATCTTTATCTGTAAATAGTGAGTTGTTGAACTTCCAGAATCCTCTGCCTCTTTTTAAGTTATTTATTTTGCAGTAAAGGACTACCGGTGAATGGTGTGAGCGATAGCTATTTTCAAATTTTATACATGGGGTCATTGCTTCTAAAGATTCTGATATTAGAAAAAAAATCTAGCCTTGCTTGTTATATTGAATTTTTTTCGTCTCCATGTATATCTTTTTAATTCTGGATTGTTGATACGGTAAATATCTTTGAGGTTGAAATTGTCCATTAAATTCAGAACTTCTTGTCTAGACTTTGGATTATTTAAATGTATGTAATTCATGGTATCTAAAATTTTGTTTAGTACTAAATTAAAGTCACCACCTAATATTATATGTTGAGTAGTGTAAATATCTTCAATTTTATGTTATATTTTTATCTACGTGTAACCACTGATTGTTTCATAAATTCAGGGAAACTGAATCAAAAAATAAATATATAGAACTCTGTGTCATTAAAATGTAATCAGTTGATATTTTGAATCGTGATTGCATCAAGAAAATACATTGCATCTGAGTGTTGAAAGTGTAATGTTATTAAAGCAATTTGTTTATTTTTAATAAAAGTGACATACAGTACCGATCAGACCTAACCAAACACCAGAGTAGACCCCAACTAAACCCCGGGTTTACTTTCGGGGTTTTCTTGGGGTTTACTCTAGGTCCTTTTTTTAAATTTGTGTCCACTCTGGGTTTTCTGTGGGTCCATTCGGGGTTTACTTTGGGTTTACTCAGGGTTTGCGTTTTGGGTCCACTTTATGCATTGAAGTGTTAATCACACCCAACTTTTATCTTACATCTTACTGCCTGTAATTCCTGCCCCTTGTATATTCCGAATACACATGTAGCGTCTGTTTTCAGGGGTCTACTTCTGATCGGGGTTTACTTTCTGTGTCCACTCTGGGTTTACTTTGGGTTTACTCTGGGTTAACTCTTGGTCCACTCTAGAAAACCCGGGGTAAACGCAGAGAAAACCCCGAAAGTAAACCCAGGGTTTGGTACGGGCTTACTTTCTGTTATGTTAGGTCTGATCGGTACTGTATATGACTAAAAAATAAAATATAAAGTTTTAATGTAGGGTTAGGGATGGCAATCGATTGCAGAATTGCTATTATCGGTTAATCGCAATTTGTTTACAAATACAATAGATTGTGTACAGTATACATATACCAGATCAAGGTGAGTCGAAGATGTATATGTATGTGTTTCTGTAGAACGAGTCAGTGAATAAAAAATAACTTTGATAATATCGACCAAAATGATACATTTTAGGGTTAAAATTGAATTTCAAGAAAAAGGAATAAAGGTTTTTAGCTCACTTGAGCCGAAGTAATTTCAACCAAAGTTGGCACAAAGCAATTTTGGGTGAAAAAAATTCAGTTTGTTCAGTTGAATGGTCATGTCCTCTGGAAAGGGGAGATAATTTTGAATTATTTTAAATTTGTTGGTATTTTTCAAAAATCTTAAAAAAACCCAACAATTTGGCCAGAAGAAGCTCTTACTTGTGTGGAAGTGTAGTGTAGATTCATATTTGTTCAAATCCTGATTTCCGGGGGTAGGGTGGGGCCACAATGGGGTTAAAACTTTACATAGGAGTATATAGAGACAAATCTTTAAAAGTCCGCTTCTCAAAACCCATTTGGAAAAAATAGAGAAAAATCTTTTTAAAAATTATTGTATAAAACTGAAACAACAAAAGAAGCTCAATGTTAAAATCAAGAATATTAAAGTTGACTTAGTCCCACAGCTATTTGTAAGATGTTCAACATAACATGAATGGCTGAATATTAAATGCCTCTTTAAGGTCCTATTATATTTTATATTTTTTTTATGATAAGATGGTTTTCCTTACTGATTAATCCCATGTCACAAACCCGATGCGCGCGCAGTGGAATCGCATACACGTACATGTACAGCGCGTTTCTTTTCCTGTTTTATCAACACCGATTAAAGTTTTACGGCGTGAAAAGTAAAATGTATTACTGCAACTTATTGTGAACTGGGGTTTATCGTATAAGGTGAGATCAATTATAGGTTTAAGAAAAAACTGTATTAATTGTATATTTTGGAAAAATATTAAAATTTGGTGCGTCCAGATATTACTCTAAGTATAGAGGCGTATAAAGCAAGCGAGTAGCACCATTTTGAAAGTAGAGAACCATTAAAATCCAGCATTATGACAAGAATAACAGTAAAGTATTCACTTGACTAAGCCTAAAACGGGGGCATTGACCTTACCAAACCTCAAAATTCCTAATTCCGGTGGGTGGGGTGCCAGTTGTCTTTAATAAAGTTCATATATGCATATCAACTTTAAAAAAAAATGAATGGAAGATTTACAGCTTGAAGACTTCATGCACATATAATTAATATAAAATCATCGTTACAATAAGCCTCAACAAATTGTAAAATTAAGATCATTCCAAAACATCTATTAAAAAACATAGTTTCAAAACTGTAAAATGTCGGCGTTTTCTTCGAAATTTAGTGCATTTGTCCCTAAAAAGTGCATATTGTTGCCATGGAGACCGTTACCAAGGAAATCTTTAAATAGGCTCATAATTCTGATACTGGCTTTTTTCCTGTCCTGTATATAAAATATGTAATAAATCTAAATACGGATGTAATCACCTATTGCATATGTTTATATATATAAGTATGGAGATTTAGATTATTTATATGTGTGTACATGTTTGTGTTAATTAAAAACATTAGTAACTAAATTGTTGCTATGACTGATGCAATGAAACAGATGACACAGCTGAAATAAAATAAGAAATTTTTCACTCATTTTTAAAGGAATGAATTGAACTACCCGATCAATACTCACATTAACTGGGTATTGGCAGTTTCCGCTTTATAAACTGCGAAGCGTAAACTGTTTCAATCCAATTTCTTTTTAAATTGAAATTTTATACATATAAGAGATTATCGAAAAGTTCAAGTCAACAATTTAACAACATTAGATTAATAATGATAAAAAATATAGATAACTAAAGCTTAATATTTTTTGATGAATTAAAATTATTAATTTCCAACAAATTAAATTATTCAAAAGTATCTGATTAATGAAATAGTATTCTAATAAGTAATCTATATTTATCCTAATAATGTTTACACAACGAGAAAATTACCTTTACCTAGCTTAAATCCACCAGCCACAGTCATATGAATTGTGATATAGGAAATTTGTATGCATTTGTAAAGGAATGAATTAAACTACCCGATCAATAATCACATATTCTGGGTATTGGCTGTTTCCGCTTTATAAACCGCGAAGTGTAAACTGTTCCAATTAACCCAATTTTTTTTAAATTTTAAACATTTAAGAGATAGTTGAAAAGTTCAATAACAATATGAGATGAATAATGATGAAAAATGTGCATGATTAAAGCTTTGTAATTTTTGATAAATTAAAATTATATATTTCCAACAAATTAAATCATTCAAGTATGTGACATTATGGAATAGTATTCTAATTAGTAATCTACATATATCCTAATAATATTTATCAAACGAGAAAATTACCTGCAGCTAGCTTAAATCCACCAGCCACAGTCAAATAAATTGTGATAACTGCTATTCATATCGTTATTATTTATCCCCGTAACTTCAGGTTGGCGGGTTTCTACAAAAACCGTGAAAAGAAAATTTTCGTACACAAGCACTTCCAGGTTAGGAACAGACACTGTACAGAAATCGTATACTGAGAGCCTTAAACCCACTTTTAAAAGACCATACTTGTAGTTTATAAAGTGGTTTTAAATATCACGGTTTAAATATCACGGTTACCAAACTTCATCTATAAATTGATGATTATTTTTACACTCTCTTACGCATGTACGAATCAAAAGGAGGGGGTGGTCGTGGGTTCTGCAATCTCTCTCCCCCCCCCCCCCCCCCCCCCCCCCCTTACAAAATAAAAATATAAAAATGACCCCGCAAAAAAAAAGAAAACAGGTATTTGCCCCCCCCCCCCCCCCCGGCGAAATGCCTATGCTTTGTCCCAATTTTATGCTTTTATCACATTTTGCTAAATCTTTCGATAAAAGGAATTTTTACCAAATATTGATTTCAATATTTTTAACAGACCGGTATGTGTATTAATTATTCAAAAAGCGTTATTCCAAATAAACATGATAAGACCTTTCCAAACAACAATAATGCCTTTCCAAGAGCGTAATAACGCTTAAGGAGGCTGGGTTGTCAACAAATTAGCAAAAAGATCTACCTGAAATTTTTACATATGATGTCTTATGCTATAAACTATTATTTAGTAAAGAAAACGTCCATATATTTACATTTTAAGTTTGGGCATTTCCTGTATTCTTATATAGAGCTCTCCTTTTATAGGAGATCAATACAGTCTAAAAATGGCCACTACCTTCTAGCTCTCTTAAATTATCAAATCAATCATATAACGCGAAAAATTCGTTTTATGTTTTATAAACATCAACACCATTCATTCATCATTATTTGTCTACTTTACATTCTTTATAAGATTTTTTTTATCCAGTCCTTAGTATAAATTAGTATAAAGCCAATTTACATATACAACAAATAGATTATTAAAAGGAACGTATCCAGACTGAAAGCTATGTACAAAGCGAAATTTTTTGACATATTCATGTTACAGTTATTATTCCAAACAAGCGTTTTAATTTATACAATTTTCTTACAAGATATGCACAGTATTATTATTTACCCAAATGTCGACTACAGTTTATAAAAAATCTTTTTATCTACTGTTTTCCACGAATGGAATCCACTTTCATTGAATATTCGTCAGATTGACTCCACTCGTACGAGAAAAGACTGAGCGTCATAAATAGTTATTTAACATTATTGTTATTAGTAGCTCAGCACCATTGTTTTTTTTTTACAAATGGTGATAGATATATTAATATTATTCATACAAAACTCCGACACAACTGTGCACTTGATTACGTTAATTAATTTAGATTAAATATTGTTAACAGTTCACTGTGTTCATATGGTGAACCTGAAAAACCTTCAGTTGAAAATACTTATTACTACTTGTTTTTCATGTATGTGTTAAATATGCATATGATACAATACTTTTTAACAAAGTATTTTAAATTGCAAATATTCTACACACCTATATTTAACTCTGGGGTGACAATCAACTAAGTAATAGTGAAGGCTATCACCTAATTATTGTCATTAGTTAATCGCTACATAAAAATACTGAAAATTTACCCGATTTTACAATTTTATGTACACCTTTCAACTAACAACTGATTACATTGCTTGTAAATATATTTTAATTTCCTTTTAAATTTCATTGCCCTGTAGATGTTGTCTAATTCAATTATCATATTGTATCATATATTTTTATAGCGATACGGCGATCTAAGTTTAAAAACTTGTGCCAGATCTCAATCGTATATTAGTACAATAAAAATATGTTCAAGACAATGAAACACCATTAATATAAAAGGAGGTACTATGCAAATTATACCATGCACACCATTCATCCAGACATGTGGACATCCAGAAAAAAGGAGGGTGGGTACGTTTATTTTCATATAGTAAAAATACATTTATAAGAAAAAAAAAGTACCTTTTTTAAAAATGAGGAGCTACTCCTCATCCCACCCTCTCCCTGTAGCTACTCGCCCCTTTGCGTCATCCACATGCAGGGTTTGTGCATAATTGCATCGAACTATCCAAAAGATAGGAAAACACCAATACACGATGCCGAAATTCATGCACATTATAGAATATGCTCATTTGGTTTAACGATGGAACCTTCAACCTTGAGGAAATCTCTTCAAATCACGCCGAATTGAATTTTCTTTTGAGCAAAGATGAAAACTAGCCTTTAATAGTTTACATATTTTCTGAAATCTTTGATTCATTTTCAAGTAACATCCACCAATTGTAAACTCTATTCTCTCTTTCCGCGAGGCGAAAATACATAAATGAGTGAGGGATATATAAGCTGCCAGAACATGCTATATTCCCCAAGTTTGTTTTCAGTCTGTCCCAGTGGGTAGTTCCCATTCAATGGCCACTGTTACTCTTTTGTAGAGGCTAAGTTTAGTTGGGTCGGTGCGAGATAAGTTGGCTTTATTTGGTACATGTGTATCATTTCTATAATTTTACAATACGTTTGCAAAGCAGTTGATGCATACATTTTATTCTGTTTTAGACATTTACAGAGAATCATGTTTTAAGAACGATTCGTATTTGATAGAGATTGGTTCGGAATCTGAAAACAAGTGGGTCGTGAATTTTGTTGTCCAATCTAAATTGCCAGGTGAGATCCCATGGTAGATTAAATACTGGTACCTTTTTCATTTGTCCAACAATAAGTACTGATAGCAAATTTTTATTCGCATGCGAGACATTTTCGAGAGTGTCTCGCCGCAAAGCAGCCCCAAAATTTGGATGGTATTTTATTGTTTAGATAATCTACATCTTGGTCACTGCGAACCAATTTGTTTTTCCGTAAATCGAGAAATAGAGTCGTCGCAAATAATAGTTGGGTTACAATATATCGAAGTGACCATGTGGGGTTAATTCACTTAAAATTATAAGGCCTCAATCTGATAAAAAAAAAAGCAAACTTATACAACTGAGAATATACATTTCTTTTTATAAAGAATAGAGTTTGACCAGATGACTAGATATCATTACATAATGAAATTTAGAATTTATTCTTATGAAACAGTACAAGAACTTGAGTTCTTATATGACATCAGGATATGTACATATTGATATAACTTATTTTATTTATTTATCAATACTTATTAAACTATGCTATTTCGACAGATATAATCATGTAATTTCTGTAAACGTAGCAGAACTTTTATATTGTTTTGTAATTAAATAAACAGAAAAATAGGCGGAATATACGAAATGCGCTTTTTGGATTGGGTTTACGAATCAGGATTTGGAGGAAACGTTTACATGGAAACATAAAGAAAACAGTAAATACACCAAGTGGGGGGGGGGGGGCAACTAAGTCAAACAATGGAGCCAACGAAGATTGCACCGTTATTCCGTCGCCTTCGTCCAAATGTAACGATGGCAAATGCATCATATCTGATGATGTCCGTTTATGAAATGGATACAACTATGTAATTTTTACTGAATTTATTGAAACATTATAAACATATATTGTTATATTATTATGGTAAGTTACTTAAAGGGGTTGGATGATCGTTGTCATTTTTAGACTACAGAAATCTTATTTAGAAGATTTTTTTTTATAAATAAAATTTTTTTTATTTTTTTTTAAATTTTTTAAAATTTTATTTTTAAAAAAAAATAAATGAATTGTTGGACCTGAAGGTGAAAATGTTGCCTTCGGCCTGTGGACTCAGGCAACATTTTCATCTTCAGGTCCAACAGTTCATATATTGCCCTCATACCCAGTCAATAACTGTATAATATTACCCAAAAATTATCAAACCTAAAATATTAAGATTTGTCTGATGGTAAACTTGATGACAATCCAGTCCCCTTAATTGTATTACAAAAGCGAGTTACACACATGTATATAAAATTATTATAATTTTTTTCTATGGGATTTTAGTACTAGTATAATAAATAAAAGCATTACATTAGATTGTTGGATCTACATGTACCATATCAAGTCGAAGATGCAGAATAATATGTAATTCCATAGAGTCAGTTAGAATATAATAATATAATAGATGTTCACAAACTTCATTTAAGTAGGACTAGCATATAGCTATATCCCAAGTTCAGTTTGGATATAGCGATTTCATTTTTGAAATGTGGCTGTTTTACAAATCGCTATTACATTTGCATACTTAAAACGATATTCTCAATACACGTGCAGGTATTATTTGAATCATGGATAGGAATATGAGCGCCAAATGTCCAGTGAGTCTGTAAAAAAAGAACAATTCAAGACAAATCAATAATTTTTATGAAAATAAAATAACATTAGAATAATATATTTGGCAGTTACATATACATACAGAAAATATTATGTTATGACTTTCAAAAAACAAAGGAAATATACCACTTTATGAGTTCGGCTAAGATTTCATGATCTGAATTAGTCAGTGCGACTAAGAATTTAATCAATTGTATAATTCAAAAGATCATGCAATTCAAACAAAGCGTAGAACACTTTGCTCTGATTTCTATTAAGGAGGATGTCCGGCCATATTATACATACATGTATGCGGAGTTAAAAATATAAACATTTTCTAAATGTCTTGTTTTTTTGCCAAAAACGTTAATAAAACTGTTTTTAAAAGATTAAAAAGCAAATGATATGATGTTTGACATGTTGTTTTGTATGCAAATTTTGCACAAAAGTACAAAACAATGTCTTTTCATCACTTAGAACTCTATCGCCTCAGGTTTCAATATTTTAAAATTTTTAAAAAATATATTAAAGGAGGTCATTCGTGTCTACTCTTCAACCATTTGTTGAGAAAAAGATTTAACAACAATGTTGGGTCGAATTTTACAAAAGAATACATGTTTATAGAAAAAAATCTTTTTCTCAAAAACCTTTTGGCCAGAAAAGCTTTAACTCTGGAAGCATCATCAGGTACATAGACAATTTCGCCACATATGCCTCTTGTTACCTGTTACGTGTTGGGTAGTTTTTGGCATAGAGAAGTCAGTTCAAAAAATGTTTACATTACAATATTATGGTTACATTTAAATTAATGTCAAAACGGGCTTAGCCCCTGTGCATTTTTGGTCCACATATGTACAAAATGGCTGAACAATAAGCATCCCCCTTAAAATATATTAATGCAAAAATAATTATAATAGTATAAAGATCAAATGTACACCCCTCCCCCCTAAGTATTGTAATGCATGAACATGTAAAAAGTATGGCTTATTTCAATACAAACTTCACGCACCTCTCTGAATTTGATCGCAAATCCGGATTCTGTGAATCTTTATCCATGTTTTCTGTCTTTTGACGATTCTTTCTTACCAAGTCATAGCATGTTTGATCTGAAATTTAAAACATATTAAATTAAAGTGAAAATATTAAAGGTGAATAATTGAAAAGCAAAAATGCACACAACTTGCAATAGATCAATTCTTATGTCTTCGAACATTACTTAGGCAAGCAAATAGTTGTCGTGCTGAAATGTATACTTCCCAATCCATGGATCTTTTGTTCAGCCATTTTTATATGTAAACAAACTGTATCATATTGCTTTATTGGGCTGGCGATGGTGTTTAAAAGACTATCAGAGGCAAGTGAAGAGCCATATCAGTAGTAAATTGTATGACAAATTTAATGGTATTAATTGTTTTCACATAATTTGCGTATAGATAAGGTTAATCAGTCCAGAACAAGTGCACGTTTTTGTGCCCAATAAATACACATTTTTTTTAATGGGTGGCTCTGTATCTCGCAAATCGTCCATCCGATTTTTTCAGACCGGGAGCTACAGACCTGCAGCTATGTTTATTGTTGTATGACATTTATATCGCATAATAGTAATAATTAATACGCATGTACATTGACCATGTAAATATGCAAATGCATATATGTGTAGTATGTTTGTCAAATACCAGCATAAAATAACATAATGTACACAGTGAACAATGTTTACATTGGTGCTTAACTGGCAGAGAACCAGTGCATGTACATGGATTAATATCAAAAGTAGGCACCAAACACACATCTCGTAACCATTACACTTAGGCTTTAAATGGCTACATGAGGTCTTTTCAATGCTTGACAATGTATGAACACCTCCGAATCGAATGCTTAGGACCAAGAAATTCACGTGAAAGCTGTTTTCACTGAGAAATCAGCGCTGGCAGTAAGGCTTTTGTCACAATTGGACTGATACAACGCAGTTAATGAAACCAAATATTTACCATTGTAAAATGAGTGTTTGTAAATATGAGCATGGAATTAGTAGATGATGATGTAAATATTTTTAAGTGTGCAAAATGCTTGAAAAAATTAATTATGCCTTTCCAAAAGCAATTAGAAAAACTAACATTATCTAAGCGTAGTATTTTTGTAGTAACCCATGATGCAGTTCAACTCAGGAATGTCATTGAGCTGATTGGTCAGTTTTTTTTATTACGTCAGTGCCTCATTTAGTACGTAAATTTATTCCGACGCCATAGAAAATAGTTTCCCCGACCTGTATAAAATCGAAAGGTTTCTTTTTTTTCCCTACAGGGCAAACCAGTAATTGTATGTAAATTGGTAATAATCGAAATTTAGAACATTGTTTCTACATGCATGGCGTCCTCCTTCGCGCAACTTGTTGTGAAGAGATATGACAAAGCTAATGTTTCTTTGGCATCGTAAACGGATAAACTCAAAAAGTCAGTTGGTTAGATATGACATGTGGTGATAATGAACAGTGTTAAATTTCACAAGTCCAATAGAAAAATACAAAACAGGAGCAGAACAAACAAGGACCTCTTAAAAAATAGAGGTAGGATCAGGTGCCATGGAGAAGTAATAATCCTCTGCTGACCGTAATCAAGTTTCTCTTCAAAACTACGTACTGTTTTGAAGATCTGTTGATCTTTTGGTGGATCTACAACTTCTTGCCAAGTTCATGGGGGTTAATCTCATAAACTGTAAGTTTACATAAAAACTTGCGTACCAAAAGTTGTTGTATTTGTATATGTATTCGGATTTGTCACACAAATTACCAATTAATGAATTTCCAATTTTTGCACTGTAAATATACTCTTCTTTTGGTTTATATCCCAAAAAGGATATTATATCCTTTTTGGGCGATTTGTCTCAACCTGCTATTTTAAAGTGAAAGTAAACATTTCAAATCAACAACTTTATATTTTGTTGGATTTACACCTTGTCGAGGTAAGAAACAAACGTTTTATAGCAATAGGAAGTTAGAAGGATATTCAAAGTGAAAGACTGAAGCGGACAGGATATTAAAATAATCCCATTTTTATTAAAACAAGCAGCCAAAATTTCGGTCAAAATTTCTCGAATTACTAGAGTGGAACGTCCATAAGTATCAGAAATCTCGTCAACATTTGTCACCGGGATTTCGTTTCTTACTAGTAACTGCAAATCTGTAACTTTGTGACCCTACCAAAAAATTGGGTTGTCTTGACGTATGACGTGCCAACCTGAATTTTCCCCAATCTGAAAAAAAAAAACGAATTCTTGATCCGTTCCTTTTTCTATTGTCGCTTTACGACCTTTAGCTGAAACTCAAGTACGAACTCAGATAACCCGAGTTAAACATGAACAAGCATGGCATCGACTAAACTGACGTAATTTGTACATTGACGCGTACCAGAGTTTAACGCACTTGGCAGGTAGGATTCGTACGCTTTCAAAATGGCGTCAAAAGGCAAAGGAGATGCATTTTAGTGTTAAAAATTGCATTTTATTGTTGATTTAGTTCAGCCGATTCTTTGCAATTACAGAATAATATTATTTTTGAATGTTTAAGTAATGCATATTAATAAATAAGGTTTGCAATTTTAAATCCTGGTTTTATGAGAGTTTTGGGCAGCGTTATGAATTTGCTCTGTTGATAAAGTAACGAGCTGTGTGTGAAATAAAACGAGTTCATTTTTAAGAAGTTTTCGCTAAGCTTTTCGTAAACATTGTTTAGTACAACAATTTCAATGCACCCCTTGCATTATATACCACAGGAATCTTTTGCTTACCTTTTAACCTGAGTTAAGAAAAAAAAACCAAAGGAGTCAGCAGCTGCTGTAGTAAACTCGGGCGCATACTCCTGCTGTTCACGTTATGAGGGTCTCCTTTACTTATATTTATAATTATGACATCATGGGAGTATAAACCAAAGTTCTAGATGAAGTCGCCAGAAGAAACCTCGCTTGAGGTCACCTCCTGATTAACTTTGTTTTTACCAATGAAATCGTGTAGCGACAATAGAAAAATAATCTAAGGAGTGGATTGAAGATCTGATTTTAATTAGATTGGAACTTTCCCACAAACTGCCAAAGCAGACTACAGGTTTTCAGCAACGTACGTTTTATTATGAAACATTTAATTTCCTTACACAAATCGTTAGAATTAATGCTGTTAATTATATGATGTATTTGACAATAAATTGTGTCTAAATTACTGAACTTTAAAGTATGTGTAGTGTGTTTTTGCCGGAAATAGGAAAAACTGTAAACGGAGGGTCGGATAGAGGATTTGATGTTAGAGGGCGCAAATTTTAGGTAGGGTGTCTGGGGCCGCCTTGATGAGGCCCCCAAGTGTGTCCACAGTAAAGCCCTTGTTGGGGCCCAGGAGCGAAGCCCCCGGAAGCTCCTGGATTCTAGAGATAATGTAGGGTAATAATGAGGTCTTCAAATATAGATTTTTGTGATATTCCTACTTGTGATTATACTTAAAAAGTAATAAAAATTATTTGCAATTTTCAAAGGTTTGTAGATTTAACCTGCAGTAATCTCATCAAAACAATAGTTTACGAAATGCAAATCTATTAAGTTTTTTTGCCTGTTTATACGTTAACGATAGATTTTGCTAATAAATAGAGATTCACATTTGTAAACTATAATTTACATTCGTTAACTAAAATTAAGATTTGTTCACTATAGTTTCACAAATCGTGAAACTATATGTACGTGTCATATATAGGAGATATAATGAATTTAATATTGGATTTTATAAAATATACATTTGCGTCATTATACTGTGATCAAAGTTATATAATGTACATATACGCATTATATATGCCCGATTTTCCACAAAAGAATTTGATATCCTAATTTACATGTATGTCTAAATAGTGCATTTTTTCCAATATTATTTCATGTCGCAATTAAGAGGATATACCGCTTAATGGAGGTCGTGTTTACTTTCAAAACTTACATTTATAGGCCTCTGCTGAATTGTAGATTCCTGGACATGGCGGATCATGCTTTGTACAATCTGCTTTATAATTTTCTTGTATGACTCGTCCCATGACATTGTACTCTATACAATAACCTAAAAGTAATAAAACAAGTGATATCTAAATATTCATATCATAATATTGAAAAGTAGAAAAGTAAAGTTTTGATTGAACACAAGTGTTTTCTACACACATGTAAATATGTTTTGAAACTTCTTCACATAAAAAGAAGAGGTCCATGGGCCACATCACTCACCTAAACAACAGTTCCTTGTATTTTACTAATATATTTCTATGTTAAACTTTAAACACCTCTTGGGACCCCAGTATTACTCCAGGGTCACAATTTTAACAATTTAGAATCTACATTATTTGAGGATGCTTGCATAATAATATCACAAATTGGAGCATTGTAGTTCTTGAGAAGAAGATTTTTAAATATTGTCCCTATATATTTCTATGTTAAACTTTGAACCCCTCTTGGGGCCTCAGTAATAGTCCGGCCATCACGATTTTAACAATTTAGTATCTACATCATTTGAGGATGCTTGCATAGTGATCTCACAAATTTGAGCATTGTAGTTCTTGAGAAGAAGATTTTTAAATATATATTCCCTATATGATTTTATGTTAAACTTTGAACCCCTCTTTGGGCCTCAGTATTAGTCCGGTAGTTACGATTTGAACAATTTATAAACTACATTATTTGAGGATGCTTGCATCGTAATATCACAAATTGGAGCATTGTCGTTTTTGAGAAGAACATTTTTAAACATTTTCCCTATATATTTTTATGTTAAACTTTGAACTCCTCTTGGGGCCTCAGTATTGGTCCGGGAGTTACGATTTGAACAATTTATAATCTACATTATTTGAGGATGCTTGCATAGTAATATCACAAATTAGAGCATTGTAGTTCTTGAGAAGAAAATGTTTAAACATTTTCCCTAAATATTTCAATGTCAAACTTTGAACCCCTCATGGGGCCCCAGTATTGGTCCGGGGGTCACAATTTTAACAATTTTTAATCTACATCATTTGAGGATGCTTGCATAGTAATATCACAAATTAGAGCATTGTAGTTTTGAGGAGAAGATGTTTAAACATTTTCCCTATAGATTTCTATGTTAAACTTTGAACCCCTCTTGGGGCCCCAGTGTTGGTCCGGCTGTCACGATTTTTACAATTTAGAATTGTCATTATATATACAAGCTTTAGTGTAAATATTGGCATTTCTGGTGCAGTGGTTCTTAAGGAGATGATTTTTTAAGACATGCACCCTATTTTCACTGTTTCGCAATTATCTCCCTTTTAAAAAGGGATTTGCCCTTTATTTTAACAATTTGGAATCCCCTCCCCATAAGGATGCTTTGTACTAAGTTTGGTTAAATTTGGCCCAGCGGTTCTAGAGAAGAAGTCAAAAATGTGAAAAGTTTACAGACAGACGGACGGACGGACGGACAGACGGACGGACGACGGACAACAGGTGGTCAGAAAAGCTCACTTGAACCTTCGGTTCAGGTGAGCTAAAAAGGATAATCTAGTTTGAAAAATTCTGAATCTATAGTTCTAGTGTTAAACAAATTTGATTTTATTTATTTTTCTTAACTCTGGTTGGCTAGAATGAAACAATCCAACATATCTAAAAACAATTTTACACGGTGTCTTCCAACTTAGCCAAAATTCTGAAATTTACACTGGTGACTGGTTTTGGCTAGGTGGGAATGGTGTACAGGTAAGGGGAGGAAGAGAACAAAAGAAATTAATTACAGGTGACCTATAGTCTGTTTTAGAATGACCACACCTGCTTTAATTTATTAGAAGTGTGATGCTCCAATGAGGGAATAATTTACTTATATGCATTATTATTTATTTTATTTTAAACATTTTTAAAACCGATTTCATAGAAAATAAATCATTTTGAAATCATCTTTTTAGTGAATTATTAATTTTATTAATATTTTTTAAAATATATTTTTTTAAATGACCAATGTCTTTAACCCGTTTTTGAACTTATATTAATGACAGTTTTTCAATGTAGGTAGGAAACGTACATGTATTAGTTCCTTTCTTTAAATATGACAAATCATTATGGTTGTCATGTATTCAAAAGAATATACTTATTACAAACTGCTAAAACACAGCTATTTAAACATACATGAATCTAGATCGGCAATTCAATCAATTTTCGAACAAGAGAAA
The DNA here is from genome assembly GCA_016163765.1 of Magallana hongkongensis. Classification (NCBI taxonomy): domain Eukaryota; kingdom Metazoa; phylum Mollusca; class Bivalvia; order Ostreida; family Ostreidae; genus Magallana; species Magallana hongkongensis. Next base: position 29,799,995 of record WFKH01002636.1, on the reverse strand, counting down.
CATGTTGATATCTAAATCAAATATAAACAGTCAGAATTATTGTTTTAGCGTGTATATAGATTTAATTTAATCTATAGCCTTAATTCAATATAAAGAAATATGTAAAACATTTACCAAATAAAAAGTATATGTAGAAATGCGCATTTGTTTTAAGTGTTTACTTATAAAAACAATGTTTACGATAGAGTAGACTGCAGCAATGGGCATATAACTTACTTACGATATACTTCTAATCTAGTAACTGGAATCACAAATTTATCTCTATCTGCGGCATTTTATTTTGTTAACATTTTTTTCTTGATAACTATATTGCATATAAATATTCTGGCACAACCCTATAAAATAAATTGACTACTGTATTATAATTTATTGTAAGACCCATTATTATCCTAAACGCGGTTAATTTAAATTCGAGTTTTATTTGTCAAATATTGAGCAACCATCCCAAAGAACTGAACCGTATTTTAGTGTGGGTCCCAAAAATGTTTTGCAACGTAAAGAAAGGGTTTGTCTTATTTCTCTCTTTTTAAAATTATTTTGTTGTTCTTTTTTTCAATGATGTAAGCACAGTCAATTTTAAAAAAAAATTAATGAAGTATTTTAATACCAGACGGGAAAATTAATGCAAAATATGTCTTTGAATAAAGAAATATTCATTTCATTTATCCATTCATATAATGTGTTAAAATGAAATTGTGCATGACAGGTAATACCATGCAAGTCTAAAACAGACTATACACAGGTGACCCCTCAGGTGTGAAAATCACAATTTTGGCTAGGTGGGAATAATAAATTCAGAATTTTGGCTAAGTGGGAATAAACCATTTTACACCAATGTTAAAATACCCATCAGATCGATACGTTCATAAAATAGAACAAAACATTAAATTTAAGTAATTTGTTATGATATGATTTAGAAACATTGTAAGGAAAATATTTTTTTTCTCTCAATAAGGCGGATATTGCCCGGAGAAAGCCTATCATAAAAATTCGTAAAGTCCAAACATATTGAAAAATTTACTGGTAAAGTTTGTATTTCTATATACCACATTTAATTATTTTAACTGAATATATACAAGTAGCGTACCAAATATGGTTCGACCGGGTGCACACACTTCGAAAGTAGCATTCATCCAGGCATTGATCACGCAATGATATTGAAAACGATGTTGTTCTTTGGTAATAAAAATCGGTGAACAATTTTGCTTTACATCTTCACAATTCATATTTTTAGCCGCTTTCTCCCACGACTTCAAGTCGACAGGACATCTTTCTATGTATCGTACTGTCTTGGCTGACTCTTTACAAGACGTCAACGTCACCTTTTGAGAAACAAGAACCAGTGTATCAATAGTAAAGCATGCTTTCTCTATACAATGGTTGTATCTATATATAGTGTAAGCGTTACCGGGAAAGATTTTTAAAGATTTCTTTAAACTAAAAGGACTGATTCTACAACATGTCAACTCCAAAACATCATGCATATCTCAAACACACAGGTCTTGAAATAATCCTCTCTCATATATTGCCAAAGTTTAAACCCAAGAGGCTATTTGGACAAATTTGTAAATTTCAGGACTTTTAAGTTTCGCCCGAAGGAAATATGATTTTTCTGGGCAATAAATCTTCATATTTCCCGAACATTCATGCAATAAAAGTTTTATTATACCGAACAACATATGATTATACAAAATACGTCGATTTCTAATTATTTTTCGACTTGTCGAAAGCAATAACGTCGTGGTTGTTTGGGGTTTTTTTTTGTTTTTTTTGGTTATTGTCTCTCGTTTCTTTCAAAAATTCGAATCAAATATAGTAAAATTAGTTTTCTGATATAAAAAGAATTTAAACGATTGAATATTTTTGATGTAATCATATAAGTCAACATCGTATGCTCATACTGGCTTTTTTTTTATATTTTTGGAATGAAAAATCCCGAGATTTCCGAAGATGTGAGACACGATATTTGTTCCCCGGGAGACACGACGTTTTGTTCGCCGTGTCAAGTGACTCTCTAGACCAATCAGATGACGCGTTATTTAGAATAATCATATTGAGGTATAATAATATATTAACAATAAGCCTCAAAAAATTAAAGTTAAACACTGCCGGTTAAACATTTACCTCAGCGATCATGTAGGTGTACATTATAAACAGTGGAAACAAAATTGTTGCCATGTTTTCATTCACTTCACAATTGCAAAGAAGGTGTTAACACAGCTGAAAAAAATTAAAAATATTTTCAGGCATTTGAAACAAAAAAAATACCCGTTTTATTCTCATGGAGTTTAGCAGTTTACGCTTGAAAAACGACGAAGCGTATGCTGTTCCAATCGATCTATTTTCTTATTTTCTTAAAATTTTCAACACATACAAGAGTTAAACTTAAAGTTCAATCAACAATTTCAAAATATGATATGAATAACGATAAAAATATGCATAATTTTAGCTTTGCAATTTTTGATTTATTAAAATTATGAATTTCCAACAAATTGAAGTATTAAAGTACGTGACTTAATGAAAAGATATTAAGTAATTTAACATTTTACTTATAAAACTAATCAAACGGGAATAAAAACCCTCAATTTTACCTGTAGAGTAAATTAAAAGCCACAAAAAACCTTATATGACTGCGTTTAAATGTTTCCAGAAATTATTTTCTGTAATCAGGAAATTCTGATGACCTTCACACATATGAAATTTGAAGCCTCTTAACGCTCACTCGAACGGAACAGTATTATGCATGTAACTTGACTTAAATTCGGAACGGACTAGTGCAAATGTTTGCGCCTCGTCAAAGTGTGTATATTTCAAAAGATCTGTTGGCACCTCTATAGGGTGTATGGACTAAAGCCAAAAGTTTTCGTCTATTCATGGGTATGCGTAAGTTTGGACGTACTCTTGTATGCATAAAAACAGCAAATGTTACTGTTTCGCAAACACACAATTGATAATTCATTTCACTTCAGAGCCATGATTTCGACAAATATGTGCTAAAGCCTATGTTTATTTTACATTGAATTTCCCTGTTCATGATATATCTAAGGTCAAAACAGGGTTAAGGTCTCACATAAGGATTTAATTTCACTATATACATGTACTAGTATTACTGTATTGTCTTAACTAAGTTAATTGATTAACTAGATTCTCAGCACATTATTAATGAGAGAGAAACTATTGTTAAATGCTTTGAGGAAATAAATTGAGATCACGGGCTAGTTTCATAAAGAGGCCTAAGTTGTGGGCCTAACTTCAGTTTAGTCCGAGGACTTACACCGCCACTTAGTCGGGCTTAATTTGCATTTCATAAAGCGGCCTACTAGAGGCGTAAAATTTAGGCTATAGCTATGGCATTAATTAGTCCTTGACAACGCAGCAATGCACATGCATAAAATTGTTTTACGCAGTTACATACGTATCATTCCGAAAAAAAAATTCATCGCCCATCCTCCCCAGTGGTGACTTTTGTCCAAGTCAGGAGTCAGGTATCTATGCTTATCAAATCATATCAGCCTAAAATGTTTACACATGTAAAAGAATACAGTGTGGTATTGTAAAGTTTCAGCAGTCTTGTTTTCAAATACTTCTTGTACAAAAGTAATGCTTTATCTCCTGGAAATATTGGAATAATTGGGTCTGCTTGTTTCAATTCTATCCCAAGTCCTTTGAATAGGAGAGACTTTATTTTAGCGTTAAAAAGTTTTTTTTTGAAACCTGTCAATCTCAAGTCTGAGAAAAAGTAAATGTCGTGTCTCTTTTTGTCTCTTAAATATCTCAAAAATCCAAAGACTAGATAAAAGACCGACTTGGGTAGATAATCATTTCCGTTCTTTTTATAAGCGTCGCATACAAAAGGCCTTATCACACAAAGTTGCGATTCCACAGCGTGTTTACGGCGTTGTAAAATTCCTGGAAAAAAATGTACAATTTTATTTGAAATCTTTATAAGTGAAGATGTCACGGCGTCCTGACGACGACCGATGCGTCTCTACGGAGCTCATGCGGCGTCTAACTGCGTTTTCACGGAGCTCTACTTGGCAGTTGACTGCGCTCTCGCTGAGTGTCCGCCGAGCGCTCATGTCGTGCTAAGAGTTTTTACCTCGCGTCTACGGCGTGCTCTGCGCGCTGACAGCGGGTACAAGACTTTTTTTTATACTTATTAGTAGATTAATATTAATTTGTACAACTGTATGGGAAACAAACAAAAATACTAGAACAAAATGGCATGAATTCCATCTTAGTCCTTCAATAGGTCTAGGAATATTCGCAAAGCTACTTTTTACATGTTCATCCACATCAGGTTAGAGAATTCTATATCGCTTGCTATTGTACAACAGCCCTTGTTCGAATTTTCGTGGTCTGGCTGACAACGCACTAGAATAACCGCCAATGAACGCAGAGGAAACGTCAAGAGAGCCCGATGAACAAAGCAACGGCTCTTTGGGTTTGCTGTGTGAATGCAGTAAAATGAAAAACAACTATTTCAAACGCTTTGGGTGCGCAATGAGAGTGCGATAGAGATGCAGTGGCATCACAAAGGACACTGAGAGGTCTCTGTTCAAGCGAAATCGACTTATCACTGCGTCTACACTGCGATTTGCTGCGTTCCTTGAACGCGCCAATGGAGCTTTCGTGGCGTTGTTGGAGACCTTACGGCGCTGTCACGGTGACCTCACTCCGTTTCTACTGCGTGTTTATCAGAACGCAGAGCCACGGCGCGTACTTTGTGCATGTTCAAAGTGCGCGCCATCACATGGCGTTCTATAATGTTCTAGGCGATCCCACCGCGACAAATGAAGATGCCGTTGCGTTGAACATTACGGCGCTTCAGGAGACTCTACTGCGTGTATCTTGGCGTTTTACATTATTTAAGGTCGCAGCGGGATCGCCATGAGGACGCAGCACCGGTGTGACAGGGGGTTAAAGCGCGTCAATAATTTCTAAGGATCTCGTCGTGGAGACATCCATATGGAGCAGTTTAGGTATTGCAAATTTAAGTGGCACACACGTATTTTTTTTTCTTAGCGCCAATTTTCGAAAATCCCAATTGCATAACAAGTGTTTCTCTTTGTATTTTGATATTTTTAAACTTTGATGTATATTTATTTACATTTATATAAGGAATTGTTCAAGAGAATTGCAATGCTCAATAATAATATGGCTATGAAATCATCCTGTTAGTTGCAAAAGGGGCTCAATGTTTTACATTAGATCGTCCGGAGAAAACAATTAACACTCTTTTCATACAGAATCTCTTCTACTACATTGTCCAAATATTTTGTATTTGATTTTATAAAGCTGATTTTATAATGGCTAGTGTTGCTCAAGTGAGCGATGTGGCCCATAGGTCTTTTGTTATTTCTTACGTTCTGGCCCTTTTTTTAACATAAGTTAGTTCAAGAAATGTTTACACGTTTGCACAGTACATTGAAATTATGTCAAAACGGGCTTGGCCCCTGTGCAGGTTTGGTCAACATATGTACAAGATGGCTGATCATTCCCCTTAAAATATCTAAATGCAAAAAAGATTTATAATAGTAAAAAGATCAAAGTACACCCCCTCCCCCTTAGTATTGTACTGCACGAACATGTAAAGAGTGTGGCTTATTTCAATGCAAAACTTAACGCACCTCTCTGAAGTGGATCGCAAGTCAGGATTCTGTGAATCTTTATCCATGTATTGTGTCTTTCGACGATTCTTTCTTACCAAGTCATAGCATGTTTGATCTTAAATTTAAAACAAATTAATTTAAAGTGAAAATATTTAAGGTGAATTGAAAAGCAAAAATTTGCGTAAATTGCAATATATCAGTTTTAATGTCTTCGAACATTAACTAGGCGAGCAAATAGCTGTCGTGCTGAAATATATACTTCCCAATCTTTAGACCTTTTGTTCAGCCATTTTTACATGTAAACAAACAGTACTACTTCACTTTACGGGGCTGGCGATGGTGTTTAGAAGACTATCAGAGGCAAGTAAAGAGACAATATCAGTAGTAAATTGTATGAAGAATTTAGTGGTACTAATTGTTTTCATATATTCTGCGAATGACTAAGGTTAATCAGTCCAGAACTAGTGCATGTTTTTGTACGCAATAAATATACACTTTTTTCAATGGATGGCACTGTAGCTCACATGTCGTCCATCCGAATTTTTTTCAGACCCAGAGCTATAAACCAGCAGCTATATTTATTGTTGTATGACATTTATATAACACAATAGTAATAACTAATACACATGCACATTGACCATGTACATAATTATGCACATGCATATATGTGTAGTATGTTTGTCAAATACCGGCATAAAATAACATATTTTTCTTGGCGTAGTATTTTTGTAGTAACCCATGATGCATTTCAACTCAGGAATGTCATTCAGCTGATTGGTCAGTTTGTTGATTACGTCAGTGCCTCATTTAGTATGTAAATTTATTCCGACGCCACAGAAAATAGTTTCCCCGACCTGTTTAAAATCGATTGGTTTTTTTTTTCGCCTACAGGGCAAACCAGTTATTGTATGTAAATTGGTAATAATCGTTAGATCATTGTTTATACATTTCCTGGCGTCCTCCTTCGCGCAACTTGTTGCGAAGAGATATGACATCGATTATGCTTCTTTGGCATTGTAAACTGACTAACTCAAAAAATTCAAGTCAATTGGTTAGATATGACATGTGGTGATAACGAACAGTGTCCAAATTCAAAAGTTCAAATGAAAAATACTTGTGTACCAAAAGTTGTTGTATTTGATGTATATATATTCGGATTTGTCACAAAAATTACCAATTAATGAATTTCCAATTTTTGCGCTGTAAATATACTCTACTTTAAGTTTATATCCAAAAAGGGATATTATATCCTGTTTGGGCAATTGGTCTCAACCTGCTATTTTAAAGTGAAAGTAAACTCAAATCTTTATATTTTGTTGGATTTATACCTTGTCGAGGTAAGAAACAAACGCTTTATAGCAATAAGAAATTAAAAGGATATCCAAAGTGAATGGCTGAAGCGGACAGGAGAATAAATTCATTCCATTTTAATCAAAACAAGCAGCCAAAATTTCGGGCAAAATTTTTCGAATTATTAGAGTGGAACGTCCATAAGAATCGGAAAATCTATTCAACATTTGTCACCAGGATTTTGTTTCTTGCTAATAACTGCAAATCTTTAACTTTGTAACTCTACCAAAAATTTGGGTTGTCTTGACGTATGACATGTCAACCCGAATTTTCCCCAATCTGATAAAAATCAGATTCTTGATCCGCTCCTTCTTTTTCTATTGTCGTAACCAAGTTAACCAGACTAAACTGACGTTATTTGAACATTGACGCGTATCAGAGTTTAACACACTTGGCAGGTAAAATTCGTACTCTTTCAACATGGCTGAAAAAATCGGAGGAGATGCGTTTTAGTGTTATGAATTGCTCATCTTATTGTTAATTTAGTTTGGCCGTTTCTTTGCAATTACAGAATAATATTATTCTTGAATATTTAAGTAATGCATCTTAATAAATAAGGTTTGCAATTTTAAATCCTGGTTTTATGAGGGTTTTGGGCAGCGTTTATGAATTTGCTCTAGTTCACTTTTAAGAAGTTTTCGGTAAGCAATCTCGTAAACATTGTTTAGTACAGCAATTCCATTGCACCCCTTGCATTATATACCACAGGAATTATTTGCTTACTTTTTGACCTGATTTAAGGAAAAAAAAACCCAAAGGAGTCAGCAGCTGCTGTAGTAAACTCGGGCGCGTACTCCTGCTGTTCACGTTATGAGGGTTTCCTTTGCTTATATTTATAATTATGACATCATGGGAGTACAAACCCGAGTTCCAGATGAAGTCGTACGAAGAAACCTCAACCACTTAAGGTCACCCTCTGGTGAACTTTGTTTTCACCAATGATATCGTGTAGCGACAATAGAAAAACAATTTAAGGAGCGGATTGAAGATCTGATTCTAATCAGATTGGAACTTTCCCATAAACTGCCGAAGCAGACTACAGATTTTTCAGCGACGTACATTTTATTATGAAACATTTAATTTGCTTAATCGAATCGTTAGTTTTAATGCTTATATGATATATGTGACAAAAATGTAGCTAAATTACTGAACTTTAAAGCATGTGTAGTGTTTTTCTGCTAGAAATAGAAGAATCTATAAAACTGAGGGGCGGATCCAGGATTGAAGTTAGAGAGGGCGCCAATTTTAGGTAGGGTGTTGGTGCCGCCTTGAGGCCCCAAGTGGGTCCACAGTAAAGCCCTTGTGCTGGGCATAGGGGCGAAGTCCCCGGAAGCTCCTGGATACTAGAGATTATGTAGGGTAAAAATGAAGTCTTCAAATTTAGACTTTTGGGATATTCCTTCTTGTGATTATACTTAAAAATTAATAAAATAATTTGCAATTTTTTAAGGTTTGCAGATTTAACCTGCAGTAATTTCATCAAAACAATAGTTTACGAATGCAAATCTATTACGTTTTTTTGTCTGTTTATACGTTAACAATAGATTTTGCTGATAAATAGAGATTCACATCTGTAAACTATAATTTACATTCGTTAACTAAATTAAGATTTGTTCACGATAGTTTCACAAATTGTGAAACTATATTTACGTGCCATATAGGGGAGATATATAATAAATTAAAAATTGGATTTCAGAAAATAAACCTTTGCGTCATTTTACTGTGATCAAAGTTATATAATGTATGCATTATATATGCCCTGATTTTTCACAAAAGAATTTGATATCCTAATTTACATGTATGCCTAAATAGTGCATTTTCCCCAATATTATTTCATGTTGCAAGATAATGCACCGCTTAACGGTGGTCGTGTTTACTTTTTAAACTTACATTTGTAGGCCTCTGCCGAATTGTAGATTGCTGGACATGGCGGATCGTGCTTTGTACAATCTGCATTAAAATTTCCTTGAATGACTCGTCCAATGACATTGTACTCTGTATAATGACCTAAAGTAACAAAACAAGCGCCTTCTAAATATTCAATTATATATCAATAATGAAAAGTAGAAACGTAAAGTTTTGATTGAACCCAAGTATTTTCTACATACATGAAAATATGTTTTGAATCTTCTTCACATAATAAAAGGACAATCTAGTTTGAAAAATTCTGAATCTATAGTTCTAGTGTTAAAAAAATTTGATATTACTTTTTTTCTTTATTCTGATTGACTAGAATGAAACAATCCAACATATCTAAAAACAATTTTACACCAATGTTAATTTCCCATCAAGATATGTTAATAAAATGAAACAAAACATTAAATTTTAGTAATTTAATACGATATGATTTAGCAACATTCTAAATAAAATATTTTTTTTCGACAAGGTAAATATTGCCCGGAGAAAGTTTATCATGTAAATTCGCGCCTAGAAAGTCCAAACACATTGAACAATTAACTGGTAAAGTTTGTATTTCTATATACAATGTACCACATTTTATTATTTTAACTGAATATAAATACCGTACCAAATATAGTTCGATTGGGTGCACACACTTCCAAAGTAGCATTCATCCAGTAATTGATCACGCAATGATATTGAAAAAGATGATGTCCTTTGCTTCTTATAGTATTTAAACAGTTGTGCTCTATTGATTCACATTTCATACTTTCGGCGGCATTTTTCCAGGATGACAGATCTTCTGGACACTGAGTAACAACTCTTACTGTCATGGCTGACTCTTCACAAAAAGTAAACGCTAACACCTTTTGATAAACAAGATATTTACAATAAACCGTATGCTTTCTCTGCATAGACAATGGTTGTGAAAACGGCGTAAGCTTAAGATCTGCTTCAAACAAGTGAATAAAATGAGTGATATGACAACACATCTGCTCCAAGAAATAAACATATCTGAAAAACACATTCCTTCTCTCCCATATTCTGCCAAAGTGTTAACTCATGAATCGATATTTGACAAAATTTTAAGTTTTCGATTATTTTAACTTTAATCTTTCAAAATTTAAAATTTATACATTTTTTATTAAAAGTAACAAGCACGTAGCATTGTTTTGAAATTAGTTAGTAGAAATTGGCAAGCAATAAATATGGAAAATACCAACTTCACTAAACCTAAAAATGAGAATGACGCTAACTTCTCAAACTATAAATTCCTAATCCAAAAATGAGGAGGGGTGCCAGTTCTCTGTACATTTATTTTGTAAATTTAGATTTTATTCTATCAATATATGTAATATGCCTCACTTTGAAAAAAGGGTTGATCCAAAAGTAATGTCAAAAATGCGTTAAAAACGTGCACAATCGGCGTAAAGTGACAAAAATTAGTAATGTGAATTATATACTTATTTCAATTCAAAGATAAAAAATCTCAATACATTATGATAATTACTTATGAAGATAACATATTTCAAAAAGCGCAAGGTGAGGATAATGGTTGCATGCTGACAAAGTCATTATTTGATTTTTAGCGTAATGTAAAAAAATTCACAACGTTGTCTTTAACAAAGAATTGGCCACGATGCCCTATTCACAATTTTTATCATTATTTTTCATTGAATAAATTGATAATATGTTTGAGTTCGATAAAGCTACATGTATATATTGGATTGTATTACAGTGTGGCCAGTTTTGTCAATGGATCAACAAAAAATCTCGAATGCAGCCTTATACCTAGCGGAGCCTGTACCTCTATTCGCATGCCCAGCCTTTTACTTCCTCGATCTAGAGACAAAAAGCACCACGTAGTTACCCAAAATTAACATCAAGGTTCTCTTAATTTTTCAAACAATAGGAAAAAGTTAATGTTATATTTGTTTTTAAAAATTGTGTTTTGGGAGCTTTTGCAAATTTTGAATCATGTTATTTAGTCTAAAAAAAACCACCATTGAATAGGACGAAAATGTCTGAAGCGGCGTTTTCAGGTATATGTCATATTATAAACATTTATATCTTTTTAAATATTCAATGAAATTTAATCAAAGTATTAAGTCAAATTAGAATTATGATTAGACAAATTTTGATAGATCATGTTTTATAGTACAGCGCCATTAAGTGTGCATTGTTTGACATGACTTTTGGATCAACCATTGCACGTATACGACGGACCTAATACCTAAAACGAGTGATTGTTACGAACATTGAATTATCAATATTACGTCACGGTCACTAAAATTCAATGAAAAAATACTTCTGACTATTCTACTTATATACATGTAACAGTATTGTGTTGTGCATGTACTATGTCTAAATAGTAGTCAGGGTTTGGTGTTGATACATGTACATAGTGCACAAGCCGGAGGCTCAATTAATTAATTTGATTATTTATTTTAAAATTGCTTGATATCAATTATACGTGTTTACGGTTTATATATAGAAAAACCACCAGTAACAATATTGGGCTGGTGCGGCTTCACGAGAACGTAATGCTTTTACGTGTCAATAGCTTGCAACCCGCTGTCGGCGCGCGTAAGACTTTCGTTCAAAACATTTGCTGTGCTCTATTTCGGCATACATAGCTTACGCTATGTAACCCCTTTGAATACCATGCAAAAAAAGATGCGTATGGAATATAGATCGAGTGAACAAACTGATAGAAGGCATAATAATAATCAATACACACTTTAAAGGATTTACAGTGCATGTAGGGGCTGACCTCGCTTTAATTTAACATGATAAAATAGTTCTTACGCTTTTTAACATTATTTTAACATTTCTTAAGAGGAAGTCACTTCCGTATAACCATCTACATAGATTAGTTAACAGAGTTTGAGCCTGTGAACAAATCATTAACTGTCCGATCCGCTTCAATACTCATGAAAAATAGAGTAAAACCGCCCTAATGTGCTCAAGTGTAGAAGTATTTTATCATAAAAACACGCAAAACACTGTAACAGTTGTTTTGTTCATAAATCAACCTCGACATTGCACAGTACTTTTCTTTAAAAAATTAAAGATAAAGAACAGCACATCGCATTTTGGCATGTGCCCCCGTAAAAACGAAGTCGATGACATGGTTATTTTTAAAATGATATTAATTCAAAATCATCATAAAAGTATCATATTTCAATTTGGACAGAAAATCTGTAGCAGAATTTATTAAAAATTATTGTTTTTCTTTCATCACAAGAACGCTTTTTCCCCATTATGTTTAATTGAAAAAAGAGAAGTAATTTTTTTTTTAAATGGTCCCTACTAAAAATCTTATTCGATTTTTTATGTTATTTTTTATTGATTTTGATATGTTTTTAGTAACTCTATAACTCATATAAAATTTAAACATCAACAAGTTAAAGTTATAAACTGACGTTTAGACATTTACCTCAGCGTTCATGTAGGTACACAACATAAATAGTAGTAACACAATTGTTGACATGTCTTCTATCAAATTACTGGTGTTGTCAGTGAAAGTGTTAACACAGCTGAAAATATTAATTAAAATAATTTTCACGCATTAAAATAAAACAAGCTACCCGATTTGTAGTCATATGCATTTAAACTAGGTTTTGACAGTTTGCGTAAAGCGTAAATTGTTTTAACCCTATTTAATGTTAAATTCAGTCTTATTAAAACCATCCCTCTTCACACTAGCTGACGAGTGTAAGGTTCAGATTCAGATTCATTTATTTCAATCTCAAAACCCCTATACAATGGTATAAAGAGACTATAAAATACATAAACATTCAAGATTTTCTAATTAAATAACAACGGCATACGTGAAAATACAAGTATAAAGAAAGGTAGCCTATGTTTTAAAAAATGTGAAGTACAGAAACTATAAGGAGTAGGGGTGGTTTCAATCAGATTGTGGTAAGGGGGTACGTGACATCTGTCGATATTAATGTCGATAAGGTACATAAAAGTACAAAATACTTTCTCTGGTTTAGAATGTTCAAATTTCACAATATTTGACCAAACAATATGTTAAAAAACTTTCTGGAAAGGTAAAAAAATTTAAAAGCCCTGAGTGGGATTCGAATCATGATGTACAGATTGGTAGTGAACGCTCTAACCCATTGCGCTACACTGTTATATACCAATTTCTGGAAAGAAAAGATTTTTATAAATTTATACTCAATTTTATTGTTTATTTCGTCAGGAAGTACGTCACAATATGGAGGTGTCCCATACCACCTTAAATTAAAATTTTCAACACAGATAAGAGATAAACGATCTTATTAAAATTAGATCTTTGATCCGCTCCGACAAAATTCGATCTTAACAAAGATCTTAAGACATGCCATGCATACATGGCATGTTTTTATACAGCGAAGTTAAAATTTGTCGGAGCGGATCAAAGAGATTGAAAAGACGAACGAAGTCAGCAATTTCAAAATCTGAAATGAATAGTGATAAAAAAAAATGGATAATTATAGCTTTGCGATTTTTTTTATTAATTAAAATGTTGACGTACTTTTGATCGAAATAAACAATAAAGTCAAGTTAATTTTATAAACTTATTCTTTTCCGTTATTGTTACCCAAAAGCATATATAGTGCAATTAATTGGTTAGAGGGCTAACTACAGTAAGAATCTGTAAGTTATAAGTTCGATTCCCGCTAGGGCTTTTAAAAGTTTTACATTTCCAAAACATTTTAAAACAATTTTTGGTAAATATTGTAAAATCTGAAAATTTTAAAACGATTAAAGTATTTTAATCATAATGTACTATTATCCACATTAATATCGTCAGGTGTCCCATAACATATTTAAACTTACTTATTAAAAGAGGAAAAGAATCATAGAATTTACCTGTAGAGTTTAAGTGTACGAGCCCAACTTCACATGTAATGTGATAAAAGCCTGTTAAAGTCGCCTCTATATATGTATATAGAGGTAGTCCCTCGAATTAGATCTTTCGTAAAATAAAGTTAACTCTTTTACCAGGTAAAGGCTTCCTTTTAATGGTTTTAACGGAAAGTACCTTTTTCTAAAAATAGATATTTAAGAGTCTCTCTAAACCTGTATACTGTACGATTTCATATTTTTATCTACGTGTATAACCACTGAATGTTTCAGGGATTCAGGAGAACTGCATGATCAAGGAATAAAAATAAAGAACTCTGTGGATATGCAATGTAGTATGTGTAGTGTTATTGAGAAGATATGTTTATAATTAGGGATGGCAATCGATTACAGAATTGCTAATTGCCCGGTTAATCGCAATTTGTTCCGACCGATTAATCGGTAACCGTTACTAACAAATTGCACATTTTTTTCTTATAGTTCTATATTTTTATTTCATTAACTGTCATTTTATTTCAGAAAAAATTTATTTCAAAATCAAAAATTTTTATTTTTTAAATTTATATCCCATTTGGGCTATTATATCCCAAACATGCTATTATGTCCTATTTGGGCGATTGGTCTCAACCGGTTTACGATGAAGTTTGTGTGTAACTAGATTATTTAAAAGATAGTGTACAACGCAGCCAGTAGCATCATTATTTCGAGTGGGGGACCTGCTTACCCCAAACATATTGACAAGCTAAAAAAAAAAAAGCTTACTTCATTAAACCTCACATTTTCATTCGGAGGCGGAAGCTGATAGGGGACAGTTACCTTGTTATTATAACATTATTAAGTTGAAGGGTGACTCGCTTAAACATTTCATTTCACGTGCAATTGAATCAAGAAATCAAGAAATGCTTCCCGGAGTGGATGGGGATAGTTAGGAGAGTACATGAATTATGTAAATAAAAAATTATTTGCGGGGTAAATAGGTACTTTTGTTTCTTTATATGTATAATTGGCAACCCTCCCTTTTGATAAAATTTTGGCTAAAAAAATTCATACTATACAGGAGACTTTACGGTAGCTTTGTTTTGTTGATAGGGTGTGGTGCAGCTTGCCATTGCTCTGTCGGAGGAACCAGAGGACCACATCCAGGCTGCTGCGGCTTGGGCATTAGGACAGATCGGTCGCCACACTCAAAAACACGCCAAGGCTGTGGCGGTGGCTAATGTATTACCCAAGCTCCTCCAATGTTACCTCAGAGCAGACGCTTCAGAAGATCTTCAGACTAAGGTTAGTGCATATAGATGCAATGATATATCAATGTTGGAAATCTCCCCCTCTGTGTTTGTGTATACATGACTGTATTGTGTTTACAAAAATGTGTGGGCCATCTTGTTACTCCTTCAAGTCCCTTATATCGTAAAGAAATAATGAAATGAATTAAATAGAATATTTTTAACAGCTAAGTTAAGTGTCAAAGGGTCGGGTCGAGGCTTTCAAATCAATTTTGATTCCATAAAAAGTTTCTGAATTAATGCTTCAATTCTTCATTACTGTCTGAAGGTGATCATAGAGGATTTCAGTATTATCATGCAATACTCAATTTTTTTTCAGAGCAAGAAAGCCCTAAGAACATCCTACAGAAATGTGTCCATTTACCAGCCCTCGAACCTCTTCTCCACGACGCACCTCCAAACATCCTCAAGCACGTTGTCGGACAGTTCAGCAAAGTTCTACCCCACGACTCCAAAGCCAGACGCCTATTTGTCACGAGTGCCGGTCTCAAAAAGATACAAGAAATCAAGGCGGAACCAGTCTCTCCACTGGCTGAATACATCAACCCGATCAACAACTGCTACCCAGAGGAAATTGTCAAGTATGTAGTCATTCCATGTTTAATTTATATTATTCACTGTTATTGTATGATTGTAGGTAATAACTGTACCTATTCCATTTTTTTTTTATCTTAGACTTTCCATTGAATAAAATAAATTTAAAGTGGTTTCTAGATACAATACTGTGGATGAATATGGCCTTTTTGGTTTCTTTTGTCCTTCTTTTTGTGTTAATGAGGGTGAATAGTTTGTTTAAACCTTTAAATCAAACTCTCAAAAAAAAAATTTGACAATGTGTAGTGAAATCCAAAGAAATCTAAATCATAAATTTCCGCATATATTATGGGGAAGAATTTGACAGAAATTTCATGAATAGGAGATAAATGAAGCATGATAAAGTATTCATTTGTCTAAGTGAGGGTTATCCCCCCTTATCAAGGGATCACTGACATTAAAAATAACTTTTAATTATAAATTTCTGCAGTCTTATTTTATCAGACTTAAATCTTCTTAGTCACATAAAATATTACTGTAGAAAAAAAAAATTATTTATTTACTTAATATTTATATATAAATTGTTTTAATTGCAGATACTACTCTCCTGGATATTCCGACACTCTGCTAGAGCGAGTGAAACAGTACCAACCCAGCAAATAAACTAGGACTACCATCTTAATAAAATCATCAAGTGCAAAAAGGACACAAATAAACAAGTGCAAATAGGACGCTGAAAAATTTATGTGACAAAAAATCAGACAAGAAGAAGATGGAAGAATTTCTTTTTTTCTGTTTTTCTGTTGTTTTTTAGAGAAGTTTACTTGAAAATTATAGCATTTACATGTTATATTAAATGGGGGTGCTGTTAATTTATAAAAGGTTATTTTAAAATTGGTGACTTTTTTTACCCAAATAGTTGAAGAATCTTATAAGAAGTTTTAAGAATTCGAAGTTTTTTTAATAATTTGTTAATGTGAATTTAAATTATATGTATGTACATGCATTACATTATAACTGTTTTTGAATTAAACTAAAATTTCCCAAATAATCTATGGTATGAATATTTGTAATGAACATTATTGTAAAAAAAACTATCACTTCAGAGCTATGTACATGTATATATTATTATATATAAATATCTATTTTAGTGAAAAAAAGCAGGATTACAAGTATTTCAAAAGATGATTGAAATTTTAATTAATGTTATTACTTATTACTATTACTGATAACATATAATTATACAATTAAATTTTCTTAATCTTTAGTATCTGTATTTTTGTCATTTCACAAAATAGGAAATTCTTATACTTTTTTGATAGAATTATGCTTCACAACTAATACTGTTATAAATAAAAATGAAAATTGTACACAAAGATGTTGATGAACTCAAAATCAGATTTTAGAGGCGTAATAATGCGAAAACGGGCGAAATAACGTCTTTTAAAATGCATAACGAGGAAAAAGCACAATAATGCGAAGATAGACATCATATCACCTTTAAAAAAAAAAGATGAACAGTTTTTAACGAGTTTCAAAAAGGCTTGATTAGGCCCTTCTAAAAGACATAATAAGACATTTTTCAAACAAAAGACATAATAATTTCCAAAATGCGTAATAACACATGTCAAATGCGGGAAAAAAGACGAAATTATCTCTTTTCAAAAGACGTGATATTACGCGAAAAGTATTTTTTTTCATCCATTTATGTTTAAATGGTATGTTTATCGAGTTATGTTCATATCTAATACAATAGGATTTTTAAAATAACGTTAGTATTAATCCAATTTACAGATACAAAAAACTACCAATATAAGAAGAAATATGCAGATATAAAAAAAAATGAAAAAAATGAAAAAAAAACAAAAAACAAAAAACAAAACAAAACAAAAAAGAACGATACACACGTCAATTCATCCATATGCAGGGTTTGTGCTCAATTGCATTAAACAACTAAAATAAATGGTCATAACGCCGAACTTTATTTGAAAATAATTTTTGGAAAAACACTGCATGTTCAAAAGAAAAATGTAAATCAATTAATCTGCGACGCCGGAATTCATGCACACTGAACATCTCGCCTATATTTGGGTAAAAAATGGAATCTTTAATCCAGGAACTTCCTTCTTATTACGCTGAATTAATTTTTCCTTTGAGCAAGGATAATAATTATACTTTAATATCTTGCAAATCTTCCGAATCTTTTGATTCATTATCAAATAACATCCACCCAATCGCAAACTCTATTCTATCTTTTCACGAGGTATCTATAAATACATGTTTGAAGGATATATATAAGCTGAAAGAACATACTTTAATTCCACAATAATCAACTATATTAGGAATACACAATAAGCAATATTTCTCACTGTGCTAAAGATTCTGGCCGACGGAAAGTGTATACTTGATATGTTGTTCGTGCTGGTTTTAACGTAAATAATGTTTCTTCTAGACCCATCTTCTTCTGTATTTTTGGAAATGACACTCAAAATTGATGCAAATAACCAAAACATGATTCCTATGGACACCAGATACGACATCGAAGCCGCGTATGACGTCAGTCTTTTTACCTGCTCCTTCAAGTGTCTTCTGAACCATCCGTATTGCTGCGCAATTCTGTATAACGAAATCTCGAGATCATGTCGAGTTCTGAATAGTTTTCTATATGAAGGTTCGGTTATGACGTCACCGGGAGAAACATGGACATTTCTAACTAAAGAGCAAGGTTTTAAAGCGTGACAAGCTTGTCATATGTATTATAATTTTGAATTTGCATCCACCCCAGGCGCGGATCTAGGATTTTTTTCCTTTTGGAGGGGAGAAGGATTCAACCCTCACCCCCCCCCCCCCCCCCCACAAAAAAAACTCCAACTTCTACTTAGTTTCTTTCATATAAATTTACAAGGAAGGATAAAAAAGTCTTCCTTGCAATCGAAATGATAATCTTGGGATGGAAACGGTGGGGTAGGGGTTTTACACCCCTTTCGGTTTTTTATCCGCATGCACTTAGCAAACTCAAAATTTATAATATGACAAGCCTTTTGTCATCTGCTTTTGCAATAATAGCCATAACCTCTGTACATGTAACTTAATAGAATGTATTTACTGTTTTCTTTTCAGTCTGTCCCAGTGGATGGTTCCCATTCAACGGTCACTGTTACTCTTTTGTAGAGACGAAGTTTAGTTGGAACATTGCTGAGGTAAGTTGGCCTAATTTGGTATCATATCTAAATTTTGCTAAACATGGGCATTTATAGTTCATGCATACAGTATATTTGTATAACACATTTTCAGATATCCTGTGTGAAGAATGGTTCGTATTTAATAGAGATTGGTTCGGAATCTGAAAACAAATGGGTCGTGAATTTTTTCGTCTTATCCAAACTACCAGGTGAGATCCCATGCTTGATTTTATACCGGTACTTTTTTTTCCTTTGTCCAACGATCAGTACTGTAAACCAACTTTCATTCTCGCGAGACATTTCGCGAGTTTCGCGAGAGTCTCGTCGTCCCGAAAATTTCTCACCGCAAACCAACTCAGTCCCCAAGTGTGGTTGGTATTTTATTTTTCAGATAATCTACATCTTAATCGCGAAAATAAGTCGCCGCACAAGCCAATTTATTTCCAGTAAATCGCGAAATAAAGTCGTCGCAAAAAAAGTTGGGTACATTATATCGACGTGTTAACAAAAAACACATGTTTTGCAAAATGATTTATTAGCAAGTGGGGTTAATCTACCTAAAATTATAAACTAATACAACTGAGAATATAGTTTTTTTTTTCCTGTAAAATATAGAGTTTTACTAGATGACCAGTTATCATTATATGATAATATTTAGAATTCATTCTGATGAAACAGTACAGGAATTTGCATTCTAATTAGACATCAGGATATATACACTGTCATATTGATATAATTTATTTCATTTATTTATCAATATGTATTAAACTATGCTATTTCGTCAGATATAATCATGTAATTTCTGTACAATCGTAGCAGGCTTTTTTTTTTTTATTATTGTTTTTGCTCTTTAAAAAAAAACACAGAAAAATGTGCGGAATATACGGAATGCGCTTTTTGGATTGGGTTTACGGATCAGGATTTGGAGGGAACGTTCACATGGAAACATAATAACGAGAACAGTAAATACACCAACTGGGGGAAAGTTGAGCCAAACAATGCAGGCAACGAAGACTGAGCCGTTATTCTGGCACCATCGATATCTTACGAATGGAATGATGACAAATGTCCATATCTGATGATGTCCGTTTGTGAAATGGATATAACTGTGTAATTTTTGTTTATTGAAACAAGATGCATATATGTCGTTACATGATTGGGGAAAATCAAGAAGGTTGGGTGGTCGTGGTCAAAGGACAAGAGCGTACAAGGCGTTAAATATCCCCCATTTGGATCAATAAAAAAAACTTTATCAAATGTTGCTAAAATATTTATTTTTGGCTTGTATACATTGTTTATACTATAAATTCAAGATGATTGTCAATAACGTGCTTTCAATCTGTAATCACAAGAGATATAGGTTTCCAAATTAAACCACACGACGTTTTATGCCTAAATCTTGACCATTTAGTGTGATAAATTGCCCATTTTTGGTATGAATGGGTCTAGACTCCATCCTAAAAGTACTTTTATTAAAAGGATAAGTTTTTATTCTATTTTATTATTTATTTATTAAAGTGGAGTCTAGACCCATTATGGGTCAAAATTCATGGTTTTTACAAAAACTTGAAACTTTATTTATAATTGTCAAAACTAGAAAAGTTATTCACAGTGACTGATATGTGTCAAAGTATCTCAGTGTGATAGGCGGAGTATTGTAGACAGTACTTCTTGGCTGAGAGGATGTTCGAATCGATTTGCTTCCTTTTAGGTAAAACATTATTTTCCAATTTTTATATAATAGAATTACTTTAGAAAATACATATTTAAACCCCTTCAGATAGCGATAAAAATGTATATAATGTTCTTGCTCTGTCCAAATAATATCAAATAAACAATAGCGCTAATACAGTCAGAGATTGTTTGCGATCGCCTTGTAATGTTAAAAAAAAGAAATGAAACTAAGGTAGAAAAGTGTAAAGTATAAATGTATGTTTGTTAATGGTCAGATAATGCAGTTCTATATTATACATGTACTGGGGCACACCTTCAAATGTAAGATTCTATTATATGAGATGTACATAAGTCGTTTAAATATCCTAGGTGCGGGGGATTCGACAGGCATTGTACGCTCTTCTCCTTTTTAAGGCTTTATTAATCTCCTTTAGAAGGGGAGCTTCGTACAAAGATACAGGAAAATTTAAATATTTTTAGAAATTTAAGGCTAAAATATTTGGGATTTTTCTTTACTGAATAATAGTCTAGTATATGATCGAAAAAATCAAATCTAAAATATTAAAAATGTCTGATGGTTAAGTTGATGACAATCCAGCCTTCTTAATCGTATATGAAAACGAGTTACATACATGTATATATTATAATTGTCTTATGGAATATTAGTATAATGAATGCCAGTAATAGTTTTACAATAAATTGCTGGGTACACATGTACCAGATCAAATCGAAGATGCATATATGTGATTCTGTAAAGTCAGAAATATAAAAGATGGAAAACAAACTTCATTTCTGTGGGACTAGTATATAGCCAAATCCCAAGTTTAGTTTGGATGTAGCGATGCTAATTTTGATATGTAGCTGGTTTACAAATCGCTATCACAGTCATGCACATACTTAGACCGATTATCTCAATACCCGTGCGGATATTATTTGAAACATGGACAGGAGTATGAGGGCCAAATTTTCAGTAAGTCTGTAAAATAAAAAAGAATAATTTAAGACAAATGACTTTTTATGGAAAATAAAAGACACTAGAATAACATATTTGGGAGTTACATAAATATGTTACTAGTATGTTGTATAAAATATAACGGAAATATACTATTTGATGAGCTCTGCTAATAAGTCTGCTAATGATCTGAATTAGTAAGTTTAACTAACGATTAATAAAACTATGTAAAATTCAAATGATTATGCAATTTAAACATAACTTGCGTATGTATTGATAACTTAATATGCTAATGCAAAACACCCCCCCCCCCCAAAAAAAAAAAAAAAAAAAACAACAAAAACAACAACAAAACAAGCAATTAAACAAACAAAAACACAAAACAAAACAAAAACAGTTAAAGAAAAACCAAATTAAAATCACATTTAAAACAAAACCCAAAATCTTAAAGAATTATACAGTACGAACATGTGAAAACATTGATTTGTTTAGTGTGACCTGTCTCAGCATTTTAAAATCAATTCCAAAACATTTTAAAGCACCTCTCTGACGTCGATCGTAAATCCGGATTCTGCGAATCTTTATCCTTGTATTCTGTCATTAGACGATTTTTTCTTACCAAGTCATAGCATGTTTGGTCTATAATTTTAGAAAAAGAATATTTAATTTCTATAAAAAATATTTAAAAGTAAGTTTAAATGCAAAAAACGTACAAAAAGCACAAGAGAGTAATTTGTAAACATGTGCATATTTCTGAAATCGGTAAGCTTCTATTTTTCGAACAAAAGATTAACCAGTTATTGAATTTTTTTTTGCTGTAAATGTGTAAATCTTTGTTTCTGTACGAGGTCCATTTTTTTAAGGTCTTCCGTTTCCAACGGAAGACCTTATAGTGATTGTAGTGTTTTTTCTTTATTTCTTTCTTATTATTATTATTTTTTTCCCCTTTTTTGTCGGCAGAATATCTCAGA
>WFKH01002636.1:29759511-29774350 GCA_016163765.1 Magallana hongkongensis | reverse complement strand
GGTCAAGAGATTTGGCGCTTTTTGTCGCTGACTTTAGGGGAAGAGTTGTGGTCAGGAGATTTGGCGCTTTTTGTCGCTGACTTTAGGGGTAGAGTTATGGTGAAGAGATTTGGCGCCTTTTGTCACTGACTTTAAGGAAAGATTTATGTACAGGAGATTTGGGGCTTTTTGTCGCTAACTTTAGGGAAAGAGTTATGTGCAGGAGATTTGGCGCCTTTTGTCGCTGACTTTAGGTGAAGAGTTATGTGCAGGAGATTTGGCGCTTTTTGTCGCTGACTTAAGGGGGAGAGTTATGTACGGGAGATTTGGTGCTTTTTGTTGTTGACTTTAGGGGTAGAGTTGTGGTTAAGAGATTTGGCGCCTTTTGTCGCTGACTTCAGGGGAAGAGATGTGGTCAAGAGATTTGGCGCTTTTTGTCGCTGACTTTAGGGGAAGAGTTATGGTCAAGAGATTTGGCGCCTTTTGTCGCTAACTTTAGGGGAAGAGTTATGTGCAGGAGATTTGGCGCCTTTTGTCGCTGACTTTAGGGGAAGAGTTATGGTCAAAAGATTTGGCGCCTTTTGTCGCTGACTTTAGGGGTAGAGTTGTGGTCAAGAGATTTGGCGCCTTTTGTCGCTGACTTTAAGGAAAGAGTTATGTACAGGAGATTTGGCGCCTTTTGTCGCTGACTTTAGGGGAAGAGTTATGTGTAGGAGATTTGGCGCCTTTTGTCGCTGACTTTCGGGGAAGAGTTATGTGCAGGAGATTTGGCGCCTTTTGTCGCTGACTTTAGGGAAGAATTATGTGCAGGAGATTTGGCGCTTTTTGTCGCTGACTTTAGGGGAAGAGTTGTGGTCAAGAGATTTGGCGCCTTTTGTCGCTAACTTTAGGGAAAGAGTGGTGGTCAAGAGATTTGGCGCCTTTTGTCGCTGACTTTAGGGGTAGAGTTATGTGCAGGAGATTTGGCGCTTTTTGTCGCTGACTTTAGGGGAAGAGTTATGTGCACTGACTTTAGACGTAGAGTTATGTACAGGGGATTTAGTGCCAAAGTACAAGAGATTTTGTACCTTTGTTGTTTACTTATGCTTACTAGATAGTTTGCTTCATATTTCGTGACTCCTTGCATAAAAGATTAGCCCTCTAAAGTGAGAGCAACTGTATAATCGATTTTTTTAAACATTCGTTGGTTGATACTATAGGTATATATAAAGGCGACTTTAACGGGCTTTTATCACATTATATGTGAGGTTGCTTGTGGCTCGTACAATTAAACTCTACAGGTAAATGCTATGATTCTTTTTCTCTTTTTATAAGTTATATTAGTATAAATGTCATATAGTCACGTACTTAAGGTGGTATTGGACACCTGACGATATTAATGTGGATAAAAAAAACATTATAATCAAAATACATTAACCGTTTTTAAATTTTCAAATATTACAATTTTTACCAAATATATGTTAAAATGTTTTGGAAAGGTACAATTTTTAAAAGCCCCAGCGGGATTCGAACTTATAACTTATAACTTACAGAATCCTACTTTGTAGTTAGCCCTCTAACCTATTAATTGCGCTATACGCTGTTGGATAACAGTTACGGAAAAGAACAGGTTTAACAATTATGCTTGACTTTATTGTTTATTTCGATCAAAAGTACGTCAAATTTTTTAATAAATAAAAAAATCGCAAAGCTATAATTATGCATTTTTTTTTTATCACTATTCATTTCATATTTTGAAATTGCTGACTTTTCGTTCGTCTTTTCAATCTCTTTGACCCGCCCCGACAAATTTTAACGTCGCTATACAAAGACATGACATGTATGGGATGTCTTCAGAGGCCTGTTCAACAGAGCGAGCGCTCGCCAAATTTTGCGAGCGGTCGCGAGCGCTCGCACTGTTGAACACGCCTCTGATCTTTGTTACGATGGAATTTTGTCGGAGCGGATCAAAGATCTGATTTTAATCAGATTGTTTATCTCTTATATGTGTATTTGGGGTAATCTGGTAATTGCATGACCCTATTCAAATTGTTTAATTTTTTGTATACCTAATTTCATTATACATACAAAATGTTTGTATAACAGCGTATTTGCTACTAACTATTTTTAATAAGTACCATGCATACGGATTTCCTGGTTAAAATGCTTGTACACGTTTATTGTTATCACTGTGTTTAAACATCTACTTGTTATTTTCCGTTAATCAAGTTGACAAGAGTCAAATAATGCAAATTCTAATTATTGATTGTATTTTTTTTTCATCGGGATTCCAAACAAATTTCTTCTCTCGCATTTCATATTATGCGCATGAACAGTATATATTTCACTCTTTTTTAAATTGCTGGATTTTCTATCATTAAAATTATACTATTAGATACTGATTCCGACTGCTTTAAAGTCAATTCGTTTCAATTGGCTGTTGACATAAAAGAGGCACGTTACCATCCAATGAAATCAAATACTCAAAACTTGATTGACAGGTTCAGCCAGTTAGTCGATGTCCGATGTTATGTGTGGTATTTGCACACAATCTTATCGTGTAAAAAATGCATGCTTATTACAACATCACAGCGTCATTTATAGTTGATTCGGAATTTTGTTCTATAAAAGTCATATTTTTTTTATAACTGTATAAAGCATTCCACTATTGTACCGGTACGGAAACATCATAGTCAGACTTTATCGGCAGTCTCCATTTTGAACTGACTTATCCTTTTGTTTGTTGAAAAAGATTACAATTTTTATTAAAAGATAATGCAAATGAATGTATATTGTTTTCGGTTAAAGGTTAGGAATGAATTCTAATAAAACATTTCACACGGTTCTCGCACGCTTTGCTCGTAACGCTTTACACACCTGATGTGACCCGCAATTCACGACTTCGTTGTAATAGTAACAATATTTTTTCGTGCAAACATTTTGCTGAATGAAAAAAACTCAACAATTAAAATTTTTAATTCTAAAATTACAAGTTCTCAATCGTAAAGGAATAGAAAACAGTAAAATTACTGGGTAACGGGAATATGCGTTGGATTATGATTTCGACGGCCGACGAGGGGGTTAAAATCGCGTGACGTCGTTATGGTCATTGTAAAAAAAATAATTCTAAAAAAAAAAGATATTGAAAAGGTAATAAAATTTCAAAACTTTATTTTCATTAAAATATGTTGCAATTTTAATTTGATAAATATTAATCATGATTACACATCTTTTCGTCAAAGAAAAAAAGTATTTTACCCTGCGTGATTTGCAGCGCCAGAGTTACTTCCCCATAGTGATTTGGCGGGAAAAAAATATTTTTAGAAACTACATACCCTTACCTATCAAATGAGTACAAAAAATATATACCTTACCAGGCATCATTTTTTGGTCAATTGTACATCTGATACCTTAACACAGTCTTATTGAAACCAACCCTTCTCCTTACACTCGTCAGCTAGTGTAAGGAGAAGAGAGATGGTTTTATTCAGACTGATTTTAACATGAAATAGGGTTAAATCAATTTGCGCTTTACGCAAACTGCCAAAACCCAGTTTATATGCATATGACTATAAATCGGGTATTTTTTTTTAATGCGTAAATTTTTTTTTTAATTTTTCAGCTGTGTTAACACTTTATTGCTCCAGTAAAGTGATGGGAGACATGGCAACGATTGTGTTACTACCGTTTATAATGTACACATACATGAACGCTAAGGTAAATGTCTAAACGTCAGTGTAAAACTTTAATTTGTTGAAGCTTATAATAACAGAATGATTTCTCTTTTAAGGACGACGGACCTAATTCATTTCTACATTAGTGATTTTCATGAAAATTTTATATGAGTTATAGAGCTACTAAAAATATATCAAATCAATGAAAAATAAGATAAAAATCAAATACAATTTTAAGTAGGGTCCATTTTAAAAAAGTTGCTTCTATTACTTCTCTTTTTTAATTAAACCTAATGGGGAAAGCGTTCTTGTGAACGAAATAAATAATTTTAAAGAAATTCTGCTTAGATTTTCTGTCCAAATTGAAATATGATACTTTTATGATGATTTTGAATTAATATTATTTTAAAAAATGACCATGTCATCGACTTCATTTTTACGGGGGCACATGCCAAAGTGCGCTGTGCCTTTATTTTTCTTCAATTTTGCAAGAAAAGTACTGCGCAAGGTCTCAGGAAAAGGTTTATATACATCAATTTGAGGTAGATTTATGAAAGTACAACTGTTACAGTGTAATGCATATTTTTATGATATAATACCTCAAAACTTGAGCACAAGGGCGGTTTTACTCTATTTTTCATGAGTATTGAAGCAGATCGGTTTCTAAATGATTTGTTCACAGGCTCAAACTATGTTAACTAATCTATGTAGATTGTCATAAATAACTTGGGCTAATACAGAAGTGTGACATCCTTAAAAGAAATGTGTGCATGTTAAAATAATGTTGAAAAGAGTATTTTATCATGTTAAATTATAGCGTGGTCAGCCACTACATGCAATATTTAAAGTGTGTATTGATGATTATTATGCCTCCTGTCAGTTTGTCACTCTATATTCCATACGCATCTACTTTCGCATGGTGAACAAAGGGGTTACAGAGCGTAGCTATTAATTAATGCCGACATAGAACACGTCATGCAACGTTTTGAACGAAAATCTTACGCGTGCCGATAATGCAATAATTCTTTATTTTTTTTTTCAAAGTGACGCAGATTACATATGATACATGTAGGATAAAATTTAAATTTACAAAATAAATGAACAGAGAACTGGCACCCTTTCCCCATCCTTGGATTAGGAATGTAAGGCTTTGTGAAATTAGCGTTCCTCCCCTTTTTAGGTTTAATGAAGTTAGTAGTTTCCATTTTTATTGCTTGTCAATTTCTACTATAACTAATTTCAAAACGATGCTGCGTGCGTGTTAGTTTTAAGAAAAAACTGTATTAATTTTAAGTTTTGTAAGAAGGCATGTGTGCTTCAGATAGGATATGATTTATTTCTTGGAGTAGATATGTTGTTAAAGACCTCATTTTATTCACTTGTTTGAAGCAAATCTTAAGCTTACACCATACACACAACTATTGTCTATACAGAGAAAGCATACGGTTTATTGTACATATAAATATCTTGTTTATCAAAAGGTGTTAGCGTTGACTTCTTGTGAAGAGTCAGCCATGACAGTAAGAATTGTTACGCGATGCCCATCAGATTTTTCATCATGGAAAAATTCCGCCAAAAGTATGAAATGTGAATCCATAGACAACAACTGTTTACATACTATAAGAAGCAAAGGGGATCATCGTTTTCAATACCATTGCGTGATCAATACCTGGATGAATGCTACTTTGGAAGTGTGTGCACCCAATCGAACCATATTTGGTAAGCTATAATATACTCAGTTAAAATAATAAAATGTGGTATACAGAAATACAAACTTTACCAGTTAAGTTTTCCATGCGTTTGGACTTTCTGGACGCGAATTTTTATGATAAGCTTTATCCGGGCACTATATGCCTTGTTGAAAGAAAAAAAATATTTTCCTTAATTCAATGTTTTGTTTTATTTTATGAACATATCCTGATAGGTAATTTAACTTTGGTGTTAAAATCTTTTTAGATATGTTGGATTGTTTCATTCTAGCCAACCAGAATTAAGAAAAAAATATATTAATTTTTTTTTAACAATAGGTCTACAGATTCAGAATTTTTCAAACTAGATTGTCCTTTGTTTATGTGAAGAAGTTTCAAAATATATTTACATGTATGTTGAAAATACTTGGGTTCAATCAAAACTTTACTTTTCTACTTTTCATTATCGATATATACCCGGTAATTGAATATTTAGAAGGCACTGTTTTATTACTTTAGGTTATTGTACAGAGTACAATGTCATGGGACGAGCCATACAAGAAAATTATAATGCAGACTGTACACAGCATGATCCGCCATGTCCATCAATCTACAATTCGGCAGAGGCCTATAAATGTAAGTTTTAAAAGTAAACACGACCACCATTAAGCGGTGCATCCTCTTGCAACATGAAATGATATTGGGGAAAATGCACTATTTAGGCATACATGTAAATAAGGATATCAAATTCTTTTATGGAAAAATCAGGGCATATATAACGCATACATTATATAACTTTAATCACAGTAAAATGACGCAAGTGTTTATTTTCTTAAAACCAATTCTTTATTTATTATATCTCCTTTATATGGCACGTAGTTTCATAATTTGTGAAACTATGGTGAACAAATCTTAATTTTTGTTTAGGAATGTAAATTATAGTTTACAGATGGGAATCTCTATTTATCAGCAAAATCTATTGTTAACATATTAACAGACAGAAAAACTTGATAGATTTGCATTTGTAAACAATTGTTTTGATGAGATTACCGCAGGTTAAATCTACAAACCTCTAAAAATTGCAAATAATTTAATTTCTTTTTAAGTATACTACAAGAAGAAATACTGTAGATTGGCAAATAATCACGATGTTTTTAATTTCACTATGTTTGCGATTTATCATTTTCCCGCGACATATTAAATGAATACTATCATTAGTTTTCAATAACAATTTAATGCATATATTCTACTCAAATGGTTTTCTAGCAGCGTGAAATAAAAATCATCGCGATTGGTACACTATTAAAAATCGTGAAAATTTAACACCGTGGAATTAAAACGACTTACAGTATCAAGAAAGTCTAAATTTGAAAGACTTCATTTTTACCCTACAAAATCTTTAGAATCCAGGAGCTCCCGAGGGCTTCGCCCATTAGCCCCCACAAGGGCTTTGCTGTGGACCCATTTGGGAGCCTCAAGGCGGCCCCCAGACACCCTGCCTAAATTTGCGCCCCCTCTAACTTCAGATCCTCGATCCGCTCCAACATTGTTTTTCTATTGTCGCTACACAATTTCATTGGTGAAAACAGTTCACCAGGAGGTGACCTCAAGCGAGGTTTCATCTGAAACTCGGGTTGGTACTCCCATGATTTCATAATTTTAAATACATGTATAAGCAAAGAAAACCCTCATATACTTAAAATAACGTGAACAGCAGGAATACGCATCCGAGTTTACTACAGCAGCAGCTCAGACTCCTTTGGTGTTTTTTTTTCTTAAATCAGGTCAAAAAGTAAGCAAATAATTCCGGTGGTATATAATGCAAGGAGTGCATTAAAATTGTTGTACCAAACAATGATTAAGAAATGCCTGGAGAAAACTTCTTAAAAATCAATTCGTGTTGTTTCACACAAAGCTCGTTACTTTATCAACAGAGCAAATTCATAAACGCTACCCAAATATCTCACAAAACCAGGACTTAAAATCTTAACCTATTTAATTATAATGCATTACTTACATGTAGATATCTAAGAATAATATTATTCTGTAATTGCAAAGAATCGGCCAAACTAAATTAACAATAAAATGAGCAATTTTTAACACTTAAATTCATCTCCTCTGCCTTTCGACGCCATGTTGAGAGTAAGAATCCTACCTGCCAGGTGCGTTAAACTCTAGTACGGGTCAAAGTTAAAATTACGTCAGTTAAGTCGATGCCATTGTTCATTTTTAACTCGGGTTATCTGAGTTCGTCTCGAGTTTCAGATGAAGCTCGTAAAGTGACAATAGAAAAAGAAGGAACGGTCAAGAATCTGATTTTTATCAGATTGGGGAAAATTCGGGTTGGCATGTCATATGTCAAGACAACCAAAATTTTTGGTAGAGTTACAAAGATACAGATTTGCAGTTATTAGCAAGAAACGAAATCCTGGTGACAAATGTTGACGAGAACTTTTGATACTTATTGACGTTCCACTCTAATAATTCGAAAAATTTTGCCCGAAATTTTGGCTGCTTGTTTTGTTTAAAATGGAATGAATTTAATCTCCTGTCCGCTTCAGCCTTTCACTTTGGATATCCTTCTAACTTCCTATTGCTATAAAATGTTTGTTTCCTACCTCGACAAGTTATAAATCCAACAAAATATAAAGTTGTTGATTTCAAATCTTTACTTTCACTTTAAAGTAGCAGGTTGAGACCAATCACCCAAACAGGATATAATATCCTTTTTGGGATATAAACTAAACGTAGAGTATATTCACAGTGCAAAAATTGGAAACTCATTAATTGGTAATTTTTGTAAAAAATCCGAATACATATACATCAAATACAACAACTTTTGGTACACAAGTTTTTCTGTAAACCTACAGTTTATGAGATTTATAATCTCCACAAACTTGGCAAGAAGTTGTAGATCCACCAAAGATCAACAAATCTCCAAAACAGTACGTAGTTTTAAAGAGAAACTTGATTACAGTCAGCAGACGATGCTCACTCCTCCATGGCACCTAGCTGATCCTGCCTCTATTTTTCTTTAAAGGTCCGTGTTTGCTCTGCTCCTGTTTTGTATTTTTCCTTAAGTTTGAACTTATGAATTTGGACACTGTTCGTTATCACCACATGTCATATCTAACCAACTGACTTGAATTGTTTGAGTTTGTCAGTTTACAATGCCAAAGAAGCATAATCGATGTCATATCTCTTCGCAACAAGTTGCGCGAAGGAGGACGCCAGGAAATGTATAAACAATGCTCTAACGAATATTACCAATTTACATACAATACTGTAGATTCCTAATTAAACACAAGGAATTAATATCCGCGTGAAATCGCGGGAAGCACCCTTCGCGGATTTCAAAGTCTCGTTATTATTTTTTAAGAGTTGAAAACTATAAGAAATAAGGATAAAAGTTCCGCATTCGCAATTTTATATTCTCGCGATTTGATACGAAACAGCGGGATCGCGGAATTAAGTACTCGCATAATTAAAGGAATTTACAGTAACTGGTTTGCCCTGTGGGCGAAAAATAAAAACCTTTCGATTTTAAACTTGTCAGGGAAACTATTTTCCGTGGCGTCGGAATAAATTTACATACTAAATGAGGCACTGACGTAATCAACAAACTGACCAATCAGCTGAATGACATTCCCGAGTTGAAATGCATCATGGGTTACTACAAAAAATACTACGCTAAGAAAAATATGTTATTTTATGCCGGTATTTGACAAACATACTACACATATATGCATGTGCATAATTATGTACATGTTCAATGTACATGCGTATTTTAAAATTATTATTATTGTGTTATATAAATGTCATACAGCAATAAATATAGCTGCAGGTTTGTAGCTCTCGGTCTGAAAAAATTCGGATGGACGACATGTGAGCAACAGTGCCATCCATTAAAATAAGTGTATTTATTGCGCACAAAAACATGCACTAGTTCTGGACTGATTAACCTTAATTATACGCAGATTATGTGAAAACAATTAGTACCACTAAATTTTTCATACAATTTACTACTGATATTGTCTCTTTGCTTGCCTCTGAAAGTCTTTTAAACACCATCGCCAGCCCTGTAAAGTGAAGTGGTACTGTTTGTTTACATGTAAAAATGGCTCAACCAAAGATCTACGGATTGGGAAGTACATGTATATATTTCAGCACGACAGCTATATGCTTGCCAAGCTAATGTTCGAAGACATAAAAATTGATCTTTTGCAAGTTACGTACATTTTTGCTTTTCGATTATTCACCTTTAATATTTTCACTTTAATTTAATTTGTTTTAAATTTTAGATCAAACATGCTATGACTTGGTACGAAAGAATCGTCAAAAGACAGAAAACCTGGATAAAGATTCACAGGATCCGGACTTGCGATCCACTTCAGAGAGGTACGTTAAGTTTTGCATTGAAATAAGCCATACTCTTTACATGGTCGTGCAGTACAATACTTAGGGGGAGGGGTGTACATTTGATCTTTTTACGATTATAATTATTTTTTGCATTAAGATATTTTAAGGGGGATGTTCAGCCATAATGTACGTATGTTGACCAAAATTGCACAGGGGCCAAGCCCGTTTTGACATTATTTCAATGTACTGTGCAAATATGTAAACATTTTTTGAACTGACTTGTATATGCCAAAAAACGGGCCAAAACGTAACAGATAACGAAAGACCAACGGGCCACATCGCTCACCTGAGCAACACTAGCCATTATAAAACCAGCTTTATGGAGTCATATATACAAAATATCTGGACAATTTACTAGAATAGATCCTGTATGAAAAGAGTTTTATTATTTTCTCCAGACATTCTTAAGTTAAACACTGAGCCCCTTTTGCAACTAACAGGATGATTTCATAGCCATATTACTATCGAGCATTGCAATTCTCTTGAACAATTCCTCATATAAATGTATATAAATCTACACCAAAGTTTGAAAGCCTTGTGGGGCCCAAGAATTGTCAAGGGGTCACAGTCTACACTATTGAAAATCAACATTATGTCAAGATTTTTGCAAATTAGTAACATCGTGTACTAGTATTATGCAATTGGAGTTTTGGAGAATAATAAAAAACAAATCCCCCAATGTGACCTCACCCTATGTCTGAAGATCAAGATTTTTACTAACTTGGATCTACATTATTTGAGGATACTTTAACTAAAGTTACAGCTTTTCTATGCAAATCTTTTTAAGAGAAAAAATTTAAGATTTTTCTCTATATATTCATATGTAAAATGTTGCCACCCCCTTCCAATTTGGCCCGCCCTTCCTCTGGGGATTTGAACAAATTTGAATCTACACTACCCGATGATGCTTCCATACAAGTTATAGCTTTTCTGAAAAATGGTTTTTAAGAAGATTTTTCTCCAAATATTCCAACGTAAAAACTCGACCCACTTTTGTGGTTCAACCTTTTTCTTAACAAATGGTTGAAGAGTAGACACCAATGACCTCCTTTGATATATTTTCTAAATTTTAAAATATTCAGTTTAAGTCTGCATCTGCTCAGTTCTATGTGATTAAAAGGCATTGTTTTGAACTTGTGTGCACAATTTGCATACAAAACAGCATTTAAAACATATTATCACTTGGTTTTTTAAAATTTTTTTTACAATAGTTTTGTAATATTTTTGGCAAAAAAAAAAACTCAAGACAATTAAATAATGTTCACATTTTTGGTCCACATACAATTTTGTACAATATGGCCGGAAAACTTCCTTTATAGTAATCACTGCATAATGGCCTACGCTTTGTTTGAATTAAAGGATCTTCAGAATTATACAAATGATTTAATTGCTAGACACATTGACTAATTCAGATCAGGAAATCTTATCAGAACTCATCAAGTGGTATATTTCCGTTGAAATTTATCGCACTTTACATATCTATATAACTGCCAAATGTGTTATTCTAATGTAATTTATCTTGTATTATTCTTTTTTTTATTTTACAGACTGACTGGAAATCTGGCGCTCATATTCCTATCCGTGTTTCAAATAATATCTGCACGTGTATTGAGGATATCGTTTTAAGTATGCACATGTAATAGCGATTTGTAAACCAGCTACATGTCAAAAATGAAATCGCTATATCCAAACTGAACTTGGGATTTAGCTATACGCTAGTCCTACAAAAATGACGTTTGTGGACATCTATTATATTGTGACTGACTCTATAGAATTACATATCTGCGTCTTCGACTTAATCTGGTACATATATACCCAACAATCTACTGTAAAGCTTTCATTTATTATACTAACATCCCTCAATAAAATCATGATATGTACATGTATGTAACTCGCTTTCACAAAGCAATTAAAGAGGCTGGATTGTCAACAATTTAACCATTAAACTTAAAATTTTAAATTTGATTTTTTTTTCAGTCACATAGACTATCATTTAGTAAAGAAAAACTCAAAATATTTTAGCCATAAAATTTTTAAAAAATTTTTCCTGTATCTTTATACAAAGCTCTCCTTCTAAATGAGATTACTGTAGTCTAAAAAATGACCACGACCATCCAACCCCTTTAATAATTTACCATAATCATGTAACGATATATATGTATCTTGTTTCAATAAAACAATTACATGTTTGTATCCATTTCACAAACGGACATCATCAGATATGGGCATTTGTCATCGTTTCATTCGTAAGATATCGATGGTGCCAGAATAACGGCGCAGTCCTCGTTGCCTGCATTGTTTGGCTCAACTTTCCCCCAGTTTGTGTATTTACTGTTCTCGTTGTTATGTTTCCATGTGAACGTTCCCTCCAAATCCTGATCCGTAAACCCAATCCAAAAAGCGCATTCCGTATATTCCGCACATTTTTCTGTGTTTTTTTTTAAAGAGCAAAAAGAATAATAAAAAAAAAATCTGCTACGATAATACAGAAATAACATGATTATATCTGACGAAATAGCATAGTTTAATACATATTGATAAATAAATGAAATAAATTATATCAATATGTATATTTCCTGATGTCATATTAGAATGCAAATTCCTGTACTGTTTCATCAGAATGAATTCTAAATATTATCATATAATTATATCTGGTCATCTAGTAAAACTCTATATTTTATGGGAAAAAAATATCTATATTCTCAGTTGTATTAGTTTATAATTTTAGGTTGATTAACCCCACATGCTAATAAATCATTTTGCAAATCATGTGTTTTTTGTTAACACGTCGATATAATGTACCCAACTTTTTTTTGCGACGACTTTATTTCGCGATTTACTGCAAATAAATTGGTTTGCGACGACTTATTTTCGCGATTAAGATGTAGATTACCTGAAAAATAAAATACCACCCACACTTAGGGACTGACCTGGTTTGCGGTGAGAAATTTTCGGGACGACGAGACTCTCGCGAAACTCGCGAAAATGTCTCGCACGCGAATGAAAGTTGATTTACAGTACTGATCGTTGGACATGTACAGAGGGAAAAAAAGTACCGTTATAAAATCAAGCATGGTATCTCACCTGGTAGTTTGGATCGGACGAAAAAATTCACGACCCATTTGTTTTTAGATTCCGAACCAATCTCTATTAAATACGAACCATTCTTCCTACAGGATATTGAAAATGTGTTATACAAAATATACTGTATGCATGAACTTTAAATGCCCATGTTTAGCAAAATTTAGATATGATACCAAATTAAGCCAACTTACCTCAGCAATGTTACAACTAAACTTAGTCTCTACAAAAGAGTAACAGTGACCGTTGAATGGGAACCATCCACTGGGACAGACTGAAAAGAAAACAGAAAATACAGTCTATTAAGTTACATGTATAGAGGTTATGGCTATTATTGCAAAAGCAAATGACAAAAGGCTTTTCATATTATAAATTTTGAGCTTGCTAAGTGCATGCGGATAAAAAAACCGAAAGGGGGTGTAAAACCCCTACCCCACCGTTTCCATCCCAAGATTAGCATTTCGATTGCAAGGAAGATTTTTTTATCCTTCCTTGTAAATTTATATAGTAGAAACTAAGTAGAAGTTGGTTTTTTTTTGGGGGGGGGGGGGGGTGAGGGTTGAATTCTTCTCTCCTCCAAACGGAAAAATCCTAGATCCGCGCCTGGGGTGGATGCAAATTCAAAATTATAATACATATGACAAGCTTGTCACGCTTTACAGTCTTGCTCTTTAGTTAGAAATATCCATGTTTCTCCCGGTGACGTCATAACCGAACCTTCATAGAAAAAACTATTCAGAACTCGACATGATCTCGAGATTTCGTTATACAGAATCGCGCAGCAATACGGCTGGTTCAGAAGACACCTGAAGGAGCAGGTAAAAAGACTGACGTCATACGCGGCCTCGATGTCGTATCGGGTGTCCATAGAAATAATGTTTTGGTAATTTGCATCAATTTTGAGTTTCATTTCCAAAAATACAGAAGAAGATGGGTCTAGAAGAAACATTATTAACGTTAAAACCAGCACGAACAATATCCCACTATACTTCTATTAAACCTTTTCCTTTGGCCATAATTTTTACCACACTGAGAAATAATGTTTATCGTGTATTCATAATATAGTTGATCAATTGTGGAATAAAATTTATGTTCTTTCAGCTTATATATCCTTCAAACATGTATGTATATATTACGCTTCGTGAAAAAATAGAATAGAGTTTACGATTTGTGGATGGTATTTGATGATGAATCAAAAGATTCGGAAGATTTGCAAGATATTAAAGTATAATTATTATCCTTGGTCAAGGGAAAAATTAATTCAGCGTAATAAGCAGGAAGTTCCTAGATTTAAGATTCCATTTTTTACCCAAATATAGGCGAGATGTTCAATGTGCATGAATTCCGGCGTCGCAGATTAATTGATTTACATCTTTCTTATGAATAGTGTCTTTCCAAGAGTTATTTCAAAAAAAGTTTCAGCGTTATGACCATTTTTTTAGTTGTTTAATGCAATTGAGCACAAACCCTGCATGTGGGTGAATTGACGTGTGTATCGGTTTTTGGGGGGGTTTTTTTTCTTCATTTTTTCATTTTTTTTTTATATCTGCATATTTCTTTTTATATTGGTAGTTTTTTTGTATCTGTAAATTAGATTAATACTAAGTAAACGTTATTTTTAAAATCCTATTGTATTAGATATGAACATAACTCGATAAATATAATACTTAAACATAAACTGCATGGATGAACAAAAAATAAGACCGCGGAACATTAACTGGCAAGATTGGAAATATACAGCTTACAACAATTTCACCTGTTACAGTCACAGCATTTGATATGGGCGGGAACAAATTAACGCGGACGTCTGAGAAAACGTTGGATTAAAACTGTAGTTATAGGAAGTGTATTTTTAATCCACTTCAGCGTTTCTAACTTGCTATATAAGTTATGCGATCGAAACACATTTTATATAGTATCAGCAAAGCGATTGAAAAACATTTTATTTCATCAATAAGTATATAATCAGCAAATATAATCAGCAAATATGAGAACATGCGCGGATCCAGAAACTTTTTG
>WFKH01002636.1:29733449-29752506 GCA_016163765.1 Magallana hongkongensis | reverse complement strand
TGAAGAAGATTCAAAACATATTTACATGTATGTAGAAAATACTTGGGTTCAATCAAAACTTTACGTTTCTACTTTTCATTATTGATATATAATTGAATATTTAGAAGGCGCTTGTTTTGTTACTTTAGGTCATTGTACAGAGTACAATGTCATGGGACGAGTCATTCAAGAAAATTATAATGCAGATTGTACAAAGCACGATCTGCCATGTCCATCAATCTACAATTCGGCAGAGGCCTACAAATGTAAGTTTTAAAAGTAAACAAGACCACCGTTAAGCGGTGCATCCTCTTGCAACATGAAATAATATTGGGGAAAATGCACTGTTTAGGCATACATGTAAATTAGGATATCAAATTCTTTTGTGGAAAATAAGGGCATATATAATGCATACATTATATAAGTTTGATCACAGTAAAATGACGCAAATGTTTATTTTCTTAAATCCAATTTTTAATTTATTATATATATATCTCCTTTATATGTCACGTAAATATAGTTTCACAATTTGTGAAACTATCGTGAACAAATCTTAATTTAGTTAACGAATGTAAATTATAGTTTACAGATGTCAATCTCTATTTATCAGCAAAATCTATTGTTAACGTATAAACAGACAAAAAAACTTAATAGATTTGCTTTCGTAAACTATTGTTTAGATGAGATTACTGCAGGTTAAATCTACAAACCTTTAAAAATTGCAAATAATTTTATAAATTTTTAAGTATAATCACAAGAAGGAATATCCCAAAAGTCTAAATTTGAAGACTTCATTATTAGCTACATAATCTCTAGAATCCAGGAGCTTCTGAGGACTTCGCCCCTGGACCCCCCCACAAGGGCTTTACTGTGGACCCACTTGGGGCCTCAAGGCGGCCCCCAACACCCTACCTAAAATTGGTGCCCTCTCTAACTTCAATCCTGGATCCGCCCCTCAGTTTTACAGTTTCTCCTATTTCTAGCAGAAACACACTACATATGCTTTAAAGTTCAGTAATTTAGCTACATTTTTGTCACATACATCATATAAGCATTAAAACTGACGATTCGTGTAAGCAAATTAAATGTTTCATAATAAAACGTACGTTGCTGAAAAATCTGTAGTCTGCTTTGGCAGTTTATGGGAAAGTTCCAATCTGATTAAATAAGATCTTCAATCCGCTCCTTAAATTGTTTTTCTTTTGTCGCTACACGATTTCATTGGTGAAAACAACGTTCACCAGAGGGTGACCTCAAGTGACTGAGGTTTCATCTGGAACTCGGGTTTGTACTCCCATGATGTCATAATTATAAATATAAGCAAAGGAAACCCTCATAACGTGAACAGCAGGAGTACGCGCCCGAGTTTACTACAGCAGCTGCTGACTCCTTTGGGGTTTTTTTTCTTAAATCAGGTCAAAAAGTAAGCAAATAATTCCTGTGGTATATAATGCAAGGGGTGCATTGGAATTGTTGTACTAAACAATGTTTACGAGATTGCTTACCGAAAACTTCTTAAAAATGAACTAGTTTTATTTCACACACAGCTCGTTACTTTATCAACATAGCAAATTCATAAACGCTGCCCAAAAACCTCATAAAACCAGGATTTAAAATTGAAAACCTTATTTATTAATATGCATTACTTAAATATTCAAGAATATTATTCTGTAATTGCAAAGAATCGGCCAAACTAAATTAACAATAAGATTAGCAATTTATAACACTAAAATGCATCTCCTCTGATTTTTGACGCCATGTTGAAAGAGTACGAATCCTACCTGCCAAGTGTGTTAAACTCTGATACGCGTCAATGTTCAAATAACGTCAGTTTAGTCGGGTTAACTCGGTTACGACAATAGAAAAAGAAGGAGCGGATCAAGAATCTGATTTTTATCAGATTGGGGAAAATTTGGGTTGGGATGTCATACGTCAAGACAACCCAAATTTTTGGTAGAGTTACAAAGTTACAGATTTGTAGTTATTGGTAAGAAATCCTGGTGACAAAGTTGACGAGATTTTCCGATACTTATGAACGTTCCACTCTAATAATTCCACAAATTTTGCCCGAAATTTTGGCTGCTTGTTTTGATTAAAATGGAATGAATTTAATCTCCTGTCCGCTTCAGCCTTTCACTTTGGATATCCTTCTAACTTCCTATTGCTATAAAACGTTTGTTTCTTACCTCGACAAGGTATAAATCCAACAAAACATAAAGATTTGAGTTTACTTTCACTTTAAAATAGCAGGTTGAGACCAATCGCTCAAACAGAATATAACATCCTGTTTGGGATATAAGCTTAAAGTAGAGTATATTTACAGCGCAAAAATTTGAAATTCATTACTTGGTAATTTTTGTGACAAATCCGAATACATACCGGTATACATCAAATACAACAACTTTTGGTACAGAAGTTTTTCTGTAAACCTACAGTTTATGAGATTAATCCACAAAAACTTGGCAAGAAGTTGTAGATCCACCAAAAGATCATGTCTCCAAAAAAGTACGTAGTTTTGAAGAGAAACTTGATTACGGTCAGCAGACGATGCTCACTCCTCCATGGCACCTATAGCTGATCCTGCCTCTATTTTTTTTTAGAGGTCCGTGTTTACTCTGCTCCTGTTTTGTATTTTTTCTTTGAACTTTTGAATTTGGACACTGTTCGTTATCACCACATGTCATATCTAACCAATTGACTTGAATTGTTTGGGTTTGTCAGTTTACAATGCCAAAGAAGCATATCGATGTCATATCTCTACGCAACAAGTTGCGTAGAGAAGGAGGACTTCAAGAAATGTATAAACAATGCTCTAACGATCATTACCAATTTACATACAATAACTGGTTTGCCCTGTGGGCGAAAAATAAAAAACTTTCGATTTTAAGCAGATCAGGGAAACTATTTTCTGTGGCGTCGGAATAAATTTACATACTAAATGAGGCACTGACGTAATCAACAAACTGACCAATCAGCTGAATGACATTCCTGAGTTGAACTGCATCATGGGTTACTACAAAAATACAACGCTTAGAAAAATATTTTATTTAATGCCGGTATTTGACAAACATACTACACATAATGTACATGGCCAATGTGCATGCGTATTAATTATTACTATTGTGTTATATAAATGTCATACAACAATAAACATAGCTGCAGGTTTGTAGCTCTCGGTCTGAAAAAATTCGGATGGACGACATGTGAGCAACAGTGCCATCCATTAAAAAAAGTGTGTATTTATTGCGCACAAAAACAAGCACTAGTTCTGGACTGATTAACCTTAATTATACGCAGATTATGTGAAAACAATTAGTACCACTAAATTCTTCATACAATTTACTACTGATATTGTCTCTTTACTTGCCTCTGATAGTCTTTTAAACACCATCGCCAGCCCCGTAAAGTGAAGTGGTACTGTTTGTTTACATGTAAAAATGGCTGAACCAAAGGTCTACGGATTGGGAAGTACATGTATATATTTCAGCACGACAGCTATATGCTTGCCTAGCTAATGTTCGAAGACATAAAAATTGATCTATTGCAAGTTACGTACATTTTTGCTTTTCAATTATTCACCTTTAACATTTTCACTTTAATTTAATTTGTTTTAAATTTTAGATCAAACATGCTATGACTTGGTACGAAAGAATCGTCAAAAGACAGAAAACCTGGATAAAGATTCACTGGATCCGGACTTGCGATCCACTTCAGAGAGGTACGCATTGAAATAAGCCATACTCTTTACATGGTCGTGCAGTACAATACTTAGGGTGAGGGGTGTACATTTGATCTTTTTACTATTATAATTATTTTTTGCATTAAGATATTTTAAGGGGAATGTTCAGCCATCGTGTACATATGTTGACCAAAATTGCACAGGGGCCAAGCCCGTTTTGACATTATTTCAATGTACTGTGCAAATATGTAAACATTTCTTGAACTGACTTGTATATGCCAAAAAACGGACCAAAACGTAACAGATAACGAAAGACCAATGGGGCACATCGCTCACCTGAGCAACACTAGCCATTATAAAATCAGCTTTATGGAGTCATATATACAAAATATCTGGACAATTTACTAGAATAGATCCTGTATGAAAAAAGATTTATTGTTTTCTCCAGACATTCTTAAGTTAAACACTGAGCCCCTTTTGCAACTAACAGGATGATTTCATAGCCATATTACTATTGAGCATTGCAATTCTCTTGAACAATTCCTCATATAAATGTATATAAATCTACACCAAAGTTTGAAACCCATGGGGGTCCAAGAATTGTCAAGGGGCCACAGTCTAAACAATTGAGTATCAACATTATGTCAAGATGCTTGCAATTTGTAACATCGTGTACTAGTATTATGCCATTGGAGTTTTGGAGAATAATAAAAAAAATCCCCCAATGTGACCTCACCCTATGTCCGAAGATCAAGATTCTTACTAACTTGGATCTACATTATTTGAGGATACTTTAACTAAAGTTACAGCTTTTTTATGCAAATCTTTTTTAGAAAAAAAAAATTAAGATTTTTCTCTATATAATCCTATTCCTATGTAAAATGTTGCCACCTCCCCCCCCCCCCCCCCCAATGTGGCGCGCCCTTCCCCTGGGGATTTGAACAAATTTGAATCTACACTACCCGATGATGGTTCCATCAAGTTACAGCTTTTCTGACAAATGGTTTTTAAGAAGATTTTTCTCCAAATATTCCAACGTAAAAACTCGACCCACCATTGTGGTTCAACCGTTTTCTTAACAAATGGTTGAAGAGTAGACACCAATGACCTCCTTTGATATTTTTTTTTAATTTTAAAATATTCAGTTTAAGTCTGCATCTGCGCAGTTCTATGTTATTAAAAGGCATTGTTTTGTACTTGTGTGCACAATTTGCATACAAAACAGCATTTAAAACATAATATCATTTAGTTTTTTAATATTTTAACAAGTTTTGTAAAATTTTTGGCAAAAAAAAACAAAACAAAAAACCCATGACAATTAAAATAATGTTCACATTTTGGTCCACATAAAATATTGTACAATATGGCCGGACATCTTCCTTTATAGTAATCACTGCATAATGTCCTACACTTTGTTTGAATTAAATGATCTTCAGAATTAAACAAATGATTTAATTGCTAGTCGCATTGTCTAATTCAGATCAGGAAATCTTAGCAGAACTCATCAAGTGGTATATTTCCGTTGAAATTTATCGCACTTTACATATCTATGTAACTGCCAAATGTGTTATTCTAATGTAATTTATCTTGTATTATTCTTTTTTTATTTTACAGACTGAGTGGAAATCTGGCGCTTATATTCCTATCCGTGTTTCAAATAATATCTGCACGTGTATTGAGGATATCGTTTTAAGTATGCACATGAAATAGCGATTGGTAAACCAGCTACATGTCAAAAATGAAATTGCTATATCCAAACTGAACTTGGGATTTAGCTATACGCTAGTCCTACATAAATGACGTTTGTGGACATCTATTATATTGTGACTGACTCTATAGAATTACATATCTGCGTCTTCGACTTAATGTGGTACATTTATACCCAACAATCTAATGTAAAACTTTTATTTATTATACTAAAATCCCTTAATAAAATTATGATATGTACATGTTTGTAACTCGCTTTAGCAAAACAATTAATGAGGCTGGATTGTCAACAATTTAACCATTAAACTTAAAATTTAAGATTTGATTTTTTTTCAGTCATATAGACTATCATTTAGTAAAGAAAAACTCAGAATATTTTAGCCATAAAATATTTAAAAAATTTTCCTGTATTTTATACAAAGCTCTCCTTCTAAATGAGATTACTGTAGTCTAAAAAATGACCACGACCATCCAACCCCTTTAATAACTTACCATAATCATGTAACGATATACATGTATCTTGTTTCAATAAAACAATTACATGTTTGTATCCATTTCACAAACGGACATCATCAGATATGGGCATTTGTCATCGTTCCATTCGTAAGATATTGATGGTGCCAGAATAACGGCGTAGTCCTCGTTGCCTGCATTGTTTGGCTCAACTTTCCCCCAGTTGGTGTATTTACTGTTCTCCTTGTTATGTTTCCATGGGAACGTTCCCTCCAAATCCTGATCCGTAAACCCAATCCAAAAAAGCGCATTCCGTATATTCCGCACATTTTTCTGTGTTTTTTTTTTAAGAGCAAAAACAATAAAAAAATCTGCTACGATAATACAGAAATAACATGATTATATCTGACGACATAGCATAGTTTAATACATATTGATAAATAAATGAAATAAATTATATCAATATGTATATTTCCTGATGTCACATTAGAATGCAAATTCCTGTACTGTTTCATCAGAATGAATTCTAAATATTATCATATAATTATATCTGGTCATCTAGTAAAACTATATTTTATAGGAAAACAATATCTATATTCTCAATTGTATTAGTTTATAATTTAAGGTAGATTAACCCCACATGCTAATAAATAATTTTGCAAAATATGTGTTTTTTTGTTAAGACGTCGATATAATGTACCAACTTTTTTCTGCGACGACTTTATTTCGCGATCTACTGGAAATAAATTGGTTTGCGGCGACTTATTTTCGCGATTAAGATGTAGATTATCCGAAAAATAAAATACCACCCACACTTAGGGACTGACCTGGTTTGCGGTGAGAAATTTTCGGGACGACGAGACTCTCGCGAAAACGGCGAAAATGTCTCTCACGCGAATGAAAGTTGATTTACAGTACTGATCGTTGGACAAGGGGAAAAAAGTACCGTTATAAAATCAAGCATGGTATCTCACCTGGTAGTTTGGATCGGACGAAAAAATTCACGACCCATTTGTTTTCAGATTCCGAACCAATCTCTATTAAATACGAACCATTCTTCATACAGGATATCTGAAAATGTGTCATACAAAATATACTGTATGCATGAACTTTAAATGCCCATGTTTAGCAAATTTAGAAATGATACCAAATTAAGCCAACTTACCTCAGCAGCAATGTTCCAACTAAACTTAGTCTCTACAAAAGAGTAACAGTGACCGTTGAATGGGAACCATCCACTGGGACAGTCTTAAAAAGAAACAGTAAATACAGTCTGTTAAGTTACATGTATAGAGGTTATGGCTATTATTGCAAAAGCAAATGACAAAAGGCTTGTCATATTAAAATTTTGAGTTTGCTAGGTGCATGCGCGGATAAAAAAAAACCGGAAGGGGGTGTAGAACCCCTACCTTACCGTTTCCATCCCAAGATTAGTATTTCGATTGCAAGGAAGATTTTATTATTTATATACGTGTAGTAGAAACTAAGTATAATTTTTTGGGGGGGTTTTGGGGGGGGGGGGGGTTGGGGGGGGGGGGGGGGGGGAGGGTTGAATCCCTCTCCCCTCCAAACGGAAAAAAAATCCAAGATCCGCGCCTGGGGTGGATGTAAATTCAAAATTATACATATGACAAGCTTGTCACACTTTACAACCTCGCTCTTTAGTTAGAAATGTCCATGTTTCTACCGGTGACGTCATAATCGAATCTTCATATAGAAAACTATTCAGAACTCGACATGATCTCGAGATTTGGTTATACAGAATCGCGCAGCAATACGGCTGGTTCAGAAGACACCTGAAGGAGCAGGTAAAAAGACTGACGTCACACGCGGCCTCGATGTCGTATCGGG
This sequence comes from Magallana hongkongensis, assembly GCA_016163765.1. Lineage (NCBI taxonomy): Eukaryota > Metazoa > Mollusca > Bivalvia > Ostreida > Ostreidae > Magallana > Magallana hongkongensis. The sequence continues at coordinate 29,744,837 of WFKH01002636.1, read as the reverse complement.
TGTCCATAGGAATCATGTTTTGGTAATTTGCATCAATTTTGAGTGCCATTTCCAAAAACACAGAAGAACACGGGTCTAGAAGAAACATTATTAACGTTAAAACAAGTACTAACAACATATCCCAGTATACTTCGATTAAACCTTTTCCTTCGGCCAGAATTGTTAGCACACTGAGAAATAATGCTTATCGTGTATTCATAATATAGTTGATCAATTGTGGAATAAAGTTTATGTTCTTTCAGCTTATATATCCTTCAAACATGTATGTATATATTACGCTTCGTGAAAAGATAGAATAGAGTTTACGATTTGTGGATGGTATTTGATGATGAATCAAAAGATTCGGAAGATTTGCAAGATATTGAAGTATAATTATTATCCTTGCTCAAAGGAAAAACTGATTCAGCGTAATAAGAAGGAAGTTCCTGGATTTAAGATTCCATATTTTACCCAAATATAGGCGAGGTTTTCAATGTGCATGAATTCCGGCGTCGCAGATTAATTGATTTACATCTTTCTTGTGAATAGTGTATTTCCAAAAATTATTTTCAAAAAAAGTTTCGGCGTTATGACCATTTTTTTAGTTGTTTAATGCAATTGAGCACAAACTCTGCATGTGGATGAATTGGCGTGTGTTTCTGGGTTTTTTTTTTTTTGGGGGGGGGGGGGGGTTCTTCATTTTTTCATTTTTTTTTTATATCTGCATATTTCTTCTTATATTGGTAGCTTTTTTTGTATCTGTAAATTGGATTAATACTAACGTTATTTTAAAAATCCTATTGTATTAGATATGAACATAACTCGATAAATATACCATTCAAACATAAATTGCATGGATGAAAAAAAAAAAGAACTTTTCGCGTAATATAACGTCTTTTGAAAAGAGATTATTTCGGTTTTTCCCCGCATTTGAAATGTGTTATTACGCATTTTGGAAATGCATTATGATGTGTTTTTTTAAAAATGTCTTATTACGTCTTTTAGAAGGGCCCAATTATGCCTTTTAAGAGGGCGGATCCAAGATATTGAAGTTAGAGGGAGCGCCAGTTTTAGGCAGGGGGTCTGTGGCCGCCTTGAGGCCCCCAGTGGTTCCAGGGCAAAGCCCTGGTGGGGGCTCAGGGGGCGAAGCCCCCGGAAGCTTCTGGATTCTAGAAAGTTTGCAGGGTAAAACTGAAGTCTTCAACGGACTTTTGTGATATTTCTTCAGGTGATTATACTAAAAAAGTAATTAAAATTATTTACAGTTTTTAAAGGTTTGTAGATTTAAGTCTGCAGTAATCCCATCAAAGCCCTCTGCCTTGCAGAAATATAAGAAACATTCTTTTTATTTTTTTTTTCTCTTCTTATGAATGACTGAAGATTAATCAGTTTAGAAGCTCAATGGGACGATGTAAATGAAGTTTAAAAGAAGATAACTATGCCAGATCGTATAATAAACATGGAAGAGTCGTTAAAAACACTAGCTAGTATAACCAATTACTTAAAGATGACTAGTCACATTTGAACCCAAGGAGAGCGTAACTAATATAAAATGGGGTTTCTATGTACGTTACACCATTGAACCCACGGGTTTTCTTCGTACTTCACCGTCGAAATCAGTCTAATGTAGAGATATCCTATGGATTTTCAAAAAGTTGATAATTAAGACTCGCAAGTTGTGCATTTTCTTTGCCAGAAGGAGTATGTTTAAACTTTATTTTGACAATTTTATTAGGGGGAGGGGGGGGGGGGACGCCGCCCTTGAATCCGCCACTGCTTTTTAAAACTCGTTAAAAACCGTTCATCTTTTATGAAGGCGATATAATGCCTATATTCGCATTACTGTGCCTTTCTTCACGTTCTTAAGCATTTGAAAAGACGTTATTACGCCCGTTTTTGCATTATTACACCTCTGAAATCTAATTTTGAGTTCATAAACATCTTAGTGAACAATTTTCTTTTTTATTTATGGGAGTATTAGATGTAAAGCATAATTTTATCCAAAAAGTATAAGAATTTTCTATTTTGTGAAATAACAGAAAAGTGTGGGCGTCAGAACAAGCCAAATTGTACAGATAAAAAAATAATAATACAGATATTAAAGATTAAGAAAATTTTATTGTATAATTATATGTAATCAGTAAGAGCAATAACATTGATTAAAATTTCAATCTTCTTACAAATTTTTTTCAGTGAAATCATATTTATATAAAAATACATAAATGTACATAGCTCTAAAATGATAGTTTTTGGTAATAATGTACATTAAAAAAACTTTCATGAATTTTTTGGGGGAAATCTATATTTTAGTTTAACTAATTGAAAACAGTAATAAGGTAATAAATGTACTTATTTTAATTCATATTGACAAACTTCTTACAAGTTTCTTCAAATATTTGAGTAAATTAATGTCACCAGTTCTAAATAACATTTATAAATCAACAGCACCCCAATTTAATATAACATGTAAATGCTATAATTTTCAAGTAAACTTTTCTAACAAACAAAAGAACAACAGAAAAAAAGAAATTTTTCCATCTTCTTGTTGTCTGATTTTTTGTCACAAATTTTTTAGCGTCCTATTAGCACTTGTTTATTTGTGTCCTTTTTGCACTTGATGATTATGTTAAGGTGGTAGTCCTAGTTTATTTGCTGGGTTGGTACTGTTCTACACGCTCTAGCAGAGTGTCGGAATATCCAGGAGAGTAGTATCTGCAATTAAAACAATTAATAAATGAATATTAAGTAAACAAATAAATTATTTTTTCTACAGTCATTTTTCATGTGACTATGAAGATTTAAGCTTCATAAAAGAAGACTGCAGAAATTTATATTTAAAAGTGGTTTTTTTAAAGGTTTATGGATCCCTTGATAAGGGAGATAACTCTCACTTAGATTAATAAATACTTTATCATGCTTAATTGATTACCTATTATTGAAATTTCTGTCTAATTCTTCACAATAATTTATGCTAAAATTTATGATATAAATATTTTTGGATTTCATTATTACATTGTGAAAAAAAAATCTTTTTAGAGTTTGATTTAAAAGAAATCACATGAAAAAGGAAGACCCCAAAATCACAAAAAGTTCATTTTCATCTATTATTTTTCTTACATCTAGAAACCACTTTAAGTTTATCTTTCATTTTGAAAGTCTGAGATAAGTACTGAAAGTGGGCTTAATTATTACAGAAATTATGGAACCTACAATCATACAATAAGAGTGAATAATAGAAATATATATGGAATGACTAGATACTTGACAATTTCCTCTGGGTAGCAGTTGTTAATCGTGTTGATATATTCAGCCAGTGCAGAGCCTGGTTCCGCCTTGATTTCTTGTATCTTTTTGAGACCGGCACTTGTGACAAATAGGCGTCTGGCTTTGGAGTCGTGGTGTAGAACTTTGCTGAACTGTCCGACAACGTGTTTGAGGATGTTTGGAGGTGCATCGTGGAGCAGAGGTTCGAGGGCTGGTAGATGGACACATATCTGTAGGATGTTCTTAAGGGCTTTCTTGCTCTATAAAAATAAAAAAACACAGAAAATTATACAGCGATATCCTTAGCACAAAATTTTTATAACCAAACAACTGAATTTTTATTAACAGATCGTCATTGATTTCATACATTCAAAAATTCCTTTTATATCAAACTGATCTTTGAAGAAAATATCTGCATCTGCCCTTGACCCTCTGACTTTTATATGTTCTATCCTTGACCCACTAATCTTTATATGTTTTGTCCTTGACCCTCCAAACCTATTTGTTCTGGCCCTGATACTGACCTTTGTCTGAAGATCTTCTGAGGCGTCTGTTCTGAGGTAACACTGAAGGAGCTTGGGTAATACATTAGCCACCGCCACAGCCTTCGCGTGTTCGGGAGTGTGGCGACCAAACTGTCCTAACGCCCAAGCTGCGGCAGCCTGGATGTGGTCCTCTGGTTCCTCGGACAGAGCAATGGCAAGCTGCACCATACCCTGTCAACAAAACAAAGCTACCGTAAAGTCTCCTGTATAGTATGCAATTTTTTCAGCCAAAATTTTATCAAAAGTGAGGGGTGCATATCATTCATAAATAGAAACAAAAGTACATATTTACCTCTCAAATCAATTCGAATTTATATATATGTACTCAAGGGGTAAGAAATTGGATGAATTGAATGCTGCTGAACTCAGTTTAGTAAACAAATAGAGTGCTTAGTATTTAATACCTTTTTGAATTTATGTATGAATCAATCAAAGTTGCATTGATTGATTCATCCTTTACATAGTCACGAGTATAACTTGATTTGATTTTATTTGACACAATGACTGCCATGGCGAGGTACGCTCCTTTCATTCACACATGCTCGCTCACTAACATTCAACTGTTTTGTATTGGAAGAGGCTGCTTAAGTTTAAAAAATAACCAAAAAATAATAAAAAATAAAAAATAAACCCAAACAAATTAATAAAACAAAACAAAAAATTACAAATATAAAGAACCAAAAAAAAAAAACAAAAAAAAAACTAAAAAGAAATCCCAAGGTAAGAATAAAGGAGGAAAATATTAAGACAGATGAAAGCACGTAAATACATAACTAATAAACAGAAAGTTAATTAAGACAAATAACACGACTATGATTGAATAATAGTGTCAAAGATAGATAACCAGGGCTGCCAGGTATTGACAAATTTATCCATTTCAAAATTCTTACAAGCAATATATTTTTCAACCTTGTATTTGTTAAATAAATAAAATAAAAGACCAGAAAGGCATGGCAGTTTGCCTTGTTTTAAACAAATAAACAAATATTGCTTTGAACATAGAATAATTAAATTAATAACTGTTGTTTTTAGACAATGGAAGTTCACCTAACAAGATATTAACTACATTAAAACCAATTCTTAAGGAAGTAGCATGATTAATGAAGGAAGAAGGAGTAAGAAGGAATAAGAAGGAAGGTCCTGAATTTAAGTTTCCATCTTTAATCCAAATAAGCGTATTGTTTAATGTACATGAATAACGGCATCGTGGATTGGCGTGTACTTATCTTCTGAATAGTTTGATGCAATTGTGCACAACCCTGCATGTAGATGACGTACAGGCAAGTAGATGTAGGGAGAGGGTGGGATAAGAAGTGGCCAATCCGTTTAAGAAATGGTACCTTTTTTTCTTATACATATGCATGTATTTATCTGTATAAAAATAAGCGTACAACCCCTCCTGTTTTTGTCTGGCCCTTTCACTTGTCTAGATGAATGGTGTGCATGGTTTACTGTGCATAGTATCTCCTCTTATATTAATGATCTGATTTGATTTGAACATATTTTTATTGTAATAAATATACAATTGGGATCTGGCACAAGTTCTGTAATTTAGATCGCCCTTTCTCTATATAATATATGGTACAATAAAATAATTATCTACATGGCTATGGAATTTACAAGGCAATTAAACTACATTTTCAGTTGTGATTTCAAAGGTGAACATATAATTGTAGAATCAGGTAAATATCTCAGTACTTTCATAAAGCGATGAACTATAATGAAAATAAATAATATTTTCACTATTACTTAGTTGACTGTCGCCCCCATAGTAAAACTTAAGCGTTTACATTTATTTATTTAAACTTGCAATATGAAATATTTGGTTAAACCAAATATTTTTAACCTAAATACCTAATGCATGCAAAAAAATAGTGATAAGTATCTTCAGGTTTACCACATAAACACAGTGAACTATTAATAATATTACATATAGATAAACCATAATTAAGTGCACAGTTGCTTCGGAGTCTTGTTTGAATAATACTAATATATCTATCACCATAAATAAAAAAAAAATGGTGCTGAGCTACTAATAACAATAATGTCTTATTGACGCTTATTTTTTCTTGTACGAATGGAGTCAATTTGACTAATATCCAATGAACGTGCATTGTAATCATGAAAAACAGTAGGTAAACAGATTTTTATAATTGTGGTCGACATTTGGGTAAATAATAATTCTGTGCATATCTTGTAAGATAATTGGATAAATTAGAACGCTTGTTTGGAATGATAACTGTGACATGAATATGTCAAAAAAATTGGCTTTGTACATAGCTTTCAGTCTGGATACTTTTCTTTTAATAATCGATTTGTTGTATCTGTAAATTGGCTTTATACTAATTTATACTAAAGACTGGATAAAAAAATCTTATACAGAATGTGAAGTAGACAAATAATGACGAATAAATGGTGTTGATGTTTATAAAACATAAAACGAAATTTTCGCTTTATATAATTGATTTGATAATTTAAGAGAGCTCGAAGGTCGTGGCCATTTTTAGACTGTATTGATCTCTTTTAAAAGGAGAGCTCTATATAAGAATAATTTGATAAGTTAAGAGAGCTCGAAGGTGGTGTCCAGTTTTAGACTGTGTTGATCTCCTTTAAAAGGAGAGCTCTATATAAGAATACAGGAAATGCTCAAACTTTAAATGTAAATATATGGACGTTTTCTTTACTAAATAATAGTTTATAGCATAAGACATCATTTGTAAAAATTTAAGGAAGATCTGATGGCTAATTTGTTGACAACCCAGTCTCCTTAAGCCTTATTACGCCTCTTGAAAAGGCATTATTGTTGTTTGGAGAGGCCTTATTTTGCCTTTTGGAAACTCGCTATAATAATAACGCCTTTTGGATAACAAATACACGTACCGATCCGTAAAAAAATATTGCATTGAAATCAATACTTGGCAAAAATTCTTTTTATCAAAATATTGAGCAAAACGTGATAAAAGCTTTATCAGAAACTTGAGGCAAAGTATAGGCGTTTCGCTGGTGGTGGGGGGGGGGGGTGAGAAGACCATTTTCGTTAATTTAACTGCGGTAATTTATAAGTTTGAATTTTCCAGGTGGAAAGAGGGGTTGCGGAACCAACGACCACCAACTCCCCCGCCTTGTTATTCGTAAATGTCTCACGAAAAATTTCGTGCGTTTTGGATTGTTTTTCTGTAATGATAATTGAGTCGATATAAGGTAATGATGTTTATTCCTCGAAGATCCAGCATAAAGTTCCTATTTATAAACAAATGATAAAATTGATGACAAATAAAACAGAGTACTAAACAACGAGTCTTTACAAAATATGTATAGAGATGCAACATAAAAAGGACCACAATAAATGAGTCTTTGCATACTCTAACACAATTGTAACATATACACATGCTAAGTGAATATTGACCACATTAAAGCTTTGTTTTACATCTATGATGTGATTATAAATAAAAATATATAATAAATGAGGGGAAAATTAACAAAAATGGAGAGATCGCTTAGCTATGATGAGGACCACAATTACTGAAGAGTCAACTATATTTAGTAGCAAGCTATAAACCTATTCTTAGCGCGGGTACACATGTACTCGGCTATGTTGACGAGTCGAATAAAAATGTAAAGTAAATTAAAGTCAAATATAGATCTTAAATTCAAATAAAAGAAACCGTAGGTAAAACTAAACATGTTAAACACTTACATTATAAAATAAGAACGATCGAATGGAATTATTTAGTGAAACGCATACTCTTAGCGAAACAGGTTTGTAAAACCCGCATTTCCTCTTGGGCGGAAGTGTAAATAATGACTAAATTTAGAACCAATCACGTTGTAATTCCGGAAGACGCGTTAACAATTATCAAAGTGAAAAGCGGGGAATAGTAATAATTGATATGTGAGAAATCAAAAATAAATCAAATAACAAAATATAAAGAACAGATGGAAAAATGATTATGAACATAAAATACTTGAGAAAATAAACATACAAGTTCATATTTCCAACTAACAATAATTTCATATCATAGCATGTAATATACATGTATATTAATGTAATTTCAAGACATTATAAAATTCAATAACAGGAAAAATTGAATATTTTACCCTTTAAAATGACAAATTGTTGTATTAAAAATGCATATAAAAATGTATATAAAATAATGTCCTACCTGTAATGATAATTGAGTCGATATAAGGTAATGATGTTTATTCCTCGAAGATCCAGCATAAAGTGACGCGCTGGGATCTTGGGACAAAAATCGACTTGGTCCAGGTGAGGTACATTACAGGTTAATTACTTATCATATCAATAAAAATGAGAAAGGATTCCCTTGCGAGGGCCTCTTGACAAAAAGATATAGCGTGGGTACAGACAAAGGAGCTTAATCCGATGACCTGACACTAATTGAGTAGATCAAACAATAAAAGAAATTTCTAATTGAAAAGTGATTTGTTACGTAACATTTGTTTGACCTTAACTAGATAGATATTTCACTCATCGCCATGATAAGTGTGAATATTTACGAAACTGATTATCAAGTGATAGAAAATATTTGCTTGTGGCGGAATAGTAATATATAGTGATAAAAAGATCTTAGTTACTTTTTGAGCATTTTGTTCCAGAAATATTTTGAAGCACAATGACATTAATAAAGCTATAACATGTAGAAAATAGGAAAATTTTCTATATTAAAATATTTCTGATTAGGGGTCAAATGTACCTTATGATAATTCCCTCCTGGTTCGGAAAATTTTTGTCCTCAGAAATAAAAGGTGTGGTAGGAAGTTAAAAAAAATGGGGTGGGGGGGGGGCGTAATTTAATGTTGATCAAGCTAGGTATGTAGTTAAATGAAATAATGCGTTCATACAAAATGAAAAAAAAATAACTATCTACTACTAATAACTAAAAATGGCATACAAGTAGTGAACCACAATATGCATGATTCATGACCATTGATCAAAAATAAGTAATTATGTACATGGTGTTATTAAAACAAGAATCAACATCTATGGTTGATGAATGAAAAAGAAAATCATGCATGCTTATACAATTCAACATCTATGGTGATGTGACAATACTAGGCATCAGTGGTTGATGCTGGTAAAAAAAATATATCAACATCTATGGTGATGTGAAAATACTAGGCATCAGTGGTTGATGCTGGTAAAAAAATATCAACATCCATGGTGATGTGAAAATAATAGGCATCAGTGGTTGATGCTGGTAAAAGAAAGATCAACATCTATGGTGATGTGAAAAAAAGTGGCATCAGCGGTGGATGCTGGGTAAAAAAATAATCGACATCTATGGTGATGTAAGGGTAGGGCATCAGTGGTTTGATGCTGGGTTAAAAAATAATTGACATCTATGGTGATGTGAGGGTATGGCATCAGTGGTTTGATGCTGGGTTAAAAAAAAATAATCGACATCGTCGGTGATGTGAATGTAGGGCATCAGTGGTTTGATGCTGGGTTAAAAAAATCGTCAATATCTAAGTAGATATGTGCCGAAAATAGAGCATCATAGTTGATGCTTGAAAAAAAAGTCAACATCTAAGTAGATGTTGTTGCTTTGTTTAAAAAAAAATATCAACATATAAGTAGATGTGAAAACAGAGCAGCAGAGTTGTTGCTTTGTTTAAAAAAAAAATTATCAACATCTAAGTAGATGTGGAAATAAAGCAGCATAGTTGTTGCTTTAAGAACAATAGTCAACATCTAAGTAGATGTGAAAATGGTGCACCACAGTTGATGCTTAAAAAAAATACAAAATATAAACATGAGTACTCTGGTGATATCAGATGGTTGGTGATAAATGTACACCTATCACTGATAAACAAAATTTCAACGCCAATGGTGATGTTGAGGTACAAAATAAAATTTCCTCAGTACGGATGAGGTGGAAGCATGATATTTTGGCTATATACACAAAAAAATCTAACTACAAATGTACAAAGTAAATGTTGTACAAATAATGATGCATGAAAATAAAATATCATGGGAGTACACTATTTAAAGCTATACACGCTATAATTTGCATCAATTTTGAATGACAGCGAAAACGCATGTGTTTGTCTAATAATAAAAGTTACCTTTATTCTGTAAATTACAATGGTTAATTCCATCTCGATACAAAGATAAGGATTTTTAATTGTTTATTTTTCTGCCAGGAAAGTAATGCCTTTTCATGAATATTGATGACGGAAGAGCAAAACCGACCTCATTGCGCATGTCTGCGGGAAATCAGGTGGCCGATATTGTTTGCCTAATCATTACATTTCAATATGCTTAACAGTTGTTAATTTGAAATATATACATGTATTTTAAGTGTAATACGTTTGTCATTCACGATACTCTTGCTTCTGCATGTTTAAACAGGATAAAACCTACACGAACTAAAAATAGCTCTTGGGGAAAACACACAGGCATACGTCATTGTTTTAACGAAGTATATATGTAGTACATGCCTACACGCTTGTGTTTTTATTTTTTTAGTACTCGTTTATAGGACAAATGTATGCTTAATTGAAAAAAATATGTCCATTCCTTCGTGAAACTTTTACAACTATAAGGGTGTTGACCCCTTCACCAGCTTTGTATGATAGACTAAAATTAGCTCTCGATGTCACGTGATAGATTGATATTCATAAGGAGGCATTACTTTCCTGGCAGGAAAATAAATAATTTTTATTGTTTAATATTTGATATTTTTGTTACGTTATCCAATTGAGCATTATAAATAACAGCATAAAGGTAACTTTTATTAAGTAATCAAACGCATGCATTTTCTTCGTTATTCAAAATTGACGCACATTATAGCGTGTATAGCTTTAAGGGAATACATACACACTTTTACACTGTAAGTATTGTGTTACAAGATTCTTTCCCATAAAAATTATTTAATCAATATATAATTCTGAATATGAGTCAAATATAACAAGAAGTATGCTGTACATGTGTGTCTTACAGTAATTGGAGTTTGTATGCTCTGATGGGTGAAAGATGAAATGAAATCTTGTTGGAATGTTGACTAATTTGTTCGTGTGTGTTTGTTTTGCATGATCAGATTATCTAGGGTCAAATGTTGGGTATGCAGGTTGTCAGAGCAAATGTTAGAGTAGACATTAGGATGATGCTTGCAGTCAGTACCAGTTGTAAGTTGAGGGTGTTGTGTGCTGTTGTAAAGTAGTTAGTGAGTGCAGATAATGTGCACAGGTTATGTATTAGTAAAAATGTAAGTATGCTCAAGAACATGCAGTTGATTGATTCAAAACAAGGTAGGTGAATGGGAAAGTGTTGGATAGTCCCAGTGACCTAGGGAAGGAAGAGTAAGTTCAGATCAGGTGTTATGTATAATTGACAATATTACTCAAGTTAAGGGCTGGGTTTAACTGATAACATTAGTCCTTATGGAAAGAAAATAATGTTAAATATGTACAAGTATACACAACGAGTGGCTCAGTGAGCAAAGAGAGAAGTAAGGCTATAGACAGGGCGGTCAAAGAATAGGACTTGTAACGACTTAATTTCATTCATAAAAACATGCAAGCTCTGGTTAAACATTGTAACTGGATGGGTTTGGAGAAGAATGGGATGCATGCTTGT
>WFKH01002636.1:29685840-29704950 GCA_016163765.1 Magallana hongkongensis | reverse complement strand
TCTCTCTCTCTCTCTCTCTCTCTCTCTCTCTCTCTCTCTCTCTCTCGTGCACAGTCATTAATTTGGGAGAAACTCCCGTGGCAATCATTTTCAGGAATTTAAAGTATACATGTAAGTCGTTCTTTCTCAGTAAATTCTCTCTAAATTTATGTGACAATACATGTAACTTAAATCGCATGCGTGATAAAATACAATTGTCGTTCATTTAAGCATTAAATGCTTATTTTTGGATGTCGTCGATCCTGCCGACAAATTGAATACCGCGTGTTATATTTATATTCATACTGATATCTATTTGTATGAAATACTAGATGATATCCCGCGCAAGCGCGGGAATTAACACTTTACACCTTAATATAAAAAATGTTAATATGTGAACATATTTTTTGTTCATTGTTGTTACAGTATATAATTTGAATGTATTGGCAATAAAACCATTATCTTAGTTTTATATCTTGTTTATTTATAGACACACGAGCTTGACATCTTTGATATTAGATGGGGGTAGATGAAAATGTACAGACACAAAATTCGAGGTGGCATGAGTATAGATACATATGTACCTAAAATTTTTAAAAAGCTTAAAGTGATATATAGATCTTAGGCAATGTATTCAGTCTATTGTTGTTACTTCTTTGTTTTGACAAATATTCACTATTTCAGTCCTTCCCAAACAATGCCTGTGGCGTGATATCGCGATGCTGTTAGAATTTGGTATAATTATATTGTGGATTTTTTTTTATCTTTCGTTCGACATCTTATCTCACTAATAAGGCAATTAACATACTCTGAGTATAATTTCTTCATTAAGTCAATAAATTGAAATGAGGCAACCGTCGTTTTTTAAATCATTAAGGGTTTTTCGTCTTTAAAAGTCCTTTTTTTAATTTCTCAAATTTTTCGAGTTAAGATATACAGTTACATGTACTTCTTGTAAACTGACCATTACGTGTTTACAACCTATTCAGCAGCATGGAAAATGTTACAATTCATTACGACCACTGATCATATTTTTAACAATCAAATCAAGACTTTTATATTGGCGAATTTTAAGATATTTATTGATTTGATTCTGTGTAAATATCTGATTAATACTCTGTAATCAAATGCTGAATTGAAATAGTTAACAATAAAACGTGTAAAATGTGTGAAAACAATACTTAAGACATACTTAAGTCACCTCTACCGGCCGCCTAAGTTTTGGGTAAATTGTCCTAGCTAAGAACTCATCTAGTTACAAACTTAAGTCTAAGAATGTACATAAGTCCTACTTAAGCACTGTCTTAGACTTAAGTACCCTTTATGTTACGAGCCCCTGGTATATATAAACCCTTCGATTTTGTTACATCCGATTGCACACCTGAAACTCGTGGCCGACGTGTAGTGTTATGTGTAGTGTTATGTGCATATTCTGTTTGTAAATAATGCATTGACCAGTTTGTTTGATGTTAGTACTCTCCTGGCTTGAGAACACTTGATAATTTCATCGCCACCGAGTAGCAAGATGTACGTCCACACAGGTGAGAGATCTACAGTGAAATACTTTAAACAGTTAAAAGGTTTGTAGCTTATATAGGCGTTGTAGGGAAAGCGGTGCTGAAAGAGAAATATGGCGGGCAGTGCTTACGAGCGGTGTTCAGCTTTAATTAAATCAAACTAGTTCCGTATTTACACCGGCGTAGCGCTAAGTCTGGGCGTACGACTCCCTTATGAAACGAGTCCCAGAGATTTACATTGGAACTTTGTCCATCGTAGATGGTTTTCCATACAAATTAAAGCCCTGTGCACAATGCCGATGCGTGCGCAGATGATCCTTATTGATGTACTGCTCTATTTTCAATGATACCTATTGTGATAGGAAACATCATATGAGGACCATTTCAAAGGTGATTTAGTTTTAAGAAAATGTATGAATTTTAAGTCTGGAAAATTATAATTAGAGTAGAGAGTAGCGTATGAATTAAGCAGGTACAACCGTTTTTTTAAAGTGTAGAACCAGCAATATCCCAAAATTCCGACAACCAAATAGGAAGGAAAATACTCACCTCACTAAGTACTACATGTAACTTAACATAAAACCTCAACATTTTCAACCGAAGTGTAATGTGTGCCTGTTGTCTGATCATTTTAAAATTCCATATATGCATATCAGCTTTGAAAAACTGAAGGGTATATTTCCGGATTAAAAATCTTACGTATATGTAATTGATATAAGAAAATTGTCAATTGTTGACAAAAAGTGAGGAGGGTCCAGCCCATCCATTCACTCTCCCCATTGCTACATGTACACACGAGCTTACAAAGCAAATTTATTATGTTACAAAAAGCCTCAACAAATTAAATTAAAAAAAGGAAAGTTAGATATTTACCTCCGTGTTTAGGTTTGTGAATATGAATAATATTAGTAACAAAATTGTTGCCATGTCCTCTATCACATAACTGATGCAATGAAACTGTTAACACAACTGAAACAAAAATGAAAATATTTTCACGCATTTTTTTAAAGAGATGAATCGAACTACCAAATGAATACTATTATAAACTAGGCTTTGGCATTGTACGCTTTACCGTTACAACCCAATTTCTATTTAAATTGAAACTTTCAACATATAAGAGATAAATCGAAAAGTTCAAGTCAACAATTTAAATATATGAGACAAATAATGATGAAAAATATGCATAATTATAGCATAATGATTGTAATGTTTGATCAATTTATAAATTTTCAACAAATTCAGGTATTCAAATGAATTTATGAAAGAATATTTCAAACAGTACTTATCAAAAGAGAATAAGGTTCCTTGAAATTACCCTTACCTGGTTTAAATGTACAAGCCACATTCATATAAATTGTAATAACTGCTATTCCTATCTATTATAATGACAGGTTATCATCGCCCAATTTCATCCTTGCGGAATAGACAATTTAAATAAGTCGTACATGTATACTAAGTGCACTATACCTTATTTAAAACACCGTATGCTTGCGTAAACACACCTGTGTTGGCGGTTTTAAATATCACGATTATCAAACTTCATTCATAAATTGATGTTTATATTCATACTTCGTACCTTCTTACGCATGTGCGGATCTAAAGAGCCCCCCCCCCCCCCCAAGATATATAATTATGTAATTAATGATTGATACCTTATATTCAAGATCAAAATCGTAGCTCCTTACTGTCAGGAGCAGATCTATAATAGTACCGAGGTAAAACGGTATAACGATAGACTTTGTTTTATGCATTTAAAGCACTTATATCATTGGACCGAGATTTTTCGCCATTTTGAAAATATTATGGAATAAAATCTCTGGGACACAGAAAGGAAAAGTAGGCTTTCCTTAAGTTTTAAACACATGTAAAATTGCAACGTATGTTCAACATATATTTCGAGTAACATACCGGTACGTTGAACATATGAATTTTACACAGTATGTTAAACATATGTTGAACATACATTGCAATTTTACCCATGTACGAGGACAAGCAGAATTTGTTTGTACATACTATCGAACAAAATGACGACACAAATTTAAAAAGCTGGATTTGAACACAAAGCTATGAACGAAAGATATACGACAGAGGCTAAACTAATTTTCGAGATTTTGGACTTTTACTCAAGATTTTTACCACCGAGCCAATTCAGATAACCGGAACATGTACCAGAGAGGAGTATCAACACATTTCAGAGAACTGTAGTGAAAATTCAATAGGTCTATGCTTTATCCTATTCCAAGTTTCTGCTTCGACCACGATTTGCTCAATATTTCGATTATAAGAATTTTTACCATACAATGATTTTAATTGTTTTCACAGACCGATGTATTTTTTGAGAAAATCACCAAAAAATGATGGAAAGGTAACCTGGAAAGGTAACCTGGGAGAGACTATAGTAGAGACGTAATACAATGTAATATTTCAGCCGGAACTTGATCAGGGGTTTTATTTATCCACATCCATGTCTTATTACGCCGAATTGAATTTTCTTTTGAGTAAAGATACATGTAAAAACTATATTTTTATATCTTGCAAAATTTCCTAGATCCTTGATTTATTTTAGAGTAACATCAATTTAATCATAATTTATATTCTATCTTTTCAAGAGGAGTATGTAAATACATGTTTGAAGGATAAATAAGCTGATGAAACATACTATAATTCTACAATTTTGTTTTCAATCTGTCTCAATGAATGGTTCCCATTCAACGTTCACTGTTACTTTTTTGTCGAGGCTAAGTTTAATTGAATCAATGCTGAGGTAAGCTGACCTTATTTGGTATCATTTCTGTAATTTAACAATACATTGGCATAGTACTTCATGCATACCTTATAATTTGTTTTACACATTTTAAGAAATCCGGTTTTAAGAATGATTCGTATTTGATATAGAATGGTTCGGAATTTAAAAACAAGTGGGTCGTAGATTTCTTTGTTCGATCCCAATTGCAAGGTGAAATCCAATGCTTGATTTTACACTGATACCGTTTCCCTTTGCTCAACGATTATTACTGTTAAACATATTTAGCGATAGTCTCGGCGTCGCGAAAATTTGTTCTAGATAAGCAGTCCCAAAATTTGGGTGGAATTTTTTATTTCAGATAATCTTCATCTTACCGCGAACCAATTTGTATCCGGTAAATAGGGAAATAAAGTAGTAGCAAGTAAAAGTTGGGTTACATTATATCGACGTGTTAACAAAAAACACGTTTTGCTTAATGATTCATTAGCAAAACTAAAATTACCACGTGAAATTATAGGATCTCTTTCTGAAAAAAAAAATTAATACAACTGATAATATAGATTTTTTAAATATAGAGTTAATCAAGAAGATCAGATATCATTATATGATAATATTTAGAATTTATTCTGATGAGGCAGTACAGGAACTTGAATTTTAATATGACATTAGGAGATATAAATATTGATATATTTTATTTCATTTATTTATCAATACGTAATAAAGTATGCCATTTGGTTAGATATAATTATGCAATTTCTGTAAACGTAGCAGATTTTTATATTGTTTTTGCTCTTTAAAAAAAACAGAAAAATGTGCGGAACATACGGAATGCGCTCTTTTGATGGGTTTACGGATCAGGATTTGGAGGGAACGTTCACATGGTAACATAACAATGAGAACAGTAACCAACTGGGGGACAAATGAGCCAAACAGTGCAGGCGACGAAGACTGCACCGTATTCATAGCGCCATCGATATCTTATGAATGGAACGATGACAAATGCCCAAAACTGATGATGTCCGTTTGTGAAATGGAAACAAACATGTAATTATTTTATTGAAACAAGATACATATATATCGTTACATGGTTATGGTAAGTCATTAAAGGGGTTGGAAGGTCGTGGTCATTTTTTAGACTATAGTAATCTCATTTAAAAGGAGAGCTTTGTAGTAAGCTACAGGAAAATATTTTTATAATTTTATGGTTAAAATATTTTATTTTTTTTCTTTACTAAATAAAAGTTTATATGTGTATATGACCAAAAAAGATCAAATCTTAAATTTTAAGTTTAATGGTTAAATTGTTGACAATCCAGCCTCCTTAATTGTTTTGCTAAAGCGAGTTACATACTAGTACATGTACATATCATGGTTTTATTGAGGGATGTTAGTATAATTACAGTGTATTAAATAAAAGCTTTACAGTAAACTGTTGGTCAAGTCGAAGACGCGGTTATATGATTCTGTAGAGTTAGTCACAATACAATAGATGTCCACAAATTTCATATCTCTAGGACTAGCATGTAGCTAAATCCCAAGTTCAGTTTGGATATAGCGATTTCATTTTTGACATGTAGCTGGCTTACCAATCGCTATTAAATGTGCATACTTAAAACGATATTCTCATTAAACGTGCAGGTATTATTTGGGACATGGATAGGAATATAAGCGCCAAATTTCCACTTAGTCTGTAAAAAAAAAATTATTCAAGACAAATTCATGATTATCGTGAAAAATAAATTACATTAGAATAAAATATTTAGCAATATATAGATATGTTATTTCTATAAATTACAACGGAAATATACTACTTGATGAGTATCTTGATCTTAATTAGTCAGTGCGACTAACAATTTAAAAAAATGTAAAATTCAATAGACCGTGCAATTTAAACAAAGCTTACGAATTAAAATGGTATGATTACTAAATATATTAATGTTAAAAAACCCCACAAAACAAAACAAAAAGAAATATTTAAACAGAAATCCCAAAAGTATATTGTAATGCACGAATATGAAAAAAAAAAATCATTTGTTCAGTTTATCCCGTTTCAGCCAAATTTTAATATCAAATCCCCAAACTTTTTTAGTACCTTTCTGCCGTCGATCGTAAATCCGGATTCTGCGAATCTTTATCCATGCATTCTGTCTTTCGACGATTTTTTCTTACCAAGTCATAGCATGTTTGATCTATAATTCATTGAAAAAATTAGTTATAACGTGTAAATAAAGATATTGAAAGTGAATTGAATGCAACTTGCAAATTTCTCTAATCGAAAAGCAAAATCCTATTATTGCAGATTTCTCAAATCGAAAAGCTAAATCGTATTAGTCGGCCAAAGGGTTAACCAGTTATTGCATAGTTTAGATTTTACATGTGCTAAATGAGGTCCATTTTTGCTTTTAAAACATGCATTTATAAGCCTCTGCCGAATTGTAGAAAGATGGACATGGTGGTTCACTCTTTGTACACTCTGCTTTATAATTTTCTTGTATGACTCGTCCCATGACACTGTATTCTGTACAAAAACCTACAATTCACAGAAAAAGTACCTTCTGGTAAATAGTTTACATTGATAATAAAAAGTAGAAGCTTTAGTTTTATTTCAATCCAAGTTTTTTAATATATAATTTTAAACTTAATGTTGCATTTTTCAGTTGCGAACAGAAAAAAGACAATCGATTTTGCAAGAATCTTAAATAATGTCATTTATAGTTACATCCTTAAATATCATTTAAAGATCTTATTTTCATTTAAAAGATACAGTGTGAAATTCTGGTTGGTTATAATGGAAGAATCTAATAGATCTAAAACATTTTTTTTTGTTATATTCACTCCTAAACAAAATATTAACTTTGAGAAATTTAATATGACTTCACAACCCTGTGATTTTCAGTGGAAAAAATTATCATTTGTAGTGTAAACGTTGCCCTTTTCATAATACATGTAATTTAATTGCTTCCAAATTAGAAACAAAAATTAAAGGTGAACACATTGTAAAATGTTGTTATAAACAAATAATTACTTCTATTCTAACTAAATGTATTGTATTATAAAAATAAACGTGTTTTATTTCAAACTTTATGTATTTTTAATATACCGTACCAAATATGGTTCGGTTGGGTGCACACACTTCCAGAGTAGCATTCATCCAGGCATTGATCACGCAGTGGTATTGAAAAATATGATTCCGTTTGCTTAAGGTCTGTGAGCAATTGTGCTTTATGGATTCACAATCCATGTCCTCAGCCGCTTTCTCCCACGACTTCAAGTCTACTGGACACCGCTCCACATATCGAACTGCCATGGAAGATTTTTCGCAAAAAGTAATCGCCGAAACCTTTTGATAAGAAAAATTTAAAAGATAAATGCTTTCTATATAAAAACAATCACATGTATTTTACTAACATAATTAAAAGGAGGAATGATATATATTTTAAAAATATATGAAGTTTATGCCTTCACCCTATTTGATCCATGACAAAATCTGTAAAATCATGAAAAAACCCATTAATGCCTGGATATTTAAATGCTTTATGATTCAGACAATTTCAATTCAGTTTATTCACTCAAATCATGATATGGTACATAAGGTCAAACAGTATATACAGTTCAAAAGTCAGAGGTACATTTTAAAACGGATAGATAGGTAGTAAATAAATAGTTATACGAGTATAACATAACATGGGACAGTTTACGCTTTTGTATAAACGGCTTTGCGGTTTAGAAAGTGTAATCTGCCCCAAGTTATGTTATATCGTATAACCAACGTAGAAATTAAATTCATTCCTTAAATAATACACAAGGGAAGAATCGAAAGTAAGAAAACGATTTGTAAACAATTTTAAAAAACAACTTACTAATGACTTACTCATGACGTCAGGCAATACAGAAGAGAGCGGATAAGATGCCCCTGTGGTGCTATCATATTATTTTCACGCTCATACGGACTTCCTAGGACTGTGATATCCATATCGCGGCCACTCACAAACGCTTGGTTCACTCTAAATTGTAACACTTTCTGCACTTTGCCCGAGATCAGTGGTGTGAAACGACTTTTACAGTAGTGAGGAATGTTTGGACGCTGCTTATGCAGGTAAATGTAAGAATATAAGTGGCTGCAATCATGCATACATAATTACCGGTATGTAGATAAATCATTGTAGAAGGGAATGGTATTAAACACCTTCTTACTTCTTTTCTGTTGAAAGCGAAAATGGTTGCAATTCAAGAAGAAAAAAGGGGCGTGGGAACTCTACGTAATTCGGAGTTAGATATCTATAGGGTAAATTTAATCGCCGATATCACCAATATGCACTTTGCCGATGCGCGCGCAGTAGAATCTTATACATGTACATGTAGAGCGCGTTTGTTTCCTTAAATTTCCAACACTGAGTTATGTTTTATATACGTCATGATAAGTCAACATTGCAACTTTTTGGCGACAGCAGGCTTATCATCTAAAAATGGGTTAAAAAGCGTATTATAATCATAAGAAAAACTGTATCAATTTGAATTTTGATAACTAAATAAAGTTTGGGGGCGTCAATGTGTTATTCTTTGAAGTTGCGTATAAAGCAGGAAAGTAGCACCGTTTATAAAAGTGGAAGACGGGAGAGGGGGGTCAGAAAAATTCCAACATTCTGACAAGCAATAAAGAATAAAATACTCACTTCACTAAGCCTAAAAAAGAGTACTAACTTCACAAAACCTCAAAATTCTTAATCTGGGTGAGTGGATTGTCAGTTGCCCAGTCATTTTAAAAATTTTATCTTTCCATATCAACTTTGAAAAAGTGAAGGTGGAATTTCCGGCTTTAAATTTTTATGTACATGTAATTAATATAAGAAAAAGGTATATTGTTGACAAAAAGTGAGGGAGTCCAGAACATCCGCCGACTCTCTCCTTTGCTACATGTACACACATGCATATGTACAATGAGATGTCATTCTGTTACAAAAAAGCCTTAGCAAATTAAAGTAAAAAAGCGGACAGCTAGATACTTACCTCAGTGTTCATGTTTGTGTATATAATAAACATTAGTAACAACATTTTGGCTACGTCTTCCATCACTTCACTGATGCAATGAAACTGTTAACACAGCTGAAACAAAATGAAAATAGTTTAGGCATTTTTCTTAGGAATGAATTGAACTACTAACTATTATTACTCATATAAAGTGGGTTTTGGCAGCTGATGCTTTTAGTTATACTGTAAACCATGAAGCGTAGACTCTTTTACTAAATTTCTTTTCTGAATTAAAATTTTCAACATATAAGAGACAATCCTAAAGTTTAATCAAATCAACAATTGAAAAATAGGAGGTGAATAATGATGCGAAATATGCATAATTATAGCTTTGTAATTTTCGATTACTTGAAACTATAAATTTAATTTCCAGCAAATTAAAGTGTCAAGTATGTGACTTTATGTTTTAAAAAAATTATTTAGTTAGTAATCTACATTTATACCTATAATACTTATCAAACAGGAGAAAAATTCCTTTAAATTACCTGTAGCTAGCTTAAATGTACAGTCCACATTCACATGAATTGTAATAACTGCTATTTCTAGTTTTAAATTTGCAGCGGGACGTACACAAGCCTGTCTAGGGTATGACCACAATCAACAAAAATCGAATACTAAGTGCGCGTAATGTAAAACCCCGGTATGCCACGTTAAAAAGAACATTTTATACTGTAGAAAAAGTTGTAGTAGTTTATAGCTTTAAATATCACGAGCAAAGCTTCCCTCATGTGAAATTTAATATATAGGAAACCATTTTAGAAAGGTAAGATGGGTTTTGAAGAGGATGTTTTACCAATGATTTTTAAGAGTAAAATTCTGTGTATATATATATATATATATATATATATATATATATATATATATATATAGTTAGAGAGAGAGAGAGAGAGAGTAAAACACAGTTAAAGCGAAGTTCGAGGGACCAAAGGATTAATTATACATAACCTCGTTATATCCGTATAATTCGAATCCGAATTCGTGATAATAACTTCAGCGATTTCACTCTATACATGTTTTCTTTCACCAGACTACAATTTTTGCTAATTGAGGCTTAGAATGAAAATAATTCTTTTGATACCTTTGATAATCGGACTGTAAATTAAAGAATTTATGTGAAAATAAGGTCATTCAAACTATTTTGTTAAATGGTAGTGCAAACTTTTTAAACTGTAAAGAAATTCGTTATAAAAGTGTTAAATTTGGCTATTATTCATATCTACGGGACTCAAAATCAGTTTGCTATATCCGTAAATTCGTCATATCCAAATTCGTTATAATCGTAAAATATAAGAAAAATTATTAAGTTAGTAATCTACATTTATACCTATAATAGTTATCAAACAGGAGAAAAATTCCTTAAAATTACCTGTAGATAGCTTAAATGTACAGTCCACATTCACATGAGTTGTAATAACTGCTATTTCTATTTTTAAATTAGCAGCGGGACGTACACAAGCCTGTCTAGGGTATGACAACAATCAATATAAATCGAATACTAAGTGCGCAGAATTTAAAACCCCTGTATGCCACGCTTAAAACAGCACATTTACCGGTTTATTCCGAAGGGGGTTTTTTTTCACCAACCAAAAATTCTGAAATTTCTATTCCCACCTAGCCAAAATTCAGATTTTCACACCTGAATATCACATGTGTATAGTCTGTTTTAGACTTTTTGTCTGTATTTAACACCCGATATGTAAATTGTTAAAGCTATGCATTACAAATTAATAAATACAGTGTAAATAAAGGGATGAGTGATTAAAAAAATGAATAAATAAATAAAATCTTTATCGAAATTGAATTTATATATATTTTTAAAAATAATGACATTGAAACACTTAGTACACTTAGTAATACATTTGTAAAAAAAAAATCATGTAACTGTAAAAATGATATTTAGATAATTATTGCAAATAAATTAACTACTAACTTACACGAGAAAAAAATACATAGACAAAATGGAGCTTAAATAAGGTTCAATGTTTATTTTGTTGAATAGATAATTGATGTCATTCATGTCTCCAGATAAAATAATTGATATTAAATTCCTTTGAAAGTCCAGGATAAAACTAACTATTATTAATTAAGTGCTCATATAAGATCATGTTCAACTTTTTCAAATGAAAACAAACCATATCTATATCATTTCGCCAAGTACGGCGAATGCGCAAGTGCATGTGGATTTCTTAGAGAAAGGAAGAGAAGGTTATTTCGTTATACATTTTGAATTTAAAGGAAGTGAAGATGAAAAAATTATCAAGGGCTCAAATTTGTCTGTTTGATGTGTATAATGATATCAGAAAACCATTTAGACACAGCTTTCCTCAGTAAGAAGATATACCACTTAGAATAACTAATTCTTGCAATCCATGAGCGCTGTCATATTGTTAAAATCATTACCTCCCTGCTGGGTTATCTCTAAGCATCTAAGAGAGGGCAGCACCGATGCTGACGTCAGTGAGACACATTGCATTTTTACACACGTTTAGTAACAGGGATAAAATGCCGTCTTCAAAATGTGAATTGAAACTTGAAATGGATGTAAAGAGTTGTCATTTTGAAAC
The DNA here is from genome assembly GCA_016163765.1 of Magallana hongkongensis. Lineage (NCBI taxonomy): Eukaryota > Metazoa > Mollusca > Bivalvia > Ostreida > Ostreidae > Magallana > Magallana hongkongensis. Next base: position 29,693,116 of record WFKH01002636.1, on the reverse strand, counting down.
AGGGTTTATGGAGGAAGATTTTGGATCTCAGAATGATGCATTCCCACCAGCAGTTAATGTGACATGTAACTAGAATGGAATGTCCCTGGATCAGTGTTATTGTGACCAATTTTTTCTTGCACTCGGGAATTTCTTAATATGTTGTTATGAGTTTGAACATTATATGTGCTACATAAATGAGCACACAAGGTGCATTGCTCAGCATCCTGATTTTAAAAAAGTGTATACGTATTATCAAGATCTTATCTAAGATAAAAACAAATCAGAAAGATTTCTAGAGCATTTAAATAAAAAGTAACGGTAAGAAACCCCACAAAGAAAATGAAATTACATTTTTATATTTATTTGAAATCTACAAACAGCATTTTATTTATGTAAACACTGACTGCCACATCTCCATACAAACATCTGGAATGCGATGGTCTCATACTTCACAAATTATCTATAATCAAATAATTCATTTTTTGCACAAATCATATATATTTACCTAAGGTTCGTTTTAGAAATGTACTAAATCATTGTCCTCTCATGACAGTACAAAATTTTGCTTCACATCCAGGCATAACTTTTCTTCGTAACTTTTATCAACTCTGTATAAACACTGGCCCAGTTCTAACATTGACTCAGTCCCCAGCAGCAATGTGGCTTATCTACGTCAGAGAACAGATGCATGCTGGGAAAAAATGGATTACCTCCATAAACCTTTCACTGAGAGTGTTAAATTGATAAAATGTCATTATGAAATAAACAAAAAGGTTACAGACCTCATTTTTAAGTTTCAAAAGGCTTTTAAAATTCATTAAGCAACAATTAATTTTTTCATGTTCACTTCCTTTAAGTATTCAATCAGGACGAGATAGAGTGTAGTATCAAAATATTTTAGGCAACTGTATTGAAAACGCAAAATGCCTATACGTTGTACCAAGTTTCTGCTTACGCCACTTTTTGCTCAATATTTCGATAATAAGAATGTTTGCAAAATATTGATTTCAGTATTTTTCACAGACCAGTATCTGTATTTATTATCCAAAAAGCGTTATAACGAGTTTCCAAAAAAACATGATAAGGCCTTTCCAAACAACAATTATAATGCCTTTTCAAGAGACTTAAAAACGCTTAAGGAGGTTGGGAGGTCAACAAATTAGCCATCAGATCTTCCGTAAATTTTAACATATGATGTCTTAATCTATAAACAATTATTTAGTAAAGGAAAAGTCCAAATATTTACATTTTAGATTTGGGGATTTTCCTATATTCTTATATAGAGCTCCACGACCATCGAGCCCTCTTAAATTATCAAATCAATCATATAACGCGAAAATTGGTTTTATGTTTTTTAAACATCAACACAATTCATTCGTCATTGTTTGTTTACTTCACATTTTGTAAGATTTTTTTTATCCAATCCTTTGTAGAAATTAGTATAAAGCCAATTTACAGATACAACAAGTCGATTATTAAAAGGAAAGTATCCAAGCTGAAAGCTTTGTAAAAAAGCGAAATTTTTTGACATATTCATTGTACAGTTATTATTCAAAACAAGTGTTCTAATTCATCCAATTATCTTACAAGATATGCACAGAGTTATTATTTACCGAAATGACGACTACAGTTATATACAAATATTTTGTTCCTACTGTTTTTCATGAATGGAATGCACGTTCATTGGATATTCGTCAAATTGACTCCATTCGTACAAGAAAAAAAATAAGCGTCAATAAGACATTGTTGTTATTAGTAGCTCAGCACCATTTTTTTATTTATGGTGATAGATATATTAATATTATTCATACAAGACTCCGACGCAACTGTGCACTTAATTATGGTTTATCTATATGTAATATTATTAATAGTTCAATGTGTTTATGTGGTAAACCTGAAGATACTTATCACTATTTTTTGCATGCGTTAGATATTTAGGTTAAAAATATTTGGTTTAACAAAATATTTCATATTGCAAATTTAAATAAATGATTGTAAACGCTTAAGTTTTACTATGGGGGCGACAATCAACTAAGTAATAGTGAAAATATTATTTATTTTCATTATAGTTCATCGCTTTATGAAAGTACTGAGATATTTTCCTGATTCTACAATTATATGTACACCTTTTAAATCACAATTGAAAATGTAGTTTAATTGCCTTGTAAATTCCATCGCCGTTCTTTGAATATTTATTATGCAAAGTAACTAATTGACGGGGTTTTTTTTCGCTACATAGCGCCAAGTTTTCTCCGCCCTGAGTCAGATCTCCAAACACTCAGTTGACCTGGCTGAGATAGTCGTTGAGGCAGAAATCTTCCCTGCGGTTCTGACATGGCTAAAGGACCCTGATGAGTACGTCAAGAGGAATGTCGCCACATTGATCAGAGAAATCGCCAAACACACACCAGAGGTACAAAATCTATACAGAATATAAATAAATCTATACAGTATATATATATATATATATATATATATATATATATATATATATTTCCCCGACGAGTTCACAATTATTTTCTATTGGTCAAATTATCCGGTAGCTACACTTTAACATTTTAAACTACCCTGCGCAAACACTTACTGCAGAGCAAGTAAATAAAGAAACAGTTTGATATATATATATATATATATATATATATATATATATATATATATATAATGATGTTATTTAATGAATTATCATAAGAATTAAGTTAATCTATTAACATTAACTTTTAATTCAAAATTCCCCTTTAAAATCAAGAAATTAAAGCTTTTATCATAAAAAGTCTTTATATTTAGATAATACTTTATCTAAACATTTTAAACTTTTCCCACACAATAAGATTTTGAATTATTATGTGTAATAATGGTGTGTTTTTTGTGTGTGTTAGTTAGCCTAGTTGATCGTGAATGCAGGAAGTGTAGCAGCTGTGGTGGATTATGTCGGAGAATCCAAGGGAAGTATCCGTCTCCCAGAAATCATAATGTTAGGATACATAGCGGCACACTCGAAAAACCTCGCCATGGCAGTCATTGTGTCATAGGTTAGATATAAAATCAAATCAAGCTGTATACTAGTGATTATGTAAAGTATGAATCAATCAATGTAACTTTGATTGATTCATACATAAATTCAAAAAGGTATTAAATACTGCTTTATTTGTTTACTAAACTGAGTTCAGCAGCATTCAATTCATCCAATTTCTTACCCCTTGCGTACATACATACCGTATATCAGTTTTTTTCCGCGTCATGTTTTTTCCGCGAATCAGGACCTAGAACGGTATGTAAAATTTACGCGAATCAAATTTTCACTATTTCAAAGTCATAGTAAAAATATAATTCACGATTGTTTTAACCTGTGAAGTAAGAGTGAAAAAATATCTAAATTGTCACTACTAATTATGAAAAATTCGGACAATAAAACCATTTACACGATTTTCTTAATGTGAAATAATTACCAATAATTATTTTCAGAGACGCAAACAGTCATAGATCAATAGATCATGTACCGTTACATCTGTTACATAGACCAGTAGCTCATGTATAATTAGACATCGGTTTACGAAAGGAAAGTGACCGTTTTGATTAGCTTGTCAATGGATTATTAAATAAAAAACGAGGCTTACATATCTGTTTTTCTGGCGCTTGTCCTCCTATCCCGCAATTATCTACCTCTAACTAAACCAGCTGAACACAGTTCACCGTACCTGTTTACTTTATAAGGAAAGAGAAAACTCTATCACAAGAACAAAACTTTGTATCAAAATTACGCTGATTTATTTTCCGCGATTCGGAAATCGTCGCAAACAAAGCGGAAATTGGATACACGCGGAATAAAACCTGATATACGGTATATATAAATAGGAACTGATTTGAGAGGTAAATATGTACTTTTGTTTCTATATATGAATGATATGCACCCCCACTTTTGATAAAATTTTGGCTGAAAAAAATGCATACTATACAGGAAAATTTACGGTAGCTTTGTATTGTTGATAGGGTGTGGTGCAGCTTGCCATTGCTCTGTCGGAGGAACCAGAGGACCACATTCAGGCTGCCGCGGCTTGGGCATTAGAACAGATCAGTCGCCATACTCCAAAACACGCCAAGGCTGTGGCGGTGGCTTAAGTATAACCCAAGCTCCTCCAATGTTTCCTCAGAGCAGACGCTTCAGAAGATCTTCAGACTAAGGTTAGTGCATATAGATGCAATGATATTAATTAATATTGCAACTCTTTCCTATGTGTTTGTGTATACATGTATTGTGTTTACAAAAATGTGTGGGCCATCTTGTTACTCCTTGAAGGCCCTTATTTCGTAAAGAAATAATGAAATGAATTAAATAGAATATTTTTAACAGCTAAGTTAAGTGTCAAAGGGTCCAGGCTTTCAAATCAATTTTGATTCAATAAAGAGTTTCTGAATTAATGCTTCAATTCTTAAATACTGTCTGAAGGTTATCATAGATGATTTCAGTATTATCATGCAAGACTTTTATTTTTTTTTTAGAACAAGAAAGCCCTAAAGAACATCCTACAGAAATGTGTCCATTTACCAGCCCTCGAACCTCGTCTCCACGACGCACCTCCAAACATCCTCAAGCACGTGGTCGGACAGTTCAGCAAAGTTCTACCCCACGACTCCAAAGCCAGACGCCTATTTGTCACGAGTGTCGGTCTCAAAAAGATACAAGAAATCAAGGCGGAACCAGGCTCTGCACTGGCTGAATACATCAACACGATCAACAACTGCTACTCAGAGGAAATTGTGAAGTATGTAGTCATTCCGTGTTTAATTATACCCGCACTTTTTTTTAAAAAATTTTTATTGTCATTTTCATAATTATTACAAGGAATCAAAGAAACAAAGCGAATATTTATTGGCACTCACACACCCTTTCATACACTTGCACACATAAATATCAGAAACAGATTCTACTTGTTTACAGGAAAATTAAAGTTCAAAAATATTTTTCCTGTTTGACCATTGTTTGTCAAATTTTAACATTTCACACGATTTAATTGATATGTATCTTTCAACTTTATATTTGAAATAGATATGTTGTAGTAACCCCTTTAAGTAAGGGATCTTTTTTTGGTTTCAAACAGTTAAAAATACTGTTTGGTCTACAAAATTATAAAGTTTACAACTTTGTTACCCTGATTTAGAGGTATTTCACCAACTATTACATTATTAACATTAAATCCAATTCTATTTGTAGTTTTACAATAGATATGCATGCTGAGTTTATTCCATAATGGCAGTATTTCTAAACATTTAATTAATAAATACATATGGAATTGTTTCTACATCTTTTTTGCAAAAAGAACAACAATCATCAGTGCTTACATTGATTTTTTTAAGATAGTATTTTGTAGGCAATATTCTGAAAAGAATTCTGTACTGAAACCACTGTACTGAGGTATCAGCACTTGTTTTAAAACATACTTTGAAGAACTCTTTAACTGAAACATTAATTTCTAGTTGCATGGATAATTCAGTGTTCCATTTCTGAATGGAATTTGGTGTAATATCTTTACTATTAATAAGATTGTACAAGATTTTCGAACATTTTTGAAACAATAAAACATACTCAAAAAAAAATAGAATGTATGGATAGTAATATTTTTTAACATTAGATCTTTTTATAGACTGAGATCTACGGAAACTAGATATTGCATTAATAACACTGTTGTATAGCATTGTACATACATTAGACAGTCTATAATTTTGTGCAAAATCATGCTGTTTCAAAAACTGACCATCTTCATTTAGAAAGTCACCAAAAGTTTTAATACCATGTTCATACCAATTATAAACAATGATAGGTTTATTACCAACACATATATTTGTATTGTACCAGATTGGCATAGCACATACATTTGTTGTAGATATGAATAGTCAATTGTTCATGAGTGTAGAACATCTTTCCCAAAAATGTTGCTATGAATTATAATTTTTTGTACATATTTGTCACCAAAGTCTAACAAATGCTTTACCACTTTGTTGCCATGAATATCTAAAAAAAATATCCATCCATGGTTTGTTATCTTTTGTTTTATCCAAGATAAGATAATTTTAATGACACTAAAAAATTGTTAATATCCAACATTTTAATACCACCTTTTAAGTAGTCTTGAGTAATGAGTTGTCTCTTGACTTTATCTATTATTGAATTCCATATAAATTCATAAAAATTCATAAAAAAAAGATTGTTCAGGGAAGAAATAATTTCTGTATCTGGACTTGATAGGGGAAATAAAACGATGATTGAGTTTTGGAAGAAGTAATGTTTTAACTACAGTAACTCGACCAAAAGGAGTAAGAATTCTCCTTTTCCACTGTTGTATTTAAGCTTTGATTTTAGGTATTTGAACTTTATAATTTAGTCTAAAGAAAGTTCGGGTATATTGTTGTTACCCTGTTCCGTCCGTCCGTCCGTCCGTCTGTCCGTCCGTCTGTCACGTTTTACTTTCTCAAACTGCTCTTACATCTTATAAACCAGCAAACTGAACTCTTGGAGTTTGATTTGGGGTGTCTTGTTGTTTTGTAAAAAGGTTTCAAAACTTCTCTGGAAGTCCTGGGGGTCAAATAATTGGTAAAAAAAAAATGACGTTTTTCACTAAAAACCTTCTTCCTCAAATTCCTCCTACATTTTCAACAGTAGACAAATCATCTTTGGGAATATGTTTTGGGGTGTCCTATAGATGCGCAATAAGGTTTCGGAAATTTCAATTTTGTCCTGGGGGTCATTTGGTGGCTGAAAAATGACGGGGTTTTTTTGTTTGTTTTTTTTTTTTTTTTTTTTTAAAAAAAATTGGTTTAAAAAACGTCAAAATTTTTTGGAGTAGCCAAATGATCTTCTAGAATATGATTGGGGGTGTCATTTTGAAGAGTGATCAGGTTTCAGAATTTTTTTTATTACGTGGAACGGTGGGCATCAAAAAATGACTTTTTCTTTTTTTTTAAAGTATGGTTCCCAGAACTCCTCTTACAACTTTTAGAGAAGCTTCGTCATCTCTTAGGATATGATTGGGGCTGTCCTACAAATATGCAATAAAGTTTTAAAAATTTAAATTTCATCCAGTGAGTCAAATAATAGCAGAAATTTAACGTTTATCACTCCTTAAAAAACTAGATCCCAGAAATCCTCTTATGATTTAATGAATAGACACATCATAATTTGGGATATGATAGGGGCTGTCCTATAAATGTGCAATAAGATTTTAAAAATTTAAATTTCATCCAGGGAGTCAAATAATAGCAGAAAATTGACGTTTATCACTCCCCTCCCCCCCCCCCCCCC
>WFKH01002636.1:29669161-29685740 GCA_016163765.1 Magallana hongkongensis | reverse complement strand
CTCTTATGATTTAATGAATAGACACATCATATCTTGGGATATGATAGGGACTGTCCTATAGATGTGCAATGAGGGTTTCAAAATTTAAATTTAATCCTGGTAGTCAAATAGTAGCAGAAGATTAACATATATCCCATGCACGGATCTAGAGGGGGGAGGGGGGGGGAGGGGGCCAGATCCCCCCCCCAAAATTCAAATTTTGTTTAAATTTAAAAAAAAGACAACAAAATTCTTTCCCCCCCCCCCCCCCCCCCCCGGCAAACTCAAATAACTGTCGCCTCTACCCCTCCCCCTGAAAAAATATTTCTGGATCCAATCATGTATCCCTCCTTAAACTGTAAATGAAATGACAGGGTTTTTTTTCTTAAACTTGTAAAAATAAAAAAAAAACTTTGATTTATTTTTGCTTAAAATAAAAAGAAACTTACATTTAGTACACTCTTCTTAATTGCCAAATGATCTTTTAAAATCCATATATAATTTGGGGTCTAAAAAGTTTTATAAACTGGTAAAAATTGGTTTTCTTTAAAAAAATAAATAAATCACATTACACCTTGCATAATTGACAAATAATCTATTGAAATATGATCAGAAGTCTTATTTTCTACCTCAGGATCAATAACTAATATTCAAGTTTAAATTAATAACAATAAATGATTAAAATTAAATGTTTATCCTTCACCCCCCCCCCCCCAATCGAACCTGGTTCTAAAGATTAAGAGTGACTGAGTCTTCTTACATTCTTACATGTGAACAGTAGCAAAATTTAAATCATTTCTTGATTGGTATTTTTCTTTAGATGCACATTAAGATTTTGAAAATTGCTTTTTGATTTTTAAGATAAACAAAATGTTATATTATTCGGGGCAATTGTAAAGTCTCCTAAACAAAGCAGGGTCATATCATTACCCACATGGGTCAAACACTACATATGAATAAGATAAAATACTTTATTATTTCCAGTTCTGGGAAGTCAGGGTGTCTCCAAGGGGCATAACCTATATACCATTTGATGCGCAATGAATAAATATGGTTTAGGGATGGGGATCTCAAAAGTTATCAAAATATATTATCATTTCGTATTTCAGGGGTGGGGGGTGTGGTCCTGGGGGTCATGAACTTTACACCATTTGATGCATCATAATGACATTAATAGAAACAAGAATATATATGGTTTAGTGGTGGGGATCTCAACAGTTTTCAAGATATTTGGTATTTTCCTGTTTTATGTGGTCAGAACAATCCCATAGGGCAATGGCCTACATCATATTTGATGCATGATAATAAATTAAGAAAAAAAGACACCTTCCTTCCTATTATAACTCATATAAACATGATAAGTCTTCACACTTACTTACATGTAATACACAAATTTAATACAAATTAAAGGTCACAGGGTCAATACGGGGTCAACTTAATAGTGTAGGTCTGACAAATGAAAAAATGACTTTTGCAATTAAAATGACAGAAACTATACAAATGCGATAGGATAGGTAACGAAGATAAGCTTATTTAAATATCAAAACATGATGATAGTACAGTACCGATCAGACCCAACCTAACACCAGAGTAAACCCCAACTAAACCCCGGGTTTACTTTTGGGGTTTACTTGGGGTTTACTCTGGGTCTGCTTTTTAAAAATTTGGGTCCACTCGGGGTTTACTTTGGGTTTACTCGGGGTTTACTTTGGGTTTACTCGGGAGTTGATTTTGGGGTCAACTGTACGCACTGAAGTGTGAAGCAGACCTGTCTTTTATCTTACCATCTTACTGCCTGTAATTCCTGCCCCTTGTATATTCCGAATACACATGTAGCGTCTGCTTTCAGGGGTATACTTCTGATCGAGGTTCACTCTCTGTGTCCACTCTGGGTTTACTTTGGGTTTACTCTGGGTTTACTCTGGGTCCACTCTAGTAAACCCGGAGTAAACCCAGAGTAAACCCAGAAAGTAAACCCAGGGTTTAGTTGGGGTTTACTTTCTGTTAGGTTGGGTCTGATCGGCACTGTATGCTTGCAAAGGGAGATCACTTATTTAGAAAGTGAAAGTAAAACATGAATATCGGTGTCTCATAATATTGTGCTACTATACATGTATTATGCTTACCTATATTGGTCAACATCATAATGATAATCAAATTAGAGCACAATATGAATCCCTTTAGTTGATCATCACAAAAGAAACGTTTATGCATGTTAATTAATCCTATTCTGTATATGGAAAACACACCGGTATGTACACCACGTGAAACCCATTTAACCGAAGAGGTGGGTAAAACTAGCACCCGCTAATGCGACCTGTAGCTTCAGACAAAGATGAGTTATTTGTAACATGCATGTATTTTCATGACTCTATTCTTTAAAACCCCTTGAACTATTTTATTAGGTAAATAACTTATGATGTAAAGCACACAGTCAGCTTTAAGGTGGTACAGGACACCTGCATATTGTGATGTACTCCCTATTGAAATAAACAATGAAGTATAAATATAATATTTTCCCCCAAAATAATGTTACCTAACAGTAAAGCGCAATGGGTTAGAGCATTCACTACGTGTCTATAAGTAGAGAATTCAAATTCTGCTGGGGCTTTTCTATTTTTTACTTAAGTTTCCAAAAATGTAAAAAATTTATTATTTATTTTTTGCCAAATACATTTATTTTAAAATTTTAAAATTCTAAAACGTCACCGTGAAAGAATTTTGATTATAACGCACTTTTTTCCACATTAATATCGACATGTGTCTTATTCTACCTTAAATCAGTAATTATATCTTCTGTCCTGGCAGTTCTGCATTGAAATTCATTGCGCAATATAATTATGTCATTAATTTCACACAGTTTACAATCTTCTTTGTTGCAACGTACTACATGTACAGGCTTTTGTTGTTATCAAAATATTCTGATGTTTATTTATCCATGAGGAGTACATGTATGTGTGTGTAAAGGGGGGGGGGGGGTCAGAGTAATACATGTAATTGTGGTTTCAGGAATGGAAGGGGATGGTCCGAGATGTATTTTTGGTAATTTTACTATTAATATAAATGAATTTTTCAAGGGAGAGGAGGGTCTGGACTCCTCACTCCCACTCCTTCTCTAAATCCGTGCACACGATGATGTTGGCACACAGAAGCAAATCTAAGCCGGCAACCGTCGAGGGGAGGGGATATAATTCAATTTTGTTTGTAATTATTATATAGACCATACTCTCTATGACATGAAATGTTAAGATTATTGGTTAACTTAAAATTAACATGCAAACAGTTCAACCCCAAATTGTACACAAAGAGCCGCTCATGTGTATTATGGGATGGGATCTCATCCTTTCTGAAAGTTATAATTATTAAAAATTACCGGGAATTGCACGTGGCCTTCATTTTTACTAAAACTGGTACAAAACAGTGTTATTTAGGGGCAAACCTTGGTGCGGGTATTACTGTCTCATGACAGCATCTAGTTTATATTATTCATTGTTATTGTATAATTGTACAGTGTAGGTTATGCTTTGATATGCCCACTTTCAGTATCTCAAATTTTTAAATGAATAAGAAAAACTTAAAGTGCTTTCTAGATATAAGAAAGATAATAGATGAAAATGGACTTTTTGTGATTTTTTTTTTTTGGGGGGGGGTTGCGTTGAGGAGGGTTAATAGTCTAGCTGTGTAAACCTTTAAATCAACTCTCAAAAAAAAATTTTAAACATGTGATAAAGAAATCCAAAGAAATCTAAATCATAAATTTCAGCATACATTATGGGGAAGAATTTGACAGAAATTTCATTTATAGGAAATAAATGTTGCATGATAAAGTATTCATTAGGCTAAGTGAGAGTTATCTCCCTTATCAAGGGATCCCTGACCTTAAAAAAAAAATTAATTATAAATTTCTGCAGTCTTCTTTTATCAAGCTTAGATCTTCTTAGTCACATAAAATATGACTGTAGAAAAAATTATTTATTTACTTAATATTTATATATTAATTGTTTTAATTGCAGATACTACTCTCCTGGATATTCCGACACTCTGCTAGAGCGTGTGGAACAGTACCAACCCAGCAAATAAACTAGGACTACCATCTTAATAAAATCATCAAGTGCAAAAAGGACACAAATAAACAAGTGCAAATAGGACGCTGAAAAATTTATGTGACAAAAAATCAGACAAGAAGAAGATGGAAGAATTTCTTTTTTTCTGTTTTTCTTTTGTTTGTTAGAGAAGTTTACTTGAAAATTATAGCATTTACATGTTCTATTAAATAGGGGTGCTGTTAATTTATAAAAGGTTATTTAAAATTGGTGACAATTTTTACCCAAATATTTGAAGAATCTTATAAGAAGTTTTAAGAATTCGAAGTTTTTTTAATAATTTGTTAATGTGAATTTAAAATATATGTATGTACATGCATTACATTATAACTGTTTTTGAATTAAACTAAAATTTCCAAAATAATCTATGGTATGAATATTTGTAATGAACATTATTGTAAATAAAACTATAACTTCAGAGCTTTGTTCATGTATATATAATTATATATAAATATCTATTTTAGTGAAAAAAAAAGCAGGATTACAAGTATTTCAAAAGATGATTGAAATTTAATTAATGTTATTACTATTACTGATAACATATAATTATACAATAAAATTTTCTTAATCTTTAATATCTGTATTTCTGTCATTTCACAAAATAGGAATTTTTTTTTATAGAATTATGCTTTACAACTAATACTGTTATAAATAAAAATGAAAATTGTACACTAAAATGTTGATAAACTCAAAATCAGATTTCAGAGGCGTAATAATGCTAAAACGGGCGAAATAACGTCTTTTTTAAATGCATAACGTGGAAAAGGCACAATAATGCGAATATAGACATTATATCACCTTTTAAAAAAAAGATGAACAGTTTTTAACGAGTTTCAAAAAGGCTTAATTAGGCCCTTCTTAAAGACATAATAAGACATTTTTCAAACAAAAGACATAATAATTTCCAAAATGCGTAATAACACATGTCAAATGCGGGAAAAAAGACGAAATAATCTCCTTTCAAAAGACATTATATTACGCGAAAAATATTTTTTTTCATCCATGCAGTTTATGTTTAAATGGTGTATTTATCGAGTTATGTTAATATCTAATACAATAGAATGTTTAAAATAATGATAGTATTAATCCAATTTACAGATTCAAAAAAACTACCAATATAAGAAGAAATATGCAGAAAAAAAAAATGAAAAAAAAAAACCAAAAAAAAAAAAAAAAAAACCCAAAACCAAAAAGAAAACCCCAATACACACGTCAATTCATCCACATGCAGGGTTTGTGCTCAATTGCATTAAACAACTAAAAAATGGTTATAACGCCGAAACTTTTTTTGAAAATAATTTTTGGAAAGACACTGCATGTTCATAAGAAAGATGTAATCAATTAATCTGCGACGTCGGAATTCATACACATTGAAAACCTCGCCTATATTTGGGTAAAAAAATGGAATCTTAAATCCAGGAACTTCCTTCTTATTAGCTGAATTAAGTTTTCCTTTGAGCAAGGATAATAATTATGCTTTAATATCTTGCAAATCTTCCGAATCTTTTGATTCATTATCAAATAACATCCACCCAATCGTAAACTCTATTCTATCTCTTCACGAGGCGTATATACATACATGTTTGAAGGATATATATAAGCTGAAAGAACATACTTTAATTCCACAATTAATCAACTATATTAGGAATACACAATAAGCATTATTTCTCACTGTGCTAAAGATTCTGGACGACGGAAAGTGTATACTGGATATGTTGTTCCTGCTGGTTTTAACGTTAATAATGTTTCTTCTAGACCCATCTTCTTCTGTATTTTAGGAAATGACACTCAAAATTGATGCAAATTACCAAAACCTGATTCCTTATAGACACCAGATACGACATCGAAGCCGCGTATGACGTCAGTCTTTTTACCTGCTCCTTCAAGTGTCTTCTGAACCATCCGTATTGCTGCGCGATTCTGTATAACGAAATCTCGAGATCATGTCGAGTTCTGAATAGTTTTCTATATGACGGTTCGGTTATGACGTCACCGGGAGAAACATTTCTAACTAAAGAGCAAGGTTTTAAAGCGTGACAAGCTTGTCATATGTATTATAATTTTGAATTTGCATCCACCCCAGGCGCGGATTTAGGATTTTTTTTCCGTTTGGAGGGGAGAGGGATTCAACCCTCACCCCCCCCCCCCCCCAACAAAAAAACCCCAATTTCTACTTAGTTTCTACTATATAAATTTACAAGCAAGGATAAAAAAATCTTCCCTGCAATCGAAAATTATGCTAATCTTGGGATGGAAACGGTGGGGTAGGGTTTCTACACCCCCTTCTGTTTTTTTATCCGCGCATGCACTTAGCAAACTCAAAATTTATAATATGACAAGCCTTTTGTCATTTGCTTTTGCAATAATAGCCATATCCTCTATACATGTAACCTAATAGACTGTATTTACTGTTTTCTTTTCAGTCTGTCCCAGTGGATGGTTCCCATTCAACGGTCACTGTTACTCTTTTGTAGAGACTAAGTTTAGTTGGAACATTGCTGAGGTAAGTTGGCTTAATTTGGTATCATTTCTAAATTTTGCTAAACATGGGCATTTAAAGTTTATGCATACAGTATATTTTGTATAACACATTTTCAGATATCCTGTATGAAGACTGGTTCGTATTTAATAGAGATTGGTTCGGAATCTAAAAACAAATGGGTCGTGAATTTTTTCGTCCGATCCAAACTACCAGGTGAGATACCATGCTTGATTTTATACCGGTACTTTTTTTCCTTTGTCCAACGATCAGTACTGTAAACCAACTTTCATTCTCGCGAGACATTTTCGCGAGTTTCGCGAGAGTCTCGTCGTCCCGAAAATTTCTCACCGCAAACCAACTTAGTCCCCAAGTGTGGTTGCTATTTTATTTTTCAGATAATCTACATCTTAATCGCGAAAATAAGTCGGCGCAAGCCAATTTATTTCCAGTAAATCGCGAAATAAAGTCGTCGCAAAAAACGCTGGACACATTATATCGACGTGTTAACAAAAAACACATGTTTTGCAAAAAGATTTATTAGCAAGTGGGGTTAATCTACTTAAAATTATAAACTAATACAACTGATCAGTTATATATAACTATATTCTCATGAGAATATAGTTATTTTTTTCCTATAAAATGTAGAGTTTTACTAGATGACCAGATATCATTATATGATAATATTTAGAATTCATTCTGATGAAACAGTACAGGAATTTGCATTCTAATGTGACATCAGGAAATATACATATTGATATAATTTATTTCATTTATTTATCAATATGTATTAAACTATGCTATTTCGTCAGATATAATCATGTAATTTCTGTATTATCGTAGCAGATTTTTTTTTATTGTTTTTGCTCTTTAAAAAAAAAACACAAAAAAATGTGCGGAATATACGGAATGCGCTTTTTGGATTGGGTTTACGGATCAGGATTTGGAGGGAACGTTCATATGGAAACATAACAACGAGAACAGTAAATACACCAACTGGGGGAAATTTGAGCCAAACAATGCAGGCAACGAGGACTGCGCCGTTATTCTGGCACCATCGATATCTTACGAATGGAATAATGACAAATGCCCATATCTGATGATGTCCGTTTGTGAAATGGATACAAACATATAATTGTTTTATTGAAACAAGATACATATATATCGTTACATGTTTATGGTAAGTTATTAAAGTGGTTGGATGGTCGTGATCATTTTTTTAGACTACAGTAATCTCATTTAGAAGGAGAGCTTTGTATACAAATGCAGGAAAATTTTTAAAAAAAATTATGGCTAAAATATTTTGAGTTTTTCTTTACGAAATGATAGTCTATATGACTGAAAAAAAATCAAATCTTAAGTTTTAAGTTTAATGGTTAAATTGTTGACAATCCAGCCTCCTTAATTGTTTTACTAAAGCGAGTTACATAATGTACATATCATAATTTTATTGAGGGATGTTAGTATAATAAATGAAAGCTTTACAGTAGATTGTTGGGTATAAATGTACCAGATTAAGTCGAAGACGCAGATATGTAATTCTATAGAGTCATGATCAGTCAGAATATAATAGATGTCCACAAACTTCATTTCTGTAGGACTAGCGTATAGCTATATCCCAAGTTCAGTTTGGATTTAGCTATTTTATTTTTGACATGTAGTTGTTTTACAAATCGCTATTACATGTGCATACTTAAAACGATATTCTCAATACACGTGCAGGTATTATTTGAAACATGGATAGGAATATGAGCGCCAAATTTCCATTGAGTCTGTAAAAATAAAGAATAATTCAAGACAAATTAATGATTTTTAAATAAATAAAATAAAATAGCATTAAAATAACATATTTGGCATTGACATGTATACAGATAATATTATGTTCTATAAATTACAACGGAAATATACCACTTGATGGGTTCTGCTAAGATATCATGATCTGAATTCGTCAGTGCGACTAACAATTTAATCATTTCTATAACTCAAAAGATAATGCAATTCAAACAAAGCCCATAATATTATGCTCTGATTACTAAAAAGGAGGATATCCAGCCGTATTGTACATACATGTATGCAGAGATAAAAATATGAACATTTTTTAACTGTCTTGTGTCAAAACATTAACAAAACTGTTTAAAAAATGATTAAAAAAGCAAATGATATGATGTTTGACATGATATTTTTTATGCGAATTGTACACAAAAGTACAAAACAATGCCTTTTAGTCACTTAGAACTGTGCAGCCTCAGACTTGAATATTTTAAAATTTTAAAGAAATATCAAAGGTGGTTATTTGTTGTCTACTCTTTTGTTGAGAAAAAGATTGAACCACAATGTTGGGTCGAATTTTTACAAAGGAATATATAGAGAAAATTCTTCTCAAAAGCCATTTGGCCAGAAAAGCTGTAACTTGTGTGGAAGCATTATCAGGTACATAGACAATTTCGCCACATATGTCTCTTGTTACCTGTTACGTTTTGGCCAGTTTTTGGCATAAAAAAGTCAGTTCAAGAAATGTTTACATATTGTGGTTACATTGAAATTAATGTCAAAACGGGTATGGCCCCCATGCATTTTTGGTTTACATATGTATAAGATGGTTGAACATCCCCCTTAAAATATCTTAATGCAAAAATGATAATAATATGAAAAAAAAAAAACAAATTTACACACCCTTCACCAAAGTATTGTACTGCACGAACATGTAAAGAGTGTGGCTTATTTCAATGCAAAACTTAACGCACCTCTCTGAAGTGGATCGCAAATCCGGATTCTGCGAATCTTTATCCATGTATTCTGTCTTTCGACGATTCTTTCTTACCAAGTCATAGCATGTTTGATCTGAAATTTAAAACAAATTAAGTTTAAAAAAAATATCAAAGATGAATTGAAAAGCAAAAATCTACGTTACTTGCAATAGATCAATTTTTATGGTGTCGAACATAGTTTGGCGAGTATATAGCTGTCGTACTGGAATATAGACCTTTTGTTCACCTATGCCTTCATCAAACTAAAGAGTTCTTTATTATCGTGTGTTATTAGGGAAACACAGAATATATGATTTAAAATTCACAGATGTCAGTCTTATCTAAAAACTTTTTTAATTTAGTTACACGGGGGAATGCACTATTAAACATGTTAAATAAGTTATTGGAATTAAACGCGTGGAAATATCGTAGAATATACGGGAACTTCCGACCATAGTTTACCTGATGTTTACCTATTCTCTTTAGATTTTTCTGGTTCCCGTCTCGCCACTTGCCGTTTTCATCAAAATGAAAATACGAGAACCAGTTTAATACAATTGACGGTTGTCGACATTTTAAGAATCTTGGAGAGTTCCAATTGTAATTTTCATTTATGTTACGTTTTCGATTGAAAAAAACTTTCAAGTTCCGAATGTGTTTAATTAAATAATTTATCGTAGAAACCATCTTTATCAGTGATTTCATTATAGCCTTGGTACTCACAATACAATGTATCATAGAAGTAAATATGTTTACTTCTTGTTTTGAATTCTTCTCATCTATATTGACATTTATATTTCAATTTTTGAATTTTTATCCACTTAACCTCCTATAAAGTCTCACATCTGTTAACCAAAAAATACCAATATTGTGAAATTTTTCCTGTGATTTGTTTTGAAATATAATTCAACTTTCTTAATTGTGTATATTAATGAATAATCAAAGATCATAAAATACTGAAACACTTTTCAAAATTCAGATTAATCTTTGCACATTTCACATCAAATTTTAATTTATTAAATTTGCGATGAAGAAGTTGCAAAATTATATATATATTTTCAAAAATCGTCACATAAACAATTAAACAAATGATTTTATATACTTAAATTCTTTCTTTAAACAAGATTCCACTACACATTTTCAAACTTGATAGATACAAAAACCTCTTTTACTCTAACTATGTGTCTTAAAATGCATATGTGTTCAGTAACCAACATTTTGCCGAGCCCTCCTACTATTTGACGCCATAGTGGTCTTGCAGACCTTTGATTTAAACATTGTACACATTTCAAATCGAAATGCTTCTTTTTTCGTCTACAGGGCAAACCAGTTATTGTATGTAAATTGGTAATAATTGAAATTTAGAACATTGTTTCTGCATGCATGATGGCCTCCTTTGCGCAACTTGTTGCGAAGAGATATGAAATCGCGAATGCTTCTTTTGGCATTGTAAAAGGACAAACTCAAAAATTAAATTCAAGTCTGTCATTTGTAATAATCAACCAAAATTTCAGAGTCAATCGTAAAGTTATAAGCAAGATACAGGGCCCACAATTCTTTGTCATGTAAACAAGGCTCGTGCCCTGTTTTTGTTTACATAGGTTCAATATACCAGTAAAAAATCTTTTTCAAGCTGATTTATCTATCTTCTTATTCATCTTAAGCATAAATAAAGAGTTCCTAACGTTTAACACATACATTTTTAGTCTAAAACTGGATTTTTCACTTCAACATTCAAATTGTAAACAAAAGCTTTGTTTACATAGCAAAGAATTGTAAGCTCTGTGAACTTGCTTATAACTCAACAAATGACACTCAAATTTTGGTTGCTTTATTAAAAAAGTCTCACTTGAGCATTGTAAACAATAAAATTGGAAAAATAATTTTTGACCAAAATCGTGACCATGCCCCTTTAAAACTGAAGTTTTATGTATGACTGAACAATACCAAAACAGGTTGGCACTCAATCTCTCCACAGGGCGCTCTCCGCAAGCTGTGTTGAAGTGGTGCGTAATACGCCCTCTGTTGAGAGATTGGTTGGAACCAACTTTCAAAACGGGCTTTGATATCCCATTTGTGATATGATATCCCAAATACAGTGTAAAAGTATTAAAAAAAATAATTTCACAAAAATTGTGTAAATCTGCAATCAAATACATAAAATGTTACAACTTTCTGTAAACAAGTTTCTCTTCAATACTACGTACTGTTTTTGAGATCTATTGATTCCTTGGTAGATCTAAAACTTCTTGCGGATTAATTTCATAAAGTGTAGGTTTACAGAAAAAAAAACTTGCATACCAAAAGTTGTCGTATTTGATATATATTTATTCGGATTTAATTATCAAAATAAATTACTCAGTTAAAAAATTTCCAATTTTTCCTTAGTAAATTTATACTCTACATGTGTTTGGAGTATTACATGCTAAAAAAGGATATTATATCCTTCTTGGGCGATTGGTCCCAACCTGCTATTTTAAAGTGAAAGTAAACATTTTAATTCAATTTTATATTTTGTTGGATTTATACCTTGTAGAGGTAAGAAACAAACGTTTTATAGGAATATCCCGAATCACTAGAGTGAAAAATCTCAGAAAATTCAGAAAATCTCGCCAACATTAATCACCGGGATTTTGTTTCTTACCAATAGCTGCAGATCTGTAGCTCTGTAACTCTACCAAAAATTTGGGTTGTCTTGACATACGATATCATGCGCGGATCCAGAAAATTGGGGTGGGGGCGATGGTTATTTAAGTTTGCCAGGAGGGGGGTACTAGTATCTGAGGCATATTTTTTTGTAATCTTATAATGTAAATTTAAAGAAATTTGAATTTTGCAGGGGGAGGGGTCTGGACCCCCTTGACACCCCCTCTAGATCCGCGCATACTTTGTGCCAACCCGAATTTTTCCACAAACTGACAACCAAGTAAATGTTACACACCCACCCCTTCGACCCCCCTAATATTTAGGCATTTCGTTGTACACCATAGAGCTTGGACATAAGGATCATGGACATATTCTGAATTATAAAGGTGTTTGTGTCATTTTACTGTAATCAAAGTTATATGTATATATGCCTTCTTTTTTTTTTTTTTACAAAAGAATTAGATCTTCTAATAAATTACATGTATGCCTAAATTATGCATTTTCCTTCATAATAGTTTATGTCGCGAGGGGTTAATCCGCTTAGCAATGCCTTTGTTTACTTTTAAACTTACATTTATATGCCTCTGCTGAATTGTAGATCGATGGACATGGTGGATCGTGCGTTGTACAATCGGCATTATAATTTTCTTGTATGACTCGTCCCATCACATTGTACTCTGTACAATAACCTAAAGTAATAAAACAAGTGCCAAATATTCATATCATAACAATGAAAAGTAGAAAGGTAAAGTTTTGATTGAATCTAAGTATTTTCTACATACATGTAAATATATTTTGAAACTTCTTCACAGAAAAATCTTCTCTGAAAAATTCTGAATCTCTAGTTCTAGTATTTCAGAAAAAAAAATTTGATATCTATTTTTTTCCTTCATTCTGGTTGGCTAGAATGAAACAATCCAACAGATCTAAAAACAATTTTACACCAATATAAAATTACCCATCAAGATATGTTCATAAAATAAACAAAACATTAAATTTTAGTAATTTTATATATTATTTCGCAAAATTCTAAGGAAATTATAATTCTTGTTGCCTTTGACAAGGCAAATATTGCCCGAGAAATATACTTAGTTGTTTAAGTCCAAAAAGTATGAAGTCCAAACGCATTGCAAAAATTAATTGGTAAAATGTATATTTCTATTTACATGTACTACATTTTATTATTTTAACTTAATATATAGCATACCAAATATGGTTCGATTGATTGCACACACTTCTAAAGTAGCGTTCATCCAGGCATTGATCACGCAATGATATTGAAAACGATGTTGCCCTTTGCTTACAATAGTATGTAAACAGTTGTGCTCTATGGATTCACACTTCATTCTTTTGGCGGCATTTTCCCATGATGACAAATCTGATGGACAGCGCTTAACAATTCTTATTGTCATTGCTGACTCCTTACAAGAAGTCAACGCAAACACCTTTTGATAAACAAGATATAAATAAAACCATATACTTTCTCCCTAAATATATATACATATATATATATATATATATATATATATAGAGAGAGAGAGAGAGAGAGAGAGAGAGAGAGAGAGAGGTTGTAAATATGGCATGAGTGATACCGGGAAAAGTTTTTATTTTTAAGATTTGCATCAAACAAGTGAATAAAATGACTGGTTTTGCAACATATCTACTCCAAGAAATAAATTATATCTGATCATACATGCCTTCTCCTTCTATATTCTGCCAAAGTGTTAACCCAAGAATCGATATTTGACAAAATTGTAAAATTCAGGGTTTTTAAGTTTTCGATTATTAAATTTTTTTAACTTGTTTAATCTAACAAAATTTAAAATTATTACTAATAGTTTCTTCTTAAAACTAACACGCACGTAGCATCGTTTTGAAATTAGTTTCCATTTTTATTGCTTGTCAATTTCTACTAATTACTTACTTCATTGAACCTAGAAAGGGGAATGACGCGAACTTCACAAAGCCTTACATTCCTAATCCAAGCTAGGATGGGGAAGGGGTGCCATTTCACTGTTCGACAATTCTATAAATTTATATTTCATCGTAGTATATCTTTGATCTGCGTCAACGTTGAAAAAAGTGACGAGAGCCAGCCCCCCCCCCCCCCCCCACCAATCCCCAATTGCACATATACTTCCTTAAAAGAGAAATCGTTCTGTTACAGAAAGCTTCATTAAATTAAAGTTATAAACTGATAATTAGACATTTACCTCAGTGTTCCTGTATGTGTTCATCATAAACAGTAGTAACACAATCGTTGCCATGTCTTCCATCATTTTACTGGGGCAATAAAGTGTTAAAAGCTGAAAAAATTGAAAATAATCTTTACTGATTAAATTGTTTTACAAAAGAGGTACCCGATGTATAGTCATATGTATATGAATTTACCTGTAAAGTTTCAGTGTACAAGCCATAAACACCAGGGGCCCGTTTCTCAAAAAGGCCTACGTCCAGGCGTAAGCTTAGTCCAGACTAAATCAGGGACTAAATCTCAAAACCCGACTAAGTTGCGTTTCACAAAAAAGCGGAAACTTAGTCGGGACTAAATTTGGGTTTTAATCTACGCCTGCTAATGGGTAGGCGTAAGTCCTTAGTATGTTCACAAAAATGGCGAGTTTTTTGTTTCTAAGGCAAAATAAACAGAGATTTTTAATTTTGGGATTGTTTTACGTGTTATTAAGGAAATATTCACATTTATTGAAATATTTGTACATGTACGTATAACTTTTACAAAAAATAATTATTGTTCGATAACTGTTCCTATTTCTAAATAAATTAAGATTAAATCAATTTGATAAATAACGGGCTAATTCATAAAACGTATGTAATATACATTACTACTCGTTAATGAAATTTATCTAAAGTACATGAATGAAGAATTAAAGATAGGTAAACCCCGATAACTGATATAAACACAATAATTAAAAAGATGCTGTAATTCTAAATTATACATATATTCCACAACAACAACTCCGAGTTTATACATCGTATAGATGTATATAATTATAAGCACGGATAGTAAGCGAAGTCTGAGACCAACTTAATGTTTCTAATAAAATTTGAACCTATGAAACGAAACTGATTTCAAAATACTGAGAATACCCCTTTAAATAGGAGCAACTCAAAACGTTTACAGTTGTAATTTGTGCTTGTTTGTAGTTGTATGTTTCTAAACTATATGACTAAAAATTTTACAACACGTTTGTATTCTCATTCTCAATTTTTTACTCTTAGTATCTTTACAAAACCGTATGAAAGCTACATGTTATTTGAATGTTTATGAACTCTCATTTAGATACAATCCATTTTATTTTGTTAAAATATTACTTAAAAATATATTTTAGATTGCAGAGTTTGTATCAATTTTAGATCTATTGACAAGCGTTTATAAAAAAATCATTAATCTTGTTAATTCAAGGATCAATTAATCTATTGCGTTCTTTTTTTTTTTTTTTTAAATATGTATGGTTTACTATCAATGATCGTCGTGCATATGCATTTGTGTTGTTTATTTGTACTCATTTGTACTCATTTAATTGAATTGAACTTTAATCGCTTGAATTCATGATAGGCAGTTTTGTTTCAACATACTTAAGATCTATACATGTATATCAAAGGATGTTTTTTTTTATTTCGAAGTTGTCAACTTGCAATACAAAAAAACGTTGTTTTAGCAGTTTTACAACAGTGTGCATTATTTACAAATTTAACTAGCTTGTCATACTTATTATATATACAATTGTATACTCCCAATAACTCAAATAGGAAAAACAGTAGGACTCACGTGTACTTAATAAAACCGCAAAAAAGACCTTAAATATCTTATCGGGGGGGGGGGGGGGTTTTTTTAGATTTTTTTCCTTTAAATTTTTAAACCTTTCGTTCTTAAAACTTTCTTCAAATAGGGAGGGGGTTCTTAGATTATTGCTTTTATATCTATATTTTAATCAAGCTACTGTATACAGGAGTATTTTCGTCCCGTGTAATCTTCGTCCTTCTACACTTGCAAACAGTTTCGCCCCTTGGAGAATTCGCCGAGTCACAGTTGTGTTTCAAGTTACTTATAATATTATTAGACATTGAAATTCTTAAATTCTTAAATTCGCCTGCTGACAACGAGAGTGATATGGTTGAAAATTAAACGGGGGCGAATAATTCCCTGTATACAGAATATATTACTTTCAGTACCCCCCCCCCCCCCAAAAAAAAACAAAAAAAAAACACAAACAAACAAAAAAAACAAAAAAACAACAAAAAAACCCCATAAAACAAAACAAAACAATCAAATGATTAAACCAAAAACAGGAAAGAGAGTGCAGGAGACCCTGACCTCAGATGTTGATAATTCCCGTGTTGTTAATTGTAGACAATATCTTTCAAAACTTTTATCATTTGAATCGCAGAAAATCAAGAATCGTTTCCATGTCATTGTCTAAATTCTTACAATATTGGAACAGAGGATGGAACTTTTCTTCCTTCTGTAGACATGAACAAGGTTCATGTACATGTTATTTATACAGTGGATATTTTCGATTTCAGAAGGTTGCTTTTTAAATCATAGTCATATTATTGTCTATAAATAATTTAGTGATATGATAAAAAAAAAAGTATCAAACCTTATC
>WFKH01002636.1:29656438-29669061 GCA_016163765.1 Magallana hongkongensis | reverse complement strand
GGTTTAACCTCGCTTATATATTTTCTGCGTGGACCTCATGGTCCACGTAATCAATCATTAACATTTTTGAGAAAAATTCTTTGATATATCATATACTTTGAAGTTCTTGCTGGGGCTTGAAATAGATATTTCGTTTAATAACGATATTGTTAAAACATGTCGCTAAATCATCAAAAAAAGGCTCATTTTTACTACTCAAATGCAATCTACATAAAGTTTGAATACTGTGGAATCATTTTTATTCGCGGGGGCCATTATCCGTGAGTATCCAAAATTTTCCTGGTTCGTAGGGACGTAATTTCGTTTGTTGCAAGTTCAAAATAATTTTGATTTATATTAAGCAAATGCTTGACTTGCTATATACGTTCACGTTCGTGGGGATGTAAATTCGTGAGGAAGGGTTACCCACGATAGCCACAAACACCCCCCCCCCATGAACAATGATGATTCCACACTATTGGTATGTTGAAAATTGGGTTGTATCTCTGGTTGTTCACTTCCCCTTCTTAGTGATGCTAGACCATTTTAAACAGTGTTTACAATAAATATTAACACTTAATCTGACTAAATACGAAATCAATTAAGAACGAATTCCATATTTTGTGATTTATACTTTTTTTCAAAGTGCGTAAAATGTCTTGATGATAAAAATGCTGGGGCACGTTTCTCAAAGAAGCGAAAATTTGGGCTTAAGTTAGTCCGACTAACGAAGTTACGCCAATATTTAGTCGGGTC
This sequence comes from Magallana hongkongensis, assembly GCA_016163765.1. Lineage (NCBI taxonomy): Eukaryota > Metazoa > Mollusca > Bivalvia > Ostreida > Ostreidae > Magallana > Magallana hongkongensis. Next base: position 29,668,326 of record WFKH01002636.1, on the reverse strand, counting down.
TAAATTGCGTTTCTGATAGAGGTGTAAGTTAGGATTTAAATGTCGAAGAGCTTAGACATCTCCGCTGAGTACTAAGCATGCACATATCGTATTTTGTATTGCTTTGAGGCTATGATTATATGTGGTGGATCAATTTTTCAATTCATAGTACATGTACTCGAAAGTACACATGTTAATATAAATATATCACAGAATGTGCATATAGTTCAAGTTGTTCATAACAGTTTATATTAATGACAGTAGAACAAATGCCTATAGGCCTAACATAATGTAATTTTAGAGAAAATACAGATGATATGAAAGAAGCAGACAGTAAGAGGTTGCAAAAACCAAATATATGGCAGTTGAATGCATTGCAGACGATATTGAAGCACAGTTGTGCATATTAATTGAACGAAATAATGCATAGAAATCAACTCCAATATTCGTGGCTGAAGTAATCAGAGAAATGAGGAACAACAAATTACACCTACTAGGAATAAGTGAATGCAGATAGACAGACTTTGGGAAGAACATGACAAATAGCGGAGAAGCAATCATATACTCAGGCAGGAGAGATGGTAGACATCATGAGGGAGTAGCAATTGTTCTAAGTAAAGTAGCAGCTAGGTCCTTGATAGAATACTATCCTTTTAGTGAGAGAATGATATGAGCAAGACTCAAAACAAAGCCTAGTAAAACATCTATCATACAAGTCTACTCTCCTACAAATGAGGCAGAAGATGAAGTGAAACTTGACTTCCATGATGCACTACAGGCTGAACTAGAAAAAGATTCCAAAACATGACTTAACCATCATCATGGGAGATTTTAATGCAAAAGTAGGGGAGACAACACTTGATATGAAAGAGTCATGGGAAAGCATGGTAGTGGTACCATGAATGAGAATGGCGAATATCTAGCAGAGTTTTGTGGTAACAACAACTTAGTGATAGGTGGAACATTATTCCCACACAAAGAAATACACAAGTTGACATGGGTATCACCTGGAGGAAGAGACAAAAATCAAATAGACCATATTGTTGTCAATGGTAAATAGAGAAGATCGCTTCAGGACGTGAGAGTAAGACGAGGTGCAGATGTAGGCAGTGACTACCTCCTAGTAACTGCATATTTTAAGCTCAAGCTAATGAAAACAGTACCCAAAAGCAGTAGGAAAAGATTTGACACTGGTAAATTAAATGACATCAAAACCAAGCAAGATTTTAGATTGGAGCTAAGAAACAGATTCCATATTTTACAGAGCAGTGATATAGACGAGGAACAGATAGAAGAACACTGGCATAAAGTGAAAGATACGTTTAACAACGCAAGCGAGAGATTCATAGGTTTTAGAAAACAGGTACATAAAGAATGGATAACACCAGGTACATGGAAACTCATCGACAACAGAAAAGAACTAAAGAAGAAAATGTGTAGCACACATTCAGAAAGAATAAAAGTGAAACTGAGAAAACAATACTCGAACAGTAACAGAGAAGTAAAGAAAGCCACAAAGATAGACCGTAAGAACTTCATTGAAAACATGGCAAACGAAGCTGGGAAAGCAGCATCTGAACAGAGAATGGGTGATGTTTATCAAATCACAAAGAAACTATGTTGACAAAAGAGAAATGCATGTATGCCAATAAGGGACAAACAGGTCGCAATGATAACATCCGAGAAAGAGCAAAAGCAAAGATGGAAAGAACATTTTGAGGAGATATTGAACCGCCCAGATCCTAACAGCAAAACAGAAATACCTGAAGCAAACACCAACCTGGAAATCAATACAGACGAACCATCAAAATCAGAAATAATCGCAACTATCAAGAGTTTAAAGAACAATAAAGTCCCTGGGAATGACAACTTACCAGCTGAAATCTTCAAAGCAGACCCTATCTTAGCAGCAGATATTCTCTATCCTCTTTTCTGCAAGATATGGAAGAACAGCATGAAGGTAACATTGTCAAACTACCAAAAAAAGGAGATCTCACAGACTGTAATAACTGGAGAGGTATTACTTTACTTTCCATACAAAGCAAGATCTTCAGTAAAATAATTGTAAACAGAATTAAGACAGCAGTGGACAGCAAGCGAAGGAAAGAACAGGCAGGCTTCAGGAAAGGAAAGAGCTGCAGTGACCATATTTTTATATTAAGAAACATAATAGAACAATGCACAAAATGGCAAAGACAACTCATCATTAATTTCATAGACTTTGAAAAAGCTTTTGATAGTATTCACAGAGATAGTTTATGGAAAATCCTGAGACACTATGGTATACCATCCAAAATAGTCGACCTAATAAAAGCATTCTACACAGAATTTAAATGCACTATTGGTAGCTACTCAAACACAAGCTTTCTTGTGAAATCAGGAGTGATACAAGGATGTGTGATGTCAGCCTTAGTATTCATCACAGCAGTAGACTGGGAGATCAACCCTCAGCGAAGACAACACAGGTATCAGGTGGACCATTTTCAGCAATCTAGAGGACTTAGATTATGCAGATGACCTCGCTTTACTATCCCATCTGGAAACGCAAATGCAAAAAACCCCAAACATCTAATTTACAAAGTAATGCCAGCAAAATAGGTCTGAACTGAACATCAACATAAAGAAAACTGAAGTAATGTCTCTTAATACAAAAAGCTCACCAAAAATACCACTGAATGGAAAGGATATTAAAAGCACATCCCATTTTTCATACCTTGGAAGCGTAGTGACATTAGAGGGTGTTGCTGACAAGGATATAGTAGAAAGATTAGGTAAAGCCAGAGGAGCCTTTATCAAGCTTAAGAATTTATGGAAATCAAATAGCATCAGCAGTCATACTAAGATCAAGATATATAACAACTGTGTACTATCTGTCCTAATGTATGGTGCTGAATGCTGGAGGATGACAGAAAGGGACATAAACAAACTATCAAGTTTCCAAAATGGCTGCCTCAGAAAGATCTTGAAGATATTTTGGCCAGCAAAAATTTCCAACAAAAATCTACACAAAATAACAAAAACAACAGATATGAAAACATTACAGTACAGGCAACGCGGATCCCGTGTTTCCCGCGCCCCGTCACGGTATAAACACATCGAGGTAATCGGCCAGGTGAGACGGGTATACCGCGTTCCCATCACGGTAAACTTATCATCTACCTGTCCCCGCCACGGTAAAATTATCGATTGAAAAGTATCGTATACAAGCGGGAGTTATCACCCCGAATGACAAAATATTTAATTTAGTGACGATATTTAACTAGATTTTGACTGAGGTTATAATCAAAATACTTGTAGCCTTTTTAAATCTATTTTTTTTTAATTCATAGTTATTAATAATTAAAGTATTTAATTCAGTAGTTGTGGAGTAATTGAAAATAAAATATATGCGAGTCATTATTCAATAATCATATTTTAAAAAGGTCATTAAAAAATTAATTATCATGCAATGATTTAAATAGCCAATAAAATTAGTGTCAGCAGGTTGCTAGTGTTTTCTTAGCAATTAGTTGGTCTGCCTATATTTGTGGGGGTTTTTTTGTTGTTGAAATCCATACGTGTCTCCAATGATGAGCAGGACTCACTGACACATCAAAGTGATTAATAATTTGGGCATCCTATAATTAGCAATTTGTGTTGCGTCCGTTTAAGTAAGGCTCGTCGTCATTCTTTACTTATTATGTCTGATGTATTGTTTTCATTTCACATAAAATGATCACGAATTTATTTCACGTTTTCAAAACTCCTTATCAATTATTTTAGAGAAATTTTAAATAAAGAATCATCTGCACCCGTAACAGATTTTATGTAACTGTGGATAAACTATTATTTCAAAGATATATATCTTTTTAATATAATCTATATGTACGAGAACTATTAATTTTTTTGGAATTTTTAATGATTTTATACATTTCCTACTCTAAACATGTTTTTGATCCATAAAAATTAGTGGCATGTTTTAAGGCTTGGTCTCTCGATGCTCAAGACAGAACTGTTACACTAGTCCGTGACAAGCACGTGCTACACGATGAACGTTTACCATACGATCAAGGGCAAAATATGAAAAAAAAAAATTGCCATTTAAATACGAAATGATATCATTTTTTGTGTGCATGTTGAATATCACTGTGTAGAAACGGACTAGGGTAACGCACTTTACCCTAGTCCAAGATGGCGATGGGGAAGTACGCTTCGATTATTTTACACTAAATTTACGCATTTGTCGGGGTAGTATGACTAAATAAATAAATAAATTTACACGATTTGAAGTGTATAAACGTAACAATTGTAAAACATTTGCAGAATCTTTCCTTATAATAGAGAAAAAGCAAGGAAACTTTTCGACTATGATTAGGGTAAAGCAAATTCATGACTAGGGTAAAACTTTTTAAAACTTAAAACGTGATTAAGGTAACGCTTTAAGAAATTTCTTATAGAGAGCATAAATGTCTTCTTATATACTTTCCATGGTCTATCTTACGGGGATATTTTGTAAATTAGAAACGCACTCTTCTAGCAAAACGATAACCCATTGCGTAAAACACCTCAACACTGAAAAATACACGATTTAATTACACGTATTGCTATGATGATTAATATTTAATAAAAAAAATTGCCAACTTATTTCAAAAATAACAATGTTATGAACAAAATTTGTGTTCTACCATGATTATGTCGACAACACGCGATGTTAACCCCCTTCCTCGAAATCATGGCACATGTACTTTAACGCATATTCCCGTTTCCCTGTAATTTGATTTTTGTCTATTACTTTACGATTGAGAACTTGTAATTTGAGAGTTAAAATTTAAAATTTTAAGCTTTTTATTCAGCAAAATATCTGCACGAAGAAGTATTTGTTACCATTACAGCGAAGTAGTGAATTGCTGGTCATATCAGGCGCGTAAAGCCTTACGAGGAAAGCTTGCGATAACCGTGTATGATGTTTCATCAGGTTAATGAAAATTCATTAGAAACATTTAACTCATAGAACACAATTTAACACTGTCCTAATCTTTTAATCAAACTTGTATTCTTTTTCAACAAACAAAAGAATAAGACAGATTTGAAACGGAGGCTGCCGATTAAGAAAGTCTATATCGTTTCCGTATCGGTACAATATTTAAATACGCAATTCGTCAACATGTTTTATACGGTTAACAAATTATGACTTTCATAGACAATCCAAATCAACTATAAGTGACACTGTCATGTTGTAAAACTCATGCATTTTTTAACACCATTATTGTGTACAGTTATCAAACAAAACCTCAGACATCGGCTAACTCATCCTGTTTATCTTTTGGTATTTGATTTCATTGGGTCACGGGTCACGCGTCTCTGTTATGTCAACGGCCAATAGATATTAATCTATTTTAAGCTGTATAGTACAATTTTGAATGATAGGAAATTCAGCCACAAAAAAATAGAATGAAAAACATCCTGTTCATATTCTATGAAATGCGAGAGAAGAAAAAAAGATGATTTTAACGGAAAATAACAAGATGTTTAATCACAATGTTACAATTAATTTGTCCAAGCAATTAAGCTAGGAAATATACGCCGGTATACAGATGTTGGGTCTGAAATCTAATTATTTATTTCGTTCTTTCCAATATAATGTTTAGAATCTTAAAATAGGAAAAAATAAAACAGTGATACACTGCGGAAACTTCGTTTTTATTTCGCTATCTTCTAGTAGTTTTGAATTTTTTCTGGTTTTATGCACGGAAAATACTCTCTACGCAATTAGTATGATCAAAGAAAAAATTAATAATCATTTGATTGCATAGCATCCCTCGTCATGTTGTAAATTTTGCATTTTATTCTCGGTGGGTGTACATACAAAATTAACAACGTATTTACACCACCCAGTGAATTCAAAACTTGCAACATGACACCCCTATAAATTCTGTGAATAATTAAATTTCAAAAGCGGTTTGCAAACCGTTTAGCGTCGGGCAAAGCGTGCAGCGTTTCGTGAAAACTGTAGCGCTTCGGTTGAACCGCCGTTTACCGAGCGTGAGGTGAAGTAGTACATTTTATGGTCTGTAGTTTTAAAAAATATATATGAAATCATGTTTTATATTCCCAATACTAAAGCCCGATGTGATGTGTTTCTTGATTGCAAAGAAATTTAACAAACTTACGAATAGCACTTCATATGTTTAATATAATAAATGTAAATGAAAAATAAAGTTGTAATATCATTATGTATGTTTGATTTTTTAAATGCACATTAATGAAACTAGATATAAGTAGATATAAAAAAAAAAATTGAAATCATTAAATAGGGTCATGCAATCGCTCGAATATCCAAAATTCAAATTATGCACAGCAACAAAATCTACGAATTAAATCAATGATTAAGACGATCAACCTATATTACGTTTGAATACGTTACACATGTACCGCAAACTTTACTCTATATAAAAGTAGGGTTTTTTTCTTTTCGTTATCGCAAATGCGCCGTGGCAAAAAATAATAACGCCATACAATGACAAATGACGTTCTTGCTTACTGTTTATTATGTTAAATAAAAATATTTCGACATTTTGAAAATTTATTCCAATCTCCGTAATATATCCAGATCATAACGGAAAATTCTGAGGCCTCAGTTTAAATTGTACATCCGATACCTCAAAAAATATCTTCAATTGGTGTGACGTGACGACAGTAGAGCGAAAAAAAGTCTATTTCAGTTTTATGAATTGTTTAAAGCAGTTACAAAGTCAAACTATGTATATATTTAAATGTTAAACAAGTAACTTTACTCTAGTCACAAAAATACTTGAAAACTAACACCGCCCAACATATACTGCGCAATAGTTTTTAGAATCAACCATTAAAAGGGTTATTACTTGTGCGAAAAAATTTGAAGCGTGCTTCCTTTTCGCCATCTTGGACTAGGGTAAAGTGCGTTACCCTAGTCCGTTTCTACACAGTGAATAGGAAGCTACTACACATATTAAGTATCAGTTGCGAATAAAGTTTTTCGTAACCTTCCTCTCAGCCCCCGCCTTTTCAAAGCTTTGAAATGATATCATTTTATGTGTGCATGTTGAATATGAAGCTACTACACATATTAAGTATCAGTTGCGAATAAAGTTTTTCGTAACCTTCCTCCCAGCCCCCCCCCCTTTTTTTTTCAAAGTTTTATGACTGTCAAAGTAAAATGTATTTGACTTTAGTCCCAATTGTTTTACACAAAGGTGTGAAATCATCGCACTAACAGGAAATCACTCTACGCTTGAACGCATAGAATACACAGGTATGAGGCAGGTGGATAATCCGTGTAACGAGTGACCATCAAGAATTCTACCTGTATACTAAGATCAAACAATTTTACTTATCCTAATAGTAAGTACTAACAATAAATAATTGATAAATTTTACTGCGTTATTAAACTGCTAAATGTTAAGATGTTCCTCCTCGCAAAAAACCTCTAATATAAACTAAACGTATGAGAGAGAGAGAGAGAGAGAGAGAGAGAGGAGAGAGAGAGAGAGAGTTTTCTCTTTAAACAACATAGTATACAAATTAAACTTCACAAACACAGTATATCAAACATCACAAACAGTGTAAAATACTTTATTGTTAGACATACTTCTTATTTTCTTTACTTTAAATGAGAACTAATAGAACGAAACTTTTTAACTTTATCATGGAAGGAGCACGTGGTGCAGCTTGCGGGCTGATTTGATTGACAGGTGCTGCAAGTGGACTCAAGACTGAAATTGCACGTTGGATTCAATCACAGTGTACCATATTCTTTTATGAATACTAAATTTATGAATATTTAATATTAGTATATTTCAAATGAATGTACGTAAAATTACGCTTAAACGCATTCTCTCTCTCTCTCTCTCTCTCTCTCTCTCTCTCTCTCTCTCTCTCTCTCTCTTGATAGAAAATCTCTTCCGTAAGATAGAAAATGGGCGTGTTGTACGGTTAGACGAAGACGTACGCAATTTTGAGTTTTTCTTTTGTCTTGAACAGGTGTGAAAACCCCCGAGGGCATGTCATTTTCTACCCTGGGTTTGTTAATCACTATACACAGGAAATGATCGCGACTTAAACTTAATATACACAAGAAAGCATACTGATATAACACGTTAAGATTCAATGTGCGTTAAAGCAACCAACAACTTTATATATGTAAGATAAGTTTATTATTTGAAGAAAAAAATGATTTGTTAAGTTGATTCACGACACCTGTTCATTTCACAATTTACGACATACACATACATTGACAGTTTACGGCGCAATGCGTGTTTATAAAATGAGAAGATGAAATTGCTCAGCATTTACAAGTACATGTACATCTAATGAAAATATTTAATCTTAAAATTATTAACAGCAATAGAAATAATAACTGAAATAAGCACACCAAAAACTTATATAAAGAGGTATGTGTTCTTATTTACACAGCACAGAATTTACCAGCGTAATCATCGTGTTTTTTCGTAATTCTATTGTATTCTCCAATTTTATGAAATTCTTTTTTATAAATCTAAATAATATAATAATTTTTCTATTAATATAAACCACAATTAATTTACAATGTAGCTGTTATGGTTAAATCTGAAGTCACAGATTTCACGTGGATTTACGGGCCCTGCATTGCCTGTAATGTACAGTATAAGTATAGTAACAAAACAAGGAGCAGGAATAACGGTAAATCACACCGTCGCGGTGTCATCACGGTCGCTATCAATACCGCGATTAAAAACCGCGATGGTGTATCGCGGGAACGATAAAAATACCGTGGCGGTAACGCGGGCCAATACGGGATCCGCGTTGCCTGTACTGTACTTAGAAAATGCAGATGGAGATGGATAGGTCATGTATTAAGAAAGCCAACAAATGACATCACAAAAGTGGCACTAAGATGGACTCCAGAAGGGAAAAGAAGGAAAGGCCGCCAAGAACAACATGGAGGCGAATTTATAAATGGTTTTAAAAAAAAAAACTGTGTTAATTTTAAATTCTGGAAAAGTATTAAAGTTTGGTGCGTCAATTCAAGATATAACTATATAAAGAAGCGTATAAAGCAGGCACGTAGCACCGTTTTGAAAGTGGGGAACCTTTAAAATCCAACATTCTGACAAGCAAAAAAAATTATTAAATCATAACAAAGAAATATTTATGACTAAGCCTAAAAGGGGAGCATTAACTTTACAGAATCTCAAAATTACTTATCCGGGTGTGTGGGGTACCAGTTGTCTTTAATAAATTTCATCTATGCATTTCAACTTTGAAAAAGTGAATGGAAAATTTACTACTTAAAAATTTCATGTACATGTAATTAATATTAAGTCATTGTTACAATAAGCCTCAACAAATTTTAAAATTGAGATCATTACTAAACATCTTTTTAAAATGTTAACATAGTTTTAAACTTGTAAAAATTCAGCATTTTTCTTCGACATTTAGGGCATCTGTCAATGAAATCTGCATGATGTTGCTATGAAGACCTTTACCAAGGAAATCTTCAAATAAGTTTATAGTTCTAATATTTGCTTTATTCCTAACCTGTATGCAAAATTTCAAAATAAATCTAAATCATATATTGCATAATTCTAAGGTGAACCTTAAAGTTTACTTAAAGTAAAGAACAGAAAACTAGAGTATTTACATGGCATTGTATGTATGTTTGTGTAAATTAAAAACATTAGTAACAAAATTGTTGATATGACTGATGCAATGAAACTGCTAACACAGCTGAAACAAAATAGGAAAGTTTTTATGCATTAATTAATACTCATATAAACTGGGTATTGGCAGTTTACACTTTAAACCGCAAAGCGTAAACAGTTCCAACCCTATTTCTTTTTAAATTAAAATTTTAAACATATAAGAGATAGTCGAAAAGTTCAAGTCAACAATTTAACAATATGAAATGAATAATAATGAAAATATGCATAATTAAAGCTTTGTAATTTTTGATGAATTAAAATCATAAATTTCCAACAAATTAAATTATTCAAGTATGTGACTTTATGAAATAGTATTCTAATTATCGTAATAATAATTATTATAGTAATCTACATTTATCCTAATAATATTTATCAAACGAGAAAATTACCTGTAGCTAACTTAAATCCACCAGCCACAGTCACATGAATTGTGATAAGGTAACAAGGATCGTATGTACAATCTCCACTTCAGCAGATATAGGTTGTCGCCATGAACGTACACAAGCACTTGAGTACAGAAATCGTATAACCTAGTGCGTAAAAGCCAGTTTATAAAGCGGTTTTAAATATCACGGTTACCAAAGTTCTGGTGTTTATTTTCGCATTTCGTATATTCTTACGCATGTACGAATCAAAAGGAGGGGCGGATGGTGGCCGTGGGTTCCGCACCCCCCCCCCTTCCACCTGGAAAATTCAAACTTATAAATAACCGCAGTTAAATTAACGAAAATGATCTTCTGACCCCCCGGCGAAATGCCTACACTTTGTCTCAAGTTTCCGATAAAGCTTTCATCACTTTTTGCTCAATATTTTGATAAAAGAATTTTTGCCAAATATTGATTTCAACGCAATATTTTTTACAGACCGGTACGTGTATTTATTATCCAAAAGGCGTTATTATTATAGCGAGTTTCCAAAAGGCATAATAAGGCCTCTCCAAACAACAATCATGCCTTTTCAAGAGGCGTAATAACGCTTAAAGAGACTGGGTGGTCAACAAATTAGCCATCAGATCTTCCTTAAATTTTTACATATGATGTCTTATGCTATAAACTATTATTTAGTAAAGAAAACGTCCATATATTTACATTTTAAGTTTGGGCATTTCCTGTATTCTTATATAGAGCTCTCCTTTTAAAGGAGATCAATACAGTCTAAAAATGGCCACGACCTTCGAGCTCTCTTAAATTATCAAATCAATCATATAACGCGAAAAATTTGTTTTATGTTTTATAAACATCAACACCATTCATTCGTCATTATTTGTCTACTTCACATTCTTTTTAAGATTTTTTATCCAGTCCTTAGTATAAATTGGCATAAAGCCAATTTACATACAATTTACAACAAATCGATTATTAAAAGAAAGTATCCAAACTGAAAGCTTTGTACAAAGCGATCTTTTTTGACATATCCATGTTACAGTTATTATTCCAAACAAGCGTTCTAATTTATCTTATTATCTTACAAGATATGCACAGAATAGTTATTTACAAAAATGTCGACTACAATTATATAAAAATCTTTTTTACCTACTGTTTTTCATGAATGGAATGCACGTTCATTGGATATTCGTCAAATTGACTCCATTCGTACAAGAAAAAATAAGCGTCAATAAGACATTATTGTTATTAGTAGCTCAGCACCATTGTTTTAGTTATGGTGATAGATATATTAATATTATTCTTACAAGACTCCGACACAACTGTGCACTTAATTATGGTTAATCTAGATGTAATATTATTAATAGTTCACTGTGCTTATGTGGTAAACCTGAAGATACTTATCACTATTTTTTCACATGCGTAAGGTATTGAGGTTAAAAATACTTTGTTTAACAAAACATTTCATATTGCAAATTTAAAAAAATAAATGTAAACGCTTAAGTTTTACTATGAGGGCCACAATCAACTAAGTAATAGTGGAAATGTTTTTAATTAGTACAATAAAAATATGTTCAAATCAAATCAGATCATTAATATTATGTAAGAGGAGATACTATGCACATTAAACCATGCACACCATTCATCCAGACAAGTGGAAGGGCCAGACAAAAACAGGAAGGGTTGTGCGTTTATTTTTATATACTTGTAGATAAATACATGTACAATAAGGAAAAAAAGGTACTCTTTTTTAAACGGATGGGCCACTATTCATCCCACCTTCTCCCTGTAGCTACTTGCCTGTGCGTCATCCACTTGCAGAGTTTGT
>WFKH01002636.1:29568032-29620374 GCA_016163765.1 Magallana hongkongensis | reverse complement strand
AAGTCTCCTGGACATCTGTCAACGTATCTTACTGTCTTGGCTGACTCTTCGCAGAAAGTCATCGCCATAACCTTTTGATATGCGAGATTACAAAAAAAGTAAGTGGTACTTTCTATATGTAGACACTTACAGAATTTTTTTTATATAAAATGTGTATTATGTTGTTGGGTTTTTGTAGTCGTCTTTATCAAAAGGGGAGGGGGTGCGTTAAATTGTTAATTTAAAATTTTTAAAATTGAGGGGTCGGTTCGCATGAAAAATTAATTTCCTATTTTTCTACAAAATAGCTCGGTATGTTGGTTTGCGACAAAAAATAAATAATAAAAATATATAAACAAATTAATAAATAAGATTAAGAAAAGGGGCGTGTCATGCACCCACCCCCGCTGTTGCTACGTGCCAGAATATAACAATAAAAAAACACCCATGAACAGATATTTACCGCTGCGTCCATGTATAAGTTCATTGTAAGTATTAGTAAAGAAAACATCATTGTCAAGTCGTCTTCACATGCAACGAAACTCGGTGTCAATCAACACAACTGAAACGTGAAATTTTTCAAGCGTTAAATTAGTGTTTGAATAAAAAAAATGAAATGGATAAGCAAATACTAAGTTAACTTAGACATGTAAGGCTACAATTAATCTATTTTCAAATATGCAACATATATTACAGAGATTAATTATATATGCATTATTGTATCTTATCTTATACTGTATTCAATATAAAGTATGCAATATTGTATTCTGTTTAGCAACACCCACACACGGGCGCCTGACGTTATATATATTTTTTTATCATAATAAACTAAAGATACCCCTAATTTTATTAGGTACGGGTATATATATTATCATTATGAGAATAATAAATAACGCCAGGTCCCCGAGTATTAACAGTATAAAGTAGTACGCAATTACATGTAATGTACATGTATACAATTTATATGAAATAAGTTCATTAATCTATTTCATATCAAAGCATACTTATCCAACGGGAACATACATGGTTCCTATGTGTTTACCTCGGTATAAAGTGAACATCAATTCCTTTGTATTTACCTGTATAGGTCGGAAATTATCCAGTCACCTGTATATCATTATTGAGAAATTTTTTCAGAGAAACCCCCCCCCCCAAAAAAAAAACAGAGAAAATTTTCGCGGTGTTGAAATCTAAAAATAGGTATATAGGTATCCCCGCGTTAATGACACAGGTAGTTTACAATATGCATTCTCTGGTTGTCCACAGAGCTCGGGACAGGGTTTAAACGATCGCAGCGTGACGATATTATATGCTGAGTAAAAACAACAACGCTTTATTTTCGCGAAACGTTCACCTATAGTCTGTCCCAAGATATTTATGCTGCACATTTGGACGATTTTTAATAAAAATACACATATGAGCGGCAGAGCCGGACCTATGATATCGCGGTAGTTAAATTAATTTGTTAAAAAATCTATTAATATGCATATATTTCCAGAAACTATGTTATTGTGAATCTCTTCTATTATATACCTCAGTGATGTTCAGCGAGTCTCTGTTTACTATGTCTAAAAATATCCCGACGTCAAATGTCAATTTCAGCGCGTGCTACTATACGTAATCAGAAATACCGCGATACCATAGAACCCGCGATATGATAGGAAGCTACTATACCTGTGAAAGAAGTGCAATTGAAATAGATGAAAGGGAAAATTTCCGAGATAACTTCATTCACACATTATCATTTTTCCCTCGTAAAAATTCACAGGAACGAAAACAGATTTCCTACGGAGATTTATAATGGGGAATGTTGACAACTTTTCTCCATTCGGAAGTACTCGGGACACCTCGCGCAATTTTTCAACGTTATCATCCGGGCGTCTGCATCTCCTTAGCAATGGAAAAACCCCGTAGACTTTTTATTTTTAGCCGTGTATTGATACCCGACAAGCTAGAGGGGGCGTTTCAAAGGGAAAATCTTGGGATTTTTTCATACTATTGAATGAACATCGTCTGAACCATGAGGTATTTATAAATATTGAATAATTTAAGAAAATATGCGGGAAAAATATCTTGGGACAGACTATAGGACTATTTCGTCTTTAACTTTGCTGCCCGTGTAAGTTTATTTTTTACACATGCATTATTGACATCCTCGGAAATCACAAAATGAAAATATGAGGAGAGGTGTAGGTATTGCAGCAGTGAAGAACAAATCTCTCGCTCAGGTAACTTGAACGGATTATTTTAACACGATTGATATATTGAAATGAAGGATTTCTAGTCGTTTCGGCCTTTCCCCGTTCGGGTCTAGATATGTTCGGACCCTAGTAGTTCCGGCCCTTAGTAGTTTCGTCCTTAGTCGTTTCGGCCTATGTTTTATTATATATGTTTTATTATAGATATATTACCTTATTTTCGGATGCGATGTTTTATATATTATAAACAATGTGAGGTCCTGTGAGATTATCGAACAATTTTGTGAAATTTTTGGAAGGTGGTGTGAAGCAGTCAAGGATCACAAGTACTGTAGTAGTAATAGAGATAAAAAAAAAAAATTATAGCATGTACAGGTTTGTTTTCGGAAGAGCAGATAATTGATTTTTTTTAAAATAAATCTTGACAATGTTTTAATTATCCTACATCATATAAGTACATGTATTAATCAGCTCGTTAAATTTTATAATCTGTCGTTTCTGTATGTATTTCATTATAGCAGAGACATAAATAACATGAACATAATAAATGTTATTTATGTCTCTGGTTAGAGTCATATTTCTTTTGAAAGGATTTTAAAATTTGCTATTCTCGTCGCCTTCTTACCGATGATTACAATACACTTGCATGGGCAGATTATGTTAATTATTCATTTTTTGATAACCTAATTTCACTCCACACGCAATGATCCGAAACACAGATTACAGTTAAACTAACAAAGCTACTGCTCCAGACACATGTATATCTGGGGTATGTATACACATGGTACACGGGTCTGGTGAACAAAGGGGGGTTTCACACCTCTTGACTGGTAAACTGATTTCTGTATAATTAACTACTCGACGATTATTATCAGATAAAACAGAAAAATAAATAAGACTGTGTAAAATCAGGTGTTCATGACCTAATTCATGGGTATAGTCCGTCAATCTGAATCAGTATTTAAAGAAACAAGCATTTGACTCTATCAAAAAGTAACTAATTGTTCAAAATGTTCAAAATAAATGTGTTTGTTACTGTTATTTTTGTAATGGAGTGTGTCCCCCATATATTCAAACAAGCAAAATTGAAATAATGGTATGGTAGATGTACATATGTAAAGTACATTGGCAATTCTTTAAAAATACCAGGGACGTATATACTAAATATATTATATCTTTGATTTTACCAGATATATCGTTATAAAACCTTTAAATAACTATCTTGAAATTATTCTAGAATTGTTATTTGTACTTTATAACCCTGATCTGATCATAATTACGACAGAGTTCTTAAAACCCCGAGACCCGTTTTTGACCCATTTCCGAGAGTATGTAAAAATCAATGTTTATTTTCTTTATATCTAAATTAGTTTACAACATATGATTAAAAATGTATGAAAAACCTATTCCTTTTAACAAGAGGAAATAATTAAAATAATCTAATAAAAAACGACATATTTTACAGGGATTGAACATGCAGAGTTTTAAAAACTTGTCAAGGCTGGCGTAATAGTTTGGGAAAAAAACATGGCAAACGTAAAAGTTGCCTATCCCGTTTGTAAAAACGCCCCTGAAAATTCGATAATGAAATTCCATTTTACACTTTTTTACATCCTTTGTCAAAGTTTTCAAGTTTATTCAGATTTCATAATGATTTTGTGTCTGTTTGAATATATGTATCAACCTATGCCATAAGATGTATGTCTTTTATGCAAATAAAGAATGAATGATTACACAATTAAACAGCCACTGATGTCAATGTTGACTTTCTTTTGCAATATTATAATCTCTTCATTAATTTTTTTTACGTTTGTTAATGATAGAAAATAATCTTAATTGACAGAAACTTTGATGTCGATAATGGGGGACGCACTCCATTAAAGAAAAAATAACAGTAACAAACACATTTATTAAAACTACACTAATTTATTATCTCAGGCCGAAACGACTAGGTATCTAAGGCCGAACGTGGAAAAGGCCAAAACGACTTGCTACCAAATGAAGCCTCATCACCTGTTTTGTTTTAAATAAAATGGTACCGTACTACCGTTTTGGTCTCTCTTCTGTATTTGAACGTCTTTAATCTGGAGCTGTTATTCAATCATCAGTTCATATCCAATTTCATAGACAAGGTCTAGTGTCGTTGACAATACACCATCACTCCAAATATTTTATTCACATAATCAAATGGTGCACACTTATTTAGTCCGAGACCTGGAGACCAGAGGTTTATGGTGTGAAACATCTCTTCCAGTTGTCGAGCAGTACATTTGGATGTTAAAATTACTATCCGTAATTCATCCTTCATGTTTTTTGAAGTTTGATACCACCATTTATAAGGCCACATAAAATTAATTTTTAGATTCTCATCCCCGCCCGCCCCTCTGAAAATGGCCCGCCCCGATGCATTTTATTTTGAAAAAAAAATTGTGTGAAAGAAAAATTGGGAAAAAAAATTGGGCTCGGTATACAAAAAATTCAAAACATTTTAACGGCTGCCTAAACATGTGGATAACCATTTGATTCCAGTCATGATTGTTATCATAAGGATACAAATGTCTTTGTTCATTAACAGTTAATTTGAAATAAGATGGAATTAAAAGATTTAAAGTGGGTTTGTGTACTCATGTTAGCATTAAAGGTGTTGTTTTTTAAAAAATAAAAAATAATAAATAAAATCCGCCCACCCGCCCCATATTTTTTGCAAATCAGGATGAGAATCTAAATATTAATTTTATGTGGCTTAATAACAAAGAAACATGATTAAAACAACATGTACAAACATTTGGAATTCCGACCACTAATAGTCGCATGCACGACGAAACCGCATTCTGATTCGTTACCCGTAAAACGATTGTATTTCGATGGTGTTTATGCAGATAGTAAGACGTAAATAAATACATGTACATGCATGATATATGATTTTATAGCTATGTAAACATGGTAAATTATTGAAGGATAGAATGGTAGTAAGCACTAACAGTTCATGGAAGGGAATACTTTACTTATTTTGGAGTTAGGCTACTGTCTTTCCCAAGATATTTATGCAGCAAATTTGGACGATTTTTAATAAAAGTGTAATGATTATACATACCTGTGAAATAAGTGCAATTGAAATCAATGAAAGGGAAAATATCCAAGATATCTTTTTAAACACTGTTGTTTTTCACTTGCAAAAATTAACAGGAATGAAAACAGATTTCTTGCATGCAGAGATTTAATGGGAAACGTTGACATCTTTTCTCCATTCCATTGTGTTATTATTCTATAGAGTGAGCATTTATGACAAAAACAAGCACCTGTGGTCTGAGGGCTATATTAGGTATAACTTTTCTATGTGTACTGGTATTTAAGAAGTTTGAATTTTACAGGGGAGGGGGGGTTGGGCCCTCTCTCCGATGCCCCCCCCCCCCCCCCCCCCCCCCCCCCCCCCCACATCCGCCCATGATTTGTAGCTAGCAACTTGTTTAACAATTTTACACACGGCTTAATTTCTTTTTGTCTTACAGGCTCGTTACAAAGACAAAGGCAATGAGCTTGAACAAAATCAGATGGCCCAGGTAAGATCCCTTTGTCACCTATTATTGCATTCTCAATGAATTATAAAGTAATTTTTTTCCTTACATTTTTATATACACTGTACAAAATGTACATGTTTTAAATCTGCGGAATCATTTACAGTCTTTTCCAATTTATATAGGGTTCGTTTTTTGTCTTATTCTGTGATTATTTTTACATCTAGATTATAAATTATCAAAACAAATTATTCTTAAAGATATTTTGGACAATGTTGTAGATGGCCAAACAGATGGAGATGTTCAAGGTGAACCTGGAGGAGTTTGCTGCCAAACACAAAGATGACATCAGGAAGGACCCGGAGTTCAGGGTCAGCTTCCAGGAAATGTGTGCCTCCATAGGGGTTGACCCCCTGGCTTGTAAGTCTGTTTGTCTGTTACAAGTTATGTTTCCGTAGGGGTCACCCCCCTGGCTTGTACGTCTTTCTGTCCATCTACCTGTCAGTCTGTCTGTCTGTTATAAGTTATATGTTTCCATAGGGGTCAATCCCTGGCTTGTTAGTCTGTCTGTCTGTCCATCCATCTGTCTGTTTTTCAAAGGTTATATGCTTTCAAAGAGGTTGATCCCCTGGCTTGTAAGTCATTCATCTGTCAATCTGTCTATCCATCCATCAATCATCCGTCTGTCAGACTGTCTCTTTCCATCCATTCATCTGTCTGTTGTTATAGCTTGTGCAAAAGTTGGAACATGGCCCAGTGATCATAATCACTTGGCTAGTAACCAATTGATTGCTGGTTCAAATCCTAATTTTGGTAATTTATGTTGTGAGTTGTGTTGTTTGGCAAGATACTTTATCCATATTGTCTCCAACCTGACTTGGCTGAAAAATGGGCTTTTGCAAGGGGTTTACCAATGATGGACTAGACCCCAAGGCCATAAACTGAGAATATACTTATTTCCATAAAAGTGCATGTCTTTTAAACTTTGATTTGTGTGAGTCAAACACCCCACAGTTATGCTGATAACCTAAAAAATCAACTTGTACTGAAAAAAAGTTCTTATTTGTGCTTGTATTGTTTTTGTAGCCAGTAAAGGATTCTGGGCGGAGATGCTGGGGGTGGGAGACTTTTATTATGAGCTGGGTGTTCAGATTGTGGAAGTCTGCATGGCAACCAACCACAGGAATGGAGGTAAAGTCTATAATGATGCTCATTACCTATAAAAATATATGCATTTTGCTGTTTTCTGATAGATTGAATTTTTAGTGAAACATGTCTGCTTGAGTGGATAATTAAGTGATGAAAAGTTTGAAAGTTATACTGTCTATTACATACTATGATATCAGGATTCATAAAATTGTAGTTTCAGAATGCTAATATTGGAAGTCAACATATCTATAGTTCCCTAAAAACTGCTAATTAATTCTCTAAAAACTCTCTCCTTATACACCTTAAACAGCATTTATGTATGTTTATTCATTTTTTTTGTTTATGGCTAAATGCCAGTACTAATAAAAATAATAATTAGGAAATATTGGTAGACAAAAATATGCAGTCTTTTAACTATGATGTAAATTGTTTTGATTAAACATAATGTACTACCAATATTATTTCAGGTTTAATTGGGATAGAAGAACTAAGGGACAGAGTAATGTTATCAAGAGGAAAGAAAAGCCAGGCCATCAGTATGTAAGTGTTGAACTCATGATTATAATAGAGATAAAGTTAATAAACAAGGTGAATGTAAATGAATAGAGTTCAGGTAATGTTCTCAAGAGGAGAGAAGTTGAATACCTTTATTATGCGAGTGTCACACTTGTAAATAAGTTTTACCACTAAGGAATAAAGAATGCACAATTTTTTGATTTACATAATAGCAGTACCACCCCCCACCCCCCTCTAAAAAAATGTAAAAATTAATATACAGTACTGTCTTATACTGTGTTTACTGTTTAGGTGGTATGGGACACCTGTCGATACATGTATTAACGTGAATAAAAGTTCATTAAAATCAAAATACTTTCACCGGTTTAAAATTTTCAAATTTTACAATATTTGACCAAAAAAAATGTTATAAAATTTTTTAAAAAGGTAAAAAATATAAAAGCCCCAGCAGGATTTGAACTCATGACTTACAGGTTAGAAGTTTATGCTCTAACCCATTGCACCAACCTGTTAGGTAATAATTTTCGGAAAGAAAACATTTATAGAATTATACTTGGTTTCATTGTTTATTTTTATAGGAAATATGTCACAATATGGAGGTGTCCCATACATGTACCTCAATTTTATTGATGAATTATAGGTTTTCACTAAATACATATGCCAAAGGCGTCACGGGCAGTAAACTGGTTTTTAATTTGTTGGTTTCAGAGATGATCTCCTGCGAGCCATAAAGAAACTGAAGGTGCTGGGGAACGGGTTTACCGTCATACCCCTAGGAAAGAGTTACATGGTGCAGAGTGTGCCAGGGGAGTTAACCATGGACCACACCAAGCTATTACAGGAGGCCCAGGTAACAGACAAATACATGTAGATCATAAAATATATCAAATACTGCATATCCTCTGGTTATGTGTTCAATTAAATCTTAAAATAAAAATAAAAAAAATATTTATTTCTCTCCCATTATTAACCATGCACTCTTTAACAACTGTATCCCAGTTTATTATCAAGCAATTGTCATTTTCTTGGATTAAATGATGAAAAATATCTCATATTTACTGAATATTGTGATAATAATAAGTGCTGAAAAATGTAAAGATACCTGAAGAAAAATCAAAACCAAGGGTATTTTGAGAAATTAGTGTTGGCAAGGTCTTTCTGATTTCTGTAGAGTAACTGTGGTTGTCAGTTTTGTGTTGAATCCCGTTTTCACAGGTTCAGATATTTCACTGTTGATAGTGACTGATATGTTTTGTAGAATGAGGGATTTGTTTCTAAGAAGTCATTGATGGATTCACTGAAATGGGAGGAGGAGAGGGCTACTAGAGCTTTGGTATGTAGAATATAGTCATGTACATGTAGTTTGCAGGTATTTTGCTGAGGGTAATTATTTGTACATGCTACATGTTCATGTATGTAGGTATATGGACTATTTTGTATGCATAATCTCTCTTTCGAGAAATTTCTCTCTAATAATTGTAATCTTGTATGCCCTCTGGGCCCAAAATTGGAAATAAAACATTTTGATGGTTGGCTTAAATAAAAAGTATAAGAATTTCTTGCAATTATAATATCAATTTGAACTTTTTGAGCCATTCCATCTAAAGATCAATTCTGTTATTCACATGAAATTGTCATGTTGTTGGATTGCATGGTGAGGGAAAAACTACTGGTTTATTGATACATGTGATATAATATTGTCTGTTGTAGGAATATATGATGAGGGAGGAATTATATATAGGTTCATGTGATATATTGCTTATAATGTCATGTTGTAGGATTACATGGAGTGTTAGGGACTTTGTTAATATTTTTTTATATTGACTGTTGTCATGTTGTAGAATTACATGTCGAGGGGGGACTAAAGCCATTCATATGACATTGTGATACTGTCTGTTGTAGGATTACATGGTGAAAGAGGGGCTAGCCTGGGTGGATGACCAGGCCACTGGGGGCAGACAGTACTGGTTCCCCAGCTTCTTCCCAGAAATCTCCTCTGTCACATGATCTACATCTTGCAACCTATTTATAAATTTTAGTGTTTTGTATACTTGTGGATGTTAGTGGAATATGGATGACTCCAGATGACAAGGAAATAATCGGCATGCCTAAGAAAGACAACTTCTTTGGATCCTTTCTGTTGATCAAGTTTTCAACTCACGTTTAGCATAATATGTCTTTCATGTTGTTTTACTGGAAAAACCCTAAATTATGTAATAAATTTATTTTATAAAACCCTTTTATATTTTGATTTTTTTTTAATATTTAAAATAAAGATGAAATGCATACTGTAGAATCATTAAAATTTGTGGGGCCAATGTTCGTAGATTGTGGGTTTTTGCTTATTCGTTATGATGTAATTTCATGGATGCTTCGTCCCAGCCATACTAAAAAGCTGCAACCCAAGGAAATTTCATGAGTGTATTCCACCCAAGTTGTTAAATCACTCAACCATAACAACAGCCATAGGAATGTCAGTATTGATTTAAGAGCATCAACTTTGAAGCTATTACACACCCCGCTTATTAAGAGCGGCTTTCAGAAAGTGGAACTACATGTATAACAATTAGAATTTAACTGAAAATGATAGAAATAATTAGAATTCAACTGGAAATTATTGTTGAGTATTGGAAAATACACGTTTACTTGGGTTGCGTGCCCTTTTACCAATTTCTCATACTTGTTACGTGAGAAAACATCGTTTACGCAAAATCTCCCCCTTAGCCAAGTTGGTAAGGGGGAGATTCTCCCACATAGCACCTTTGAAAGGTTAACAGGTATGATTTCTGTGTCTTTATTCATCGAAGTAAATTCTAGAGAGGGCTATCCACGAATATCACAAAAACTGAGCCACCATGAATTCTAATACCACAGTACTAAGTAAAGGTATATTTTAGGAGTGCTTACAGCTAGTCAAAAATGTGCTTGATTTTGATCACTCGCTATATTGCTAAGGATACTGTTAACACAATATTTGGCGGAAAGTAATTTTTCAACAAGTTGGCGTGAATTTGAATTTTTCAACAAGTTGGCGTGAATTTGAATTAGCGCATTCCTGAATGTGACTATTCTTATACATAATTATATGCACGATATTTAGCAATGTACTTTATTAAGTGGTAGCTGCATTCTATCAAAAACACCAAATAGAATACACAGCCAAATTTAATATGTTTACAATATACTCTGGCAAACGAGAGAAGATCTGCAAAGGGGATTAAACAGGCAACGTTTATGCTGTCTAAAGAGAATAAGCTACTCTTTGTTTGAACCGATGCTATAGTTTGTTAGCAACAATTTTTTATTTTATGATGGCTTTAATTTTATCTGTCGAAAAGGCTTTCATCTAAATTGATTCTAAAGTTTTATTACATTACAATGATTTCACTATTACCAACTTGAAGCCATTACTGACATTTAAGCCAGCCAGTGTACTCATTTGATACGGGTTGTTTCAAATTGTAGACCATCTTATATTGCAGAATTTATGTTTTATCTAATTCCTTGAAATTCTCATCCACATTTCACAAGAACTTTAAATCTTGTTAACAGTAGCAGAACATTCATAAACTGCTCCAACACAATCAAATATAGCTTATTTATTTGCTATTTGGCCAAACATGGTAAAAATGAATGAATTCAAAGACAGTAATCAACTTTGATACATAATATTATGAAGAGAAGAGAAAAAGAAAAAAACATTATACATGATAATATTGTACACAGCTGTTAGAATAATAAAGAGACACTTCCTCTGTTATAGATGATCCTACAACAGAGATTGGCCAGACATTTACAAATGACTGTGTGGTAGCAAAGTGATGGCCAGGGGAAGAAGAAAATAAACAAAACAAAATCATAAAAACCAATTGCAATATACCACACTTGTGACATCTGCAAATGACTGACATACAGTTTAAATAAAAGCAAAACACTTTAATCATCAATGACCAATATAGCATAGTTCTCTCCACTTCCAAGGTTGTAATTTCCACTTCCAAGGTTGTAATTTCCACTTCCAAGGTTGTAGATTTCCGCTTCCAAGGTTGTGGAGTCTCCACTTCCAAGGTTGTAGAGTACGCTTCCACTTCCAAGGTTGTGGAGTCTGATTATTAAAGAGTCGCAGAAACAACAGTGTAATATATGTTGAGACACGAGCATCAGTGTATATCAGAGTTTTAATCCTCTGCTGTGGAAAAAGCTATCTCATATAAATAATTGAAGCTTTTTACAAAATATTCAGAATATAATGATTTTACAGAAACAACTACGGTATGTTCTTTCGGTATCAATTTCAAAAGTCAAAAGTGCCATTGTTTTAAACAATAACATGAGATCCAGGTGAGGAAAAAAAAAAGGGCATAGAACAATGGTATCCATGTTTTTTAATTATGCAATAAAAGCATATTAAATTAAAAATACATACAGATTTTGATATTTTTTCCCAACATATGGCACAACAAACAGCTAAACATTGAAATATACTGAAGAGAAACAATCTGCCATAATGGCAAGGTACCGGTATAACAGACGAACAAAACCCAGACAGTTTACATATTGTCTTCACCAGAGGCCCAAAAGCAAATGCCATGACAAAAAGCCTTTTCTGTTTGAAAGAAGAAAAATTGTTTTTTCTTGAAAATCTACTCCCCTGTTTTGAAGAAGGTCATTGCAGCTTACAGGAATAAAAAATAAACAATACAGGTGGAAATAAAAAAAACTCATTTAGGCCTAGTTTAAATATGTTTGCATTTCTTTGTTATTACTCCTTGTGCACTCTTTCAGGTGAATATAGAGCAACAATAGAGAGTCTTGTAACATTAGATTAACCCTGGCTACACAATTTCCAAACAAATACAATAAACAACATACATACATCATCTACGGACAGTAAACACATTAACATATTGCAATTTGACCTTGCAAAAAAGTGTTTAAAAATCCCCACTTTTTTTATACCTATGAAGAAGAAGCATGAAATGCTTTCACTTTTTATAGGACAAACATGACTTTATACGTAAATAAGATTTAACTTCAATTTACCATCAGAAATTTACAAAAGGTAAAATTCTTACCCAGATAAAATAAAAATAAAAAAGAAAGGTCCTGACCCCAATCCACTTTCAAACGACCCATTTACATAGTAAATATTATTAAGCTCTTGATGATATTTGACTTAATTAATATATAATGTTACTATAAATAACACAGATGCGCTTTAGTTGTGATTGGTCAGACACCTTCATCCCTTTATTGCCTGTTTCTCTTCACCGTTTACTAGATGTTTGACCACTTTACCATCTTCTGTAACGGTTACCGTTTCCTTGCCATTTTCCACCACTCTGAAAGGAAGATATTGAAATTTTCTGTGATGTTGAATATGAAACTCTACTGATGTTATTGCAATTTCTACACATTGTAGAAACATAACTTTCATATTTGAATCTGCATAAATTAACATCATAACGTCTTTTGGTTCCTTCCATCAAAGAATTAATAACAGATATCTATCAAATTAATTTGATTGGCTTGTCATACAGATAACGTTTGATACATATATACTACTGTATACAGGGTAATTTTCGTCCCATGTTATTTTTGCCCTTCCTTACTTGTAATTGGCTTCGCTCCCTCATGAATTTTCCCATACGTAGTTGTGTTTAAAGAAAGATAATTTTAGACGTTTGAATTTGCGCAGTCTTAAATTTGCCCGTAGACAACCAGGGCGAAGGGAGCTAAAATAAAACGGGGGCAAATATTTTTCCCTGTATACAGTAATTCATCAAGAAAGAGCCAACAGACAACAGTTTATTACAGAGCTCTCATTTTCTGAAAAAATGTGATGAATTCATATCTGAATAAAAATGCAATAAGCATCTTTAATGGGTTTTAAAATCTTGCTATTATCTTTTGACATTTGTTAACTACCTGGTATTAAAATTTATACTATGTTTGGCATTCGCCTATTTATATTCTCAGGATTTTAAGCCTAGTAGCAGATTCGCAATAATACATGTAAGTACTGTAAAAGTGGTTATTTACGCTGTTTGTTAAGTACACGTTTCTATGGTTTACGTTTACCCATGGGTATTAAATACGTGGATGCGTGATTTACCACTCTATAAGTTTTAATTATTTTACCATACGCGTGGGGGTATTTTACACGGTTTGAAGATTACCACATAACTAGTGTAAATTTTCCCACGCGTAAAAAACCACTTTTACAGTACTGTACTAGCTCGCATAAAATAAGAAACCAAAAGTAAATTATGGCAAAGACACAAGACTCACTTTTTGGTCACAACTTTTTTGCCGTTAACATATTTGGTGGATGTAGAGGTGGATCTGAAATTTCCTCCACCCCTTGGGCCACTGAAGGATGTACTGGAGAAATTGGAGAACCTGTCAACAAAGAATGATACAACCAAATTACAAAATGAAATACAGAGTTTCTGTCCCTTATTAGAAACTCACTATTAAGTACTTCAGGAGTCTTAACGTACTTGCTTTGTTCTGTTCTTTTATCCAATGAATAATTATTCTGTGTTATACAACAGTAAACATAAAATTTACTGTTATGAAGGATTACACCTTATATCTTAAAGTTACATTTTGACATTTAAAAAAATTGTGTTAAGAGGGCTTGGTGGTTGTGGCCATTTTTAGACTGTATTGATCTCCTTTACAAGAAGAGCTCTATATAAAAAAATAGGAAAATGGCTAAATTTAAAATTAAAACATATAGATTTTCCTTTTATTACTAAATAGTATTTTATAGCTAAAAAAAATCATATCTTCAAATTTTAGGTAGGTCTGATGGTTAAATTGTTGACCATCCAGCCTCCTTAATACAAATGTGTATGTGTGTGCATGTGTTTTTAAAATTTGATGTAGTTTATTTAGATTAATTTTTACAACATTTAAGAAGACCTATATAGTTATCATTATATCAATCACCTCTAGGACAACCATTACTCCAGGAGAAAACAGTTTCTTAGAAAAAAACTGTCAACTGAAACCCAACTACCAACCCCCCTCATTTGAGTCAAAACGAGCCATCAGACTTTGGTATTATTTGTACAGGTAGCAATGAATGTTAAATTTGCTATTTTGATACTACACTGTTCATGTACTTGTAATTATCTGCTTCTGAGTAAAACATAGGTTGAAGCAGTGTTAAATTATATTGGGTGCGTTTGCAATGGAAATTCTGAAAAATTGGTCGGATAACCATGAAAATTTGTACGACACCTATGTTTCTTGATTCAGCATGATTAGTTGCATGGCAACACCACACGCAAAGATCTGCACTTCAAATCCATACATGTACATAAAAGTAAACACCAAAATTTTGCACCAATGATCAAACTTTCTGTAAACATGTTTAACACACGACTAATTTAAAGCAATTAAATGGTGTTAATTAGGCAACACTCATACACCATATCCAACAAATTCTCTAAGTGTTTCAAAACAACAACAAACTTGACACTTCAGAGTATATATACATCATCACAGTATTAAAATCATGATGCAATACACAATAAAACGGTCAGTTATTGGTCATTCGATTATTCAACACTATATTTGGTGCTTTGACTACATCATGTATCTAAAACTGCTGTATACACTAAGGATTTGTACTAAAGTACATGGTTCAAGTTCTTAACGTCTATTTATAAAGTATTTATATCGTACAGAGAATACTGTTCACAGGAGGTGTAATGATGAGGAGAGATAATTATGAAGAGAATAATGATAACATGAGATCCATATATCTATATAGATCAGTTTTTACTGTCAAATCATGACAAAACCTCATCATAATCCCCCTTCTGCAGACCCCAATCCCTAATAAGATCCAATTGGAGCATGCCAAAATGATGAATATTCATGAATTTACCCAGAGTTTGGATGCATTCCAAAATGGTCATCAAACAGAGAAGAATGGAAACCAAGCCCCATGGGGATTCCGAAATGGAGGAATGGCGAGTGTCCGATTGGATGGTGAACGCTCCGCTCGGCTACATCCCTGGGACGACGGGAATAAGCCGGTCCATCGCTTCTCTCCCGCCTACGCTGCATGCGTCGTCGACTGCGGAGATAATGTGGAATGCACAGGCTGCATGGATGCCCAACCCCAGAAACTTATCAAAAACTCACCTCCATTGAGTTTTTCCCCCATGCAGAAGTTAGTAAAAGCATTTAATAAATAATGATGTTAAAAAGAGGGAAAGGAAACTTGACTGTACTCCATGCAAATTAGTTTGACGATATCCATTCTAACATTAACATGCATGCTATGATCCTCTCAATAGGACATTACATTGAATACATTTGATTTTCCAAAATTTACCCTGAATCAGGCTGATGACACATTTAATTGGGCAACTAATTAAGGCGCCAAGTTTAGTCAAATTCCAGCTAAAAAGTTCAATTTGATCCATATATCTCCTTTCATAAGTTCTGACCATCAATGGAGGAAAATACAAACCGATTTTTCTTTTTTTTTTTTTTACAAATAATGCATTCAGCAGACCCCAGTTCAGGAAATATTGTTTTCCTCTCAATAAACAAAACTTCTTGATTTGGTCATAAAGTGATTGTGTCATTCCATGGATGGAAACAATCTGAATTTCTGATAATTTTTTTTTCATATTCGAATTTCACTTTGTATCCTTTTGATAGGTGCTGTCAAAGCTTTATTTGATTCCATTTCATCACATATTCTTACTAGATATGCATTTTTGTAAGTAATAACTTAATTGCTTAGAAAGAACTCAGATCCATGTAAATTTCTGTTATAGGGGTTTATATTGTCATGATCTTTTCTCCAACCCTTATATTCTAATACAAAATGTACTTCTTTGATTGGTGTATTCAAAATTTTGGTTATTTTACTTATTTATGTCCCCACGACCTCCTTATGACAACACAGAACACTGAGTTCACCCTTCAAGGGTGCATGGATCACTGTGCTTTATATAGCATGCAAAATTGTTTGGGATATCTTACAGTAACAATAGTAAAAAAGAGAAATTTAAAAGCACTTAAAGAGAATACACCAACAAGTAAATACCAAATCTCCCAACAAAGATATTACAGGGAACATTAGTACTGAGCTACAAGGAATGTTACAAAAAAAATTACAGGGAGGGATGACTAACAACTAGCTATAGGGGATATCATCAATAGTTATAAGGGATATCAACAAAATGTCCCAAGAGATATTAACACAATATCCTAAGGGATATCAACACAATATCCCAAGGGATATAAACAAGGTTAAACTGGATATCAACCTTATGATATTCCTTGGGGATATCAACACAATATCCCAAGGGATATCAACAAGGTTAAAAGGGATATCAACAAGCAACCTTGTTGACATACCTTAGGATATTTTGTTGATATCCCTTGGGATATTGTGTTGATATCCCTTGGGATATTGTGTTGATATCCCTTGGGACATTGTGTTGATATCCCTTATAACTATTGATGATATAACAATAAAATCATAGATCTGCAAGGAAAATCAACATTAATTTTAATTTACTGGGAATATCAACAAAGAAAAAAAAATAAGGGAATATCAACAAACATTACAAGAAATATTAGTGATAATTATAGTCAAAGAATATTAGCTTACAATAGTGGAACTATTTTAAAACAATGACCTTATATCAGCACTATTTACTGGGAATTTTAGTAAGGGATATTTAGTAAAAAAAATTAAGGATTTCCATAGAATACCAGCAAAAAATGTCTGAGTAACAATTAAATCTCATGATAAAGGGCTCAAGTATTAAATTCTAAGTTCAATAACTCTAATTTGTTTACCATCAAGAAAATCTTCATCGCTGACAAAAATTTTTTCTTGTATAATAAAATACCTATTTACTGACTATTCGGACAGTAGCAAGTTTATTGTCCCCCAATAAATAGCTACATAGTTATTAAGTACTATCTCCCCAGTACTAAGCACTCCATGAAACAAGTAAGACACTGACTCTGAAGCCACTGTACATGCAAACACAAATATTACGAATTGACTTCACTGGCATTGTGTCCATTTTTTTGAAAATATTTTAACTACTGACACTAACAGGTAAAACAGAAAATTAGGTATCAGAATATCACTTCAAATCAAATCAAGAAATGGAATGAGAACAAATTAAATATAGAAAAACATCAAATATTGCAACTGACAACTCTGCGAACACAGCAGGAAAACCATATCAACTATATAGTCAAGTGTCTATTTAAAATTTAGTAGACATACCCAGTATTTTGGAATAATTAAGTTTATGCTTTTGACTTAACATAATACACAAATGGATTGAAAAAATCAATTGAATGACACTTAAAGTTCAGCTCAAGTAATAATAAATAGTTCTACATTCATTTATATGTGTGTGGCAGCAGACATTTGCCAGCTAGAAAAGGTATCTACTGTCCCTTAAATCTGCAGATGTATTCAAAAAGCATAGGAATTGATCCCTTGAGTAATGAATTAAGAGGACAATCCAGCACAACAGGGAACCCAGCACAACAGGGAACCCAGCACAACAGGTAGGCTGAGTGGCAACAAATATATGCTGTGCCTCAGAAACCCTGAAGATATCATGCTACAAAATTAAAGTATTCAAGCCCCCTCCCCCCCCCCCCCCCCCCCCCAATAAAATTAATATTTATTTCAATATAAATCAATCTTCTTCATTTTTTTTAAACTCCTCCCTCCCCCTACACATCAAGTGTCTAAGTCTGCATGTATACAATGTTTTATTCAAAGTGGGCTTTAAAATCATGTCAAAGCCAGTGAATTAAAAATTGGTTGCACAGACAAAAGCACAACATAAACAATACACTCTAATTACTACTACTACCATGCCAATATATATACACATTTAGTCACAATTCTGTACTTTCTGTGGTGCTTAAAATGCAATTAATTCACTGGTCAATCATTCAGCGGACAAACGGTTCAACTACACCATCACATAAAAAAATCCCAGCCCCTCCCCTACTTACCCTCCATCTCCGAAAATGTCTGAGTGTCCGAAAAAGTTCATGGAGGGACGTGTAAAGCCTGGAAAAGAGTCTTGGAAGTTATTGGGATTGTCACGACCTGGAAGTGGAAAAACAAAGGTCAGGTCTCTGAACAAAGCTTCCTGCAGCTGTGTACATGTATTGATTTTTTTTTCATCATTAAAACTACATTGTTCTCAAAAGTTGATATACAATCAATGACAAGAGAGTTCTGAAATATTTACATATAAGTACAGAGATATGTATGCTTAATTCTTTTTTTAACTTTATTTGAAATTTGATAAAAAGTATCATTCCAAACATGTTCTTGTGGCTCAGACTGTAATAACTACACTACTATAAAAAAATATGATAAAACAATAGTCATTGTCTTTTAGAGTTCTTGCTGCTGAAGTCTTAAGGTACAATTTATCTACAAATTAATCCGTAGTGACCAGTCCTTTTTATGAATACAGCAACAGCCAGCCATCCACTGTTATTTTTCATTGGTTCCTGAAATACCTGTACTTTAATATCCCTTATGAAACTTAATAAACTTTTTAAAAATATAATCTATTATTTGAAATAATTCAAGTTTTGCAGTTATTTAAAGGTACATGCATTATACAGAAATATAATACACAGTTCTTGAAAATGGGAGTCTCCAACAGCTGTAAATATAGCAGAAAAATCATCTTTTTACTTTTCCCAAAGTGAAAGAAATATTGTCTTCAATGTCATCTGATGATGACATCAAATATGTGCCCAAATACTTTGAAACAAGATCTTTAATCTTTCACATCATTTATATCTTATCTAAATGAAACACAACTGTGAAAGAAATAGTACTTTAAACAGAAGAAAAGTAAAAAGTATAGTGTGGTTGTATAGAGGAACAAAAGTATTGCCTCTGAAGAAAAGTAATTAGCTCTTCTCCTAAAGTCAGAAAGATCAGATTCAGTGTTTATAGAGGACTTTCACTTTCTTAAAAGTTATCTCCCTTTGTAATAATAATTTTCTCAAAGTATCCTTTATAACTTGCCTTTGAATTTTTTAAACCTTGAAAATGTGTTGATAGTTTTGTGTAATGCACATATTGTTATGAAGCAGCATAGAAAACATATTGACAGTATGGTAGGCATTAAGTTGTCACTTGCCAAACAATTAAAAGATGGCTATATCATAGAGGGAAAACAGTGATCCAGGGCCATAAGACTTGGAGACAAGCTCTCTTATGATCTCAATCTCACTCTTCCACAATATGTTCCTTTAAATATGTAAAAGTGAGACCGAGATCAAAAGTGAACATCTTATCCAAGTTTTATGGCTTCTAGGACATATTGACCTTGTAAAGGGAAAAAAAACACCTTTTGTCACTTTGAAAGTTGTCTATAGTATATAAAACTGTTAACATGTGCAATCATAATGTCATGTAAACAAGTCTATTAACACCTTTCGATGTATTTTACCAAAGAAAGCAGCAAAAGGATCCCTTCCACCGAAAAACTCTTTGAACACTTCTTCTGGGTCTCGGAAGTGGAACGGATGGAAGCCGGTGAATCCTCCTCCCATGTTGAAGTCGTTGTATCCACTCCCTCTCCCTCCTCCCCCGCCGGTCAGGCCATCCTTGCCGTACCTGTCGTAAATCTCTCGCTTTTCCTCTGTAAATTACACAGAATGGTAGACTGCAGATTGTGCACAGAATATGTACGTGATTATTGTATAAAGAGGTTGGATGGTTGTTTTATTAATCTCCTTGAGAAAATTTTTTTTAAAAACCCATTAATTATTTATTATTTATTTTTCTATGTTGAGTAAAACTACGAGTTGCTTTGAATAAGAAATTCACTGAATTAAAATAATGTACAAAAAGATATTGCAACCAGTCCAGTCAAATTAGTGCATGCATGTACATGTATACACTTATTGGTTATTTAAAACGATGTACAAAATAATTAAATCAAAATATTAAGTCATTTTGCTTGAAAATGGTCCCTTTTGCAGAGAAAAAGGTCCTTATTTGGTAAATATGCAGATTGGAACATGTAAAAGCTAGTTAGTATTAAACATTCATCCAGCAATTCACCTATATTATTTTAAAATATTACATTATAAATATAACAGATTTGCCTTACTATCTGATAAAACTTCATACGCCTCAGAAATCTCCTTGAACTTTTTCTCTGCTTCCTCCTTCTGGTCGGGATTTTTGTCTGGATGCCATTTCAGGGCAAGCTTTCTGTAACTGTAAAGGAAAGACAAATGATGTTTTTTACAATAACGAATACATAAAACAACAATTTTGACTATCCAAGATGCACATGCCCCCCAATTTTTAATTTTTTTTTTTAACAAAAATCAAAAATTTTCTGAAAATGATTTCTCATGACACCCCGAAACATAAATTGCACCAGAAACACACAAAATTTAGGCAAAAAAATCTCTAATATTAGTAATTAATCACAATCTTAACAGAGATGGGGTACTGTAACAACTGATATCATTTTACTGGTATTTTATGCTCAGCAAGAGGGATATCATATTTCACTTTATTTCATTTGTAAAATTTATGTGCATATCACAATGCGCTCTACCCTATGTTATAACATGTTGTAACCCCACAATTAGGTTTTTAATTTTAACAAGGGCACCGCTAAGCGGAGCATCCCCTCGCGACATGACTTATTGTACGGGGGAATACGTTATTTAGGAAAATACAAATGTACATGTA
This sequence comes from Magallana hongkongensis, assembly GCA_016163765.1. Lineage (NCBI taxonomy): Eukaryota > Metazoa > Mollusca > Bivalvia > Ostreida > Ostreidae > Magallana > Magallana hongkongensis. The sequence goes on along the minus strand of WFKH01002636.1, from coordinate 29,599,258 downwards.
AATTTATCAGATCAAAATAAAGAAAGTATTTCTTTAAACCACTTTGAATACATACATGTAATATCTATTTAATCCCAATCCCCAAGCTTTGTGGTGTATAAATTGGGGGAGGGGGTTTACATAACAGTTTTCCTATTCCTAGCAGAAGCTCAACACATATACTTTAAAGTTTAATAATTTAGATTCATTTAGTGACATTCATTTTTATATAAGCATACATAAACGATCCGTATACATTATGAAACGTAGCTGAAAATCAAGCGCTCTGTAGTCTGCTCTGATGGAAATTCTAGTTGCTAGTTGTCGTATTATAATTAACCCATAGTATAGTAGATATATATGCAGTTATTATTAATATAAAACAGTTTTCGCGTGATAAATGTGCAATATCTGTCAAAGTCTCTACTGAATTTTGGACTAGTTCTATTGTAAGTAATACAGGAAAATTTGTCCGAAAGTCGACTGCTTGTTTCGATGTAAATCGGCAGACTTAAATCTCTTGCCCGCTTCAACTTTTAACTATGGGCACTCGTCTAACACTCCAATGCTACAAAACGGTTTTTTTTTTACCTTTACTAGATTTAAATCCCAAAAATGTCAAGTTGTTGATTTGAACTGTATACGGTAGCGATTAACTTCAAGTCGTACATAAAATTACCGGAAATGTCTATTGTCAAGTCGTACATAAAATTCATGTTTTTAACTTCATTTTTTACGATAATTTAAAAAAATACTTAATCAATTGATTTTGAAATCAACAGGGTTTGTCCTTTTACCATGCCAAAGAAGTGTACAAAGTTTGATGGATTTTCATGAGAGGGTTTTCTTGGAATTTACTAGAAAATTGAAATGGAGTACACACACACACACACACACACACACACACATACATACATACACACATACGAACACACACACGCACAGTAGCGATGCTATATCCCCTTCGCAACAAGTTGCGCAAGGGGATAAAAAACTTCAATATGTGGGCTATCTGAAGCGCATTTCACAAAGTGGCAATGAGTGCATTGTAAGTATACCGTAATCCAAAGTGATTAAAACTGAGGATCGAGGAACCTGACATTGTGCCTGTGTGACAGCTAGGCTGCACATTGATCAATTGTGTGCAGGGTACATCATGCACGCATGGATTTTTACAGATAGCTTCTTAATTTGTTTTGTTCCTACATAAACTCAACTGGATGTATTGTGTTAATACATTTTGCTTAATATATAGATGCATGTACCAATATGTACCTTGTAATGCAGATTCTCAATATTTCTGGGAATTAATTATAAATCTTCTCTACTGAGTAGTGAATGCATGGGCATTTAATGCCATTTGCATTTATTGGGTAAATAATATTATATCAATACCAATTTTTGCAGCACTTTTTGCAAGAAAAGGTATAACATTGCCTCGATCACTATAATAACATCCATCAAGAAATGTGCAAACATGCAGCACTAATAAAATTATGACCTCTTAGTTTGAAGTAAATAATTTCCCCTATGTGAAAGAATCATAAGGCAAGATTCCAGGAACTGCATGCATTCCCCAAGGTGGCTTATAAATCTTGAGTGAAATCTAAATCTTTCTGATAGGTGGAAAATTTTTGCCTAGGATCATACCTACCAGTGCTAATGAGTAATTAAAAGTGATTAAGTGTGAAACTGGTAAACAATGGGCAGATGGCCTTTTTTTCAAAAATCAAAACGAACTTTGCTTCTCGATCTACCTGGTCATCAATTTCGTGGATTCTGAGTCACCTCTGTGGTTATTTATTTTACACAACGAGACCAATCCTGCCAAATATTCATTTCTAAATTTTTCTTTAAACATTCCCTGTTAGATTCGGCTTTGAAGGTGGAAGTGAATTGCCATACATCTATAGCTTGGGAGTGGAGAGATGGTTCAGCTGTTCTCTTCTGACAGAACATGCATGTGTTAAAGTGTATATGGAGAAATGATGAATCATTCATAAAAAGTTTTGAATGAAATGATTTCTCAAATGCAAAGGATATAGAGTTTCACTTAAAAAAATACAAATGCCAAGTTATTTTCAATCGGGAAAAAATGGGTTTTAGTAAAGACCCTTAAATTTCAGTATATATATATAGGTCAGATTAACCTACAACATAGATATATTTATATACAGAAGGTAATTTAAAGCATATACATGTAATTATAAGAAAGAATCAAGGTGCCACACAAGGTGTGAAGCAATATCACTTTTGCAAGGGTGCAGGTGGTCTTCTGAAAGTTTTTAAATGATGAATTAAAAGTACAGAGTGACCCTATATAATATATTAATAGCCAATATTCTAGAGGGTTTCCAGATGCTTCACCCAGAACAAGCTTGTAGTGGATAGAACAGTGGTGCATACACATACAGTGTCATTTGATTCATAAGTCACTTATATCTCACTATTCATACTCTAGAGCTGTAACAAAAAAAGATTTGTTTACCAAACAGAGGTACCGTAATATGGACCTATATCTTAATTGACAGTGCATGAAAGATCGTTTGAATGCCCTAGCTTTAAAATTCATCTCACTGCTGTGACTGTCATAATGCTTTACATAATCCACCCCCAGAGTAGATTTAATACTTTGGTTACAATAGTAGTATAATTAATTAAGTCTTTGTATATATGTAACTCAAAATTGATTTATGCTTTAATTTCATAGTCTAGTTGCATGTTATTTAAAATGTACTACTAGATTTATAATAACCTTTATATCATGTGAATAAGGGTACTAGATTCATGCCAATAAAATGAAACTCGGGATAGATTCATGCCCTACCATAATGTAACTGATATATTTATACAGTAAATACTGTAAAGCTAGTATAATGCGTAATTGCGGGTGCATTAATTCGCCAGCAACCTGACTGCTCGCAGATATAATTCATCATCTCAAACAAGTTGTTTACTTTTGAATGTTTAATGTAATATGAATAGAGTTACTATTTTACTTGCAGAAATTGTTCCTGGCCAGTTTTTAACTGACCATTCACGTGTATAAAAAAATGTGTGTTAAAATACTTCGTTTACAGTAATGTACTGTAACTGTAAGTTTTGCCCAAGTTCTTTTTTTTTTAATTCTTTTTTTATGAGATAATTCAGAAAATAAATAATTAATAATAAAACATTGTGAAGACTTTTTAGAGATTCCTCTTTTTCCGATACATCAAAATCAAAATTTCAGTAACCAGTAAAAGGCAAAATAAGTAATCGTTAGTCTTAAGATTTTGCGGTTGGTAAACAAAAGATATATAAACTCTAGAACAAATCCTGTATTGTATGAGCTTGAAGAGATGTGATCTTGGCAGAAACATCACACTGACAATGTATGTGTCATCAGCGATCATAAAGAAGGATGTTACCAGAATAAAGCCACTGAGCTCTATATGTATATAAGGCCACATAAAATTAATTTTTAGATTCTCATCCCCGCCCACCCCTCTGAAAATGGCCCGCCCCGATGTATTTTATTTTGAAAAAAAAATTGTGTGGAAAAAAAATTTTCGGAAAAAAAATTAGGGCTCGGTATACAAAAAATTCAAAACATTTTAATGGCTGCTTAACATGTGGATAACCGTTTGATTCCAGTCAGTTTGTTATCATAAGGATACAAATGTCTTCATGCATTAACAGTTCAGTCGAAATTAAATGGAATTAAAAGATTACAAATGGGTTTGTATACTCATATTAGCATTGACAAATTAAAAGAATAGAACAGTTGTTATTTCTAGAACATGAATGGTGAAAAAAATGTTATTAAAAAAATAAAAAATAATCAATAAAATCTGCCCACCCGCCCCATATTTTTTGCAAATCAGGATGAGAATCTAAATATTAATTTTATGTGGCCTAAGCTCCACTAGGATTTTGTATCACTGGTTGTAAATACTAAGCTCTAGCAAGCTAAGAATCTGAAGCCCGGCTAATGCTACACGATCAGAAAGATATTTTTACTTGACTTACATCAGAAATGCCACTAATTTGTTTATCATATGGTTGATGTTATAAACGAAATCACTATAAAACTACAGGTGAAAACTGTGTATTAAATTCTGATCCCCTTCATACATACAGGTTGTAGTGGTATAAACTTTACTTTAAATCAAACTTCTACGCCTCCCCTCTAAACATTATTTAATTATAGTGTACTGGATGACAGTAAGTTAGCTTGAAGCATGATCCGAGATGACTCAAATCGATCTATATATTCAATATTTAGAATTTACGTAAGCTGAGAGACTTAAAGGATATCACCATCAGATGCCCTGTATCCAAATACACATGTACCGGTAATCATAGATTTTTTGTAAATTGATTGAAAAAAAATTATGCTTTGGAATATTTCTTCCATTGTGTTCTATCATGCCTATGCAGTATTTAATTAAAAGGTGTACTGATAATCAATATTCGTCCTAAAATATTTCATCCAGGAAACACATAGTTTACATGACATTGTATTAATCACGTTAATGGTTGAGCTTCTTCTTATGGTTACTGTATACGGGGAAATATTCGCCCCCAATTTAGTTTTGCCCCTTTCGCCCTTGTTGTCAGTGGGCGTCGATTTAAGACTGCATGGGCAAATTTGAATGTCTCAAATTATTGAAAATTTTGATATTAAGGATTTGGGGGACAGCCTCGCCGGGTTGATAAACAAGGGTATAGATATGGGAGGATGGATTGCCTCGTCCTGAATAAGTTTAATACATACATTACTTAGGAGAGAGACCATGGAAGAAAAGATGTCCTAAATAATTATATAAGTATCATACATTATTCAGGCATTTACACTGGTAAATTTGATACAGAAGTCTCTGTGACAGATTCCATTAATCCCTGATGATAAAGGACATTTCTATGTAAACAAACATCATCCATTTTCATCATTATAATATATAAACACAGAAAGTGTTGGACCATGACCATCTTCATTAATCTCTAGGTCAGGGTGTGACCTAATTTTTTGCTACCTGACAGCTAGCATACAGCAAGTCACTTGAGGACATCTGATATTTACATGAACAGCCCTTCAGAATGTTACATCTTATCTTCTAACACCCCCACCCTCTCCCACTCACCTTCACTTCTCTACAACTGAGATACAATAGTGTAGCATTAAATGGTTGTGAAACAACTTGTATCTGATTTTGATCGAGTTTTAAGGTAATATTTGTGTGGTAAATTACATTAGCTGTTACAACAGCAGTATAGTTACTGTGACTGAATAAGAGTTGATCTTGATTCCAGCCCTCACCTCCACAACCCCAAAACTCTGTCCATCTACAAAATGTAGTTAACTATTATTATGCTGTTATAAAAGACCTTAACTTACTTTGCAGCCTGTTCAGGAGAGCTAGCACTCAAAAGGACCTAATACTATACAAAGGTCTCCTGTTGCAAGACTCCCCCCCTCCATCCCTCCACCACCTTCATTTACATGTTGCAATTTCTCTTTGTTAAAGACATCCATCTGATATATTGAGGTCTCCCCCCACCCCACCCCCACCACCCCACCCCCACCCCAGACCATCTTAATCTTTGTTACTTCATTTACTTACGCTTTTTTGACTTCCCCATGACTGGCATCTTTGGCGATGTCAAGAACTTCATAATAATCCAATTCCATTATGTATCAATCACTCACTCACACACTAAAAGGACCGGGATAAAGAGACGTTGGATTATAACCTACAAAACACAGAAAAACAATATCATTCAATTATCAACCGTTAATAAGGATCAGCCTCTTATTGGATTGATATCTTTTCTTATAACATACATATGTTTTGATTCTTCAGAGCATATCTGGCATAGCATGATTGTACAAATATGGCTCAAATCATGTACATGTATTTCTAATAAATGTTAAATGATAAAGAAATATCATACATGTCCTTTTCCTGATTAAATACCGGTACTTTACATTTGCATGCAGATGGGTTAAGGCACCTGGTTCATAAAATGCACAGGAAATATGTAGGGAAAAACCCCCACCTTACATTTAATTTGAAATCAAAATTAATTATACATGTATCTTATTATCTGAAAATACAGTGTCCACTAGTGAATAAAACTTGTTTACATACATGTTTGACAGTAATACATGAAAAATAGAAAATCTAATACACCATCTATCTCATCTGATGACATTACAGAGGAAGCTGTGATATTTATGTTTCTATTAAATCAGCGTGGCGAAAGAGCAAACAAGTGTTATACACAATTAATGTACAATTACATGGAGTAATAAGATAACTGTTATCACTGCACAAATCCTGATAAAAAAAAATCAACTTCATCTAAAATTTGACTGTAATATTCTGTGTTATTAAATTAGTTAGGTTATATCATCGATGTTTTGACTTTTGAATATTCTGCGTTGTTAAATTTTGTTTATGTATTCTAATTAGCTCATGCAAATTCCCAAATGTGGCCTTCAACTCAGACCCTCGTAGTGCAAACATTAAATATCTATAGTACTACGCATTTGACACATAACATGTACTAATAATAATAACTGTTAGAGAAAACAACTGATTTTATTGATTTGACACAGATATTTATACATGTATATTATAATTCAGTGGATGAGACTATGAACTTTCCCACTGTCGCAAAAAAAGAAATAAAAAGATGCCAAATTCATGCAGCTAGGTAAATCAAATTTTCAAAGTACATACCATACACATAAAAACCTAGCTATAGAGTCATACCATGGATTTAAAAAAAACATTCAAGTTGAAAATCCTGAGCAATAAAAATAACAACTTATTTCCTGAAGAGAAATATAGTGCAGTGCCCTAGCTAGCTAAACTGCTAAAATATTTCTATATAGTATATACATACATATACTGCGTACATGACTTACTGTAAAATCAGCTGTTATAGGATGATTTTCAAACAAAAATCTAGATATACCGGTAGTTATATGCACAAAATAAATGAAATTTCATCTAGTATCCATCCCAGGTTAAAAAAGTAAACTTCCTGATCATGAACCACACAAAAAAATGTCAATAATAACTCCACGGATATAACACAGAAAAAAATCAGCTGGAAACCCCCACATAACTGTTAAGCTTGTGTGTGTACCTAAAAATAGACCCAATGGCTAAGTAGACAATTATATATTCACTGACTCTCCCTTCATAACATACATGCAGAAACACACAGTAACATATACTGATAATTTTTAGCAATGGCTAAGCTAGTCCATAAAATTTAACATGATACATCACGAGTAACATTATCCAGTGTCCTCGTTTCTGATAAAATATATATATAAGAGGTGGTAAGAGCCAGAAATTTTCATGGAATTATCATTACCTGCTAAGATGGCCTATTGCCAATTCACCTAGTTCAGAATATTAAGTACAAATTTAAACTTTTAATGTCCGAGACCCATTCATAATTTCACCATGATCTTCAAATGTCGGCTGAACCTTAATTGACCTATTTTTCAATTTACATGTAATATAAAATTCATTCATAAATAAAATTAATTCATTAGCTTCTTGAACAGGTTACTACCTCTTTAAATCTAGAGTCTGCAGGATTTCCTCTAGACCTCATTTTCAGATTTATAATATATAGATGTATATACCCCACCTTGCAATCCTGTCCAGATTATGACCGCGGGCATTTAATTTTCCACAGGGTACATGTAAGTTTATGTACCTGTGTCCAAATTCTATGATAATATATTTGTACAATGTATACGAAAACTCGCATCAAACATGGAAAATCCTACTTTTGGTTTACATATCATATACTACACAGTGTGTTCTGCTAAAACACTAGTACACAGGTACTATCAGTCTTATAGATAAAAGATTCTAGGAAATAACCCGAAGTCTGACATATTAGACTAAAGGAACTTCTATAAAGTTGTAAACTGTCTTGAATGCAATAAGCTTTTATAAAGAACATAAATCTTAGGTCTTTAAGATAACAACACAATTATAACAACTACTTTGATTTCACAACAATTGGGGGGGGGGGGGGGGGGCTATATAAATGTGTTAAAGAACGTAAAACACGCACTCATACAATATGCAATACATATATGTATCAAAACCTCAAAAAGGCATGCAAGGCACATGATTTTACATTATATTAATAAAATGTACATGCAGGAATGTACACAGTACAGCATATGTACATGTATGAAAATCATATTAATATTCATTTTGATATCCAGCTGCTTATAAAAGACCATTAATATGTAAAAAATTATTATTAATTAGCTTTACAGAACCCCCTTTTGCAACTAGTAAAAACATACATGTATATGTCTATATGTTTACATGTATATACCATAACCACTCAAAATGATACCCCATTTTTTTGACCTCTGAAAACCTCAGTGCTTAATTTAAAACATTAAATACCTTAGAAAATATTGCCTTTTTTGAAAAAGAAAAAGAAAAACCTTGTAAATATACAGAGAGTACAAAAATATATTCTGAATTTAAGTCCTACAATCTACCTAGTAACATTATTTACCTGAGAATACCAGGTACGACCGCTAGATTGAATTATCCACTTCAGAACAGAAGAACAAACTGAAAGTTAAAATGAATATACTTCCTCCTTACAAACAAGCATTGTCATTTTCTTGGAATTTTTTTTTTTTTTAAATTGACAGAATCTGTTCAAGGAATTAACAAAATTAGCACTCAAAGTAAAAAATGACTTTTAATTGAACATGCACTGAACATGTTGAACATCTTCCTCAAGTGTTTAATTCTAGAAGAAATGGATCCATTTATATCAAACACAGTCCTTCAGATTAGAGCTTATACATTAAGGTGGTGTTTATTATTTTTGTCATATCCTGATTTATTATGTATATATACCGGTAATTGCAACAAATCATGTGTACCATATGATCTTAAGTTTTAAAGCTAAATTCTCCAAGGCAAAGTAACTTATTCGTAATTATGTCAGATCATCATTGACAAGCTGTTGTTTATAACTTCCAATCTAAAATACAAATTTGGCCAAAAACAACAAAATCGATTAAACATGATCAGCTGTTAGATAAATGATTGGATAATTCATCCCTATACAATGAAACAATATCCTGCCAGGAGTTGTCAAAAATCAAATATCACTGAAATTTTGCACAAATTTTTTAAATTTGTAACTGTCTGACTATTTCATGATTAATCATTGAATGTTACGTCAAGTTTGTAAAGGTCTCTATTTCATGTTCGACAAATTGTTATCAATTTTACATCAGGTTCCATTGGAATCATATTCTGTGTGTATGTTCTTTTATTTCTTAACCAGTACATTACCAGTACATTACAATCATTTGATTTCTTTGATGGAGAACAATTCAACAAAGGTTTTGGTTCATCCAATTATCACGATAAACATCGTATAAGTTCACTCTGTCTCTCAACTGAGCTGACTTAATTTTCCAGTAGGATGTTGGCATTTGCTTGCAAATTTAAGCTGTTCAAAAAATGAAAGAACTTTATTTCCCAAAATTTCATTCGCTTTAAGTGCTTTACTGATCGTCTACGTTCTAAATTAAGCTCCAGTGAAAATCAAGAGTTTTTAAATATTTTATTAGACAGCAGTAACTTTACACACAAGTTCTGTATTTTTGGCATCAGAAGTGACATCACTTGTCTTGCAAAGCTAAATATAAACTACAGCAAAAAGCCCTAGAAATTGGCTGCAATAATTAAGGCATGCTTTACGATAAGTTTTAAGAAGACAACTGGTAGTATTGATCCATTTACAAGCTCCCTCTTCAAGTCCTCTATAACCCTTCCAAAAGTCAGAATATAATGAATCAACTCATCACATTAACACTTGCTCCACTTACAGAAGGTTATCTGGTGCTGCTGGGATAGGGGTTAGGGGTGGGGGTGGGGGTGGGGAGGGGGGGTGGTGGGATGGTGGGGGGTAGAGAAGGAGGAGGGGGTAGTGGTGTGTTAGAATTAATGTCACATTTCATTATACTGTAAACCAACTTTTATTTGCGATGACTTTACATCGCAATTTGCCAGATATAAACTGGTTTGCGGAGACTAATTTTTGAGATCAAGGTGTAAATTATAATTTATATGGAAAATAATATTCACGAGACATTTGGCAACTAGTTCGCTGAGAGAAAAATTCATTTGAAATATTCGTTCATTCCTTAATTGGTCAATAAATTGAATTGAATTGAAAAATTGAATTATTCTTGATCACGAGGCTCTCGTGAACCTGGCAAAAATTTCTCCCAAAAGAATAAAAGTTGGCTTAGTAATCTATAGACTGGTCAGTATAATATGAGCAACAGTTAAAGAAGTCTCAGGGCCAATGTTCACTAATACAGGAAACAGCCGGATCTCTCTGTAAAACAGTTCACTAATTAAAGTGTAGACACTATCACAAATCTCCTTAGATACATGAACATGTATTATAAACAGATAAGCAGGCGATAGATCAGGGCATAACATATCCATTACATGCATGCAGTTCTGTTCCTAATTGTATATTGATTTGTTATATCGAAAAATCTAGAAAAAAAGTTTCCAAATCCAATTTAAGCATTCAAGTCACGGGATGCACTCGGATGCAGAATATATCAGCTCCTATTATATTGATACTGTCGTGTCATTTTACATTGAGATGAATGAAACATCTTAAAAATGTTTCGATCAATACCGTATCTTGGTATTATTTTAGTGAAAGATTCCTTGGATCAAAAGACTCAACTAAATCCTGCAGATTTATATATGATACGTACCAGAAATGTGGAATTAAGTATAACAGAGAGGTGTCCAAGAGACTACTGTAACAGATTCAACATACATATTTCACAGTACATGTACTATAGATAGATCATCAGAGAATTGCACACAGACTAAAAGCTCAACTAGAATATGCATGACTGTGTATATATACCATGAAAATTTGCATTATGAGCTCCATTACCTAAAAGGTCTCTACAAGAAAACAACTGCATGTCTCTCCAATTTGCATTAGACACAATAGACAAGTCTCTATGAAAGTAAACTATTATTATAATAGTAAAACTCTTATTCAAGCAAATAGCCAATAGGTCTCTCTATACATGTATAATACAAATAATTGAGAGCTCTTTGACCTGCAGTAGACAGAAGGTTTAGGCATTGGCTAGTGCAGCTAATAGACAAGTCAAATAGACACAACTCTTTATCTACATCTAGCAGCACATGGGTCTCCATATACATTATGTAACTGTAGAAATAGATAAAGTTTTTTGACTAGCAGTAGACACTAGACAGCAGGTTTAGGCAATATTTTTTCTATTGCCAGTAGATAAGCCAAATAGACACGACACAATCATTTCTCTACAATCTTGTAGCAGACAGTTCTCTATATATACCGGTATACAAGTAGACACATCTCTCACGTCTCTACAAAATTAGTCTGGAGCTGTTCCTCCCCCAAGATTCCTGCAAGATAAGATCACCCACCTGTTTCCCCATTCAGCAGCCAACAGCTCTTGTAAACAGTTCCCCTAATCACCAGAAATATCTCCCACAACAATTTGGCACAATCAAAGTATCGAGAGGAGAGAAGAATTCCTCAGAAGCACCATTTCAATTTCCCTCTGCCTTATCATCACATTGTTTGCAATCTTTACAAACAGTTTGAGATTTTTTCTGAATTACATGCCTTGAATCATCAGACATAACTATCTTCGCCACGCAAATAGTTTCATACTTTTTTTTATAGCTCTCTCTCTTTTTTTCGAACTCAAAATAGGAACAGAATTACAGCAAAAGCAGTACAATGTTGATGAGCAAAACAAGATTAATAAGGCACCAAAGGATGGTTAAGTAAACAAAAACAGCCAAAATACCATTGTTCTATTAAAAGAAAAGGAAACGCACAATTAACATTATTTTTCACCTGGGATGGGGTTCTGTGCTACAATATATATGCATTTTTTATGGCTATTTCTTGGACAAACTGCTGCCTCTATAGGAGTGGGGTGGGCAAGACCTGGGCAACTTTTACACGAGGCCAAAGGCCGAGTACAGTTTGTTCCATGATAAAGTAGCCATGAAATAAGAGTTTTATTCCACAGTTTAAATTGAAAAATTCAGGGTTTTTTGCCCCTTCTCCTTCAGTCCCCAAATGACTTAATGCAAGTATCATAGGCCTGGGATAGAAGGGGGTGGGATGGACTCGTCCTTAACCAAGAAATTTTTCACATATGTCATGAAAACTTATTATTATCGTCTAAAACAACACCAAATCAAGCAGGTATTGAATTAAAGTAAAACTGTTCTTTGGTAACACTTGAACATAAAAAAAAAATATCATGATTCAAGAACAAATCCTTTGTTCTGTCAACAGGATAGACTTTTCAACTGTTTCAAACTCTATGAAGGCTCAAGAAAAAATCAGGAAGCAATTAAAAGCACCCAATTACAACAATGTACAACTCATATGCCAGTTTATTATGGGTTAAGCAATAATTGGCACTGACATCATTAAAACCCCACATGGTTTTAACTTTTTTAAAGACTGAACTAATGATTTCATGGGCTGAACAAATGTACTTAGAATAAACAGACTTTAGACAAAATTTGTCCCAATGTAAGAAAATGATGAAATCTCAAAATCATTTAACACAAACTTATTGAATTATATATTTTTGTTCAGGAGAATGAATGGTCAACAAATTACCACAAGATCAACCTAAAAAAAAATTAAACACAACTTTAATTTTTTAGCCATAAAATATCAATAAGTAAACCTAATGAATGCTTAATGAGCTTTAAAATTCGAGTATTTCCAACATTTAAATCATAGAGAGTTTTTCGGTCCGTTCAAGGTTAGAATAGAATGACCATCCAGCCATTTTAATCTTTGGAAAATAAATATATACAGATCTCAGACATGATAGCCAAATCTACAGGCACATTGACAAGCAGGCGAGAACATTCAGTGATTAATTCCCTTCATCTGTCAACAAAACCTATTGAATCTATCTACAATGCATAATTATAAGTTTGCTGCCCATTTCACAGCATAATTACATGTTCTTACATGTAACTTTAAAACATCTATCATGGAAATTATCATTGCACAACACAAAAAAATCCCTACTGCTACATGTAGTATCTTGATCATTTATCAAGGTTTATTGCATTATCAGACAGCACTGAGCCAATATGCAACTTCTTATGGGAGTTTAATCGTCTTATCTATAAGAAAACATGCAATGTACGGACACATGTTTTTGTGGTTCTTACAAAACAACAACGTTAAGATACAAACATGAAGAGAAAGTTAAACTTAGAATTACATCATAAATAAATCCTTTTACAACAAAGTTGGCTTTACATCTTCTGAGCACATTAGAGATCGATAGACAAAACATGCAATTATGTATCATTATGGACACATGCTTTTGTCAAATCTTTTTCTTTTTTTTTGTGAATCTTACACAAAAACAACGTAAGTTGCAAACATGTAGAGAAAGTTAAACTTAGACTTACATCGTAAATAAATCCCTTTACAACAAAGTTGGCTTTACATCTTCAGTGCACGGGAGAAATAGACACATATCTAGGGGGCAACACCACATTCTTCTAGAGCCAAATTTAGAACCAGGCAGAAAATGAGTCAGCACCAACAAACAAAATTTTCTTACAGCTACAAGTAGTGGCAAAAAGGAGGGGGAGGGCTGTCAATCAAATAAATGAGAGAGAGAGAGAGAGAGAGGGAGAGAGGTGAGAGAGAGAGAGGAGAGGGAGAGAGGTGAGAGAGAGAGAGAGAGAGAGAGAGAGAGAGAGAGAGAGTTGATTACATAAATATTGCATAAAAACTCAGATAGTATCTCACAATACATAAACATACACAGATATTACAGACAAAGATAGCATTAATACTGATGCTGTATGCATTTTCCTGCAAAATGTAAACATAGATATGTCCCGGAGTATGTAAACAATTTGGTAGTGATAAAGGTAGACATGCAAGGAACCAAAGGAAACTTGGGAGCTTGAAGGAAGATGACTTTGTTTCTTATTTTTAGTGAGAGTAAAAAAAACAATTTTGACATTCAACATAATTTCTTTTTAATGTTAATTAGGGTGAATTTATGGTTTAGATTTATATATGCACTCAAAGGAATCAAGCTCTAAAATGTATACTTATAATCATGATAATTAAATTATTGGTATTTTTAACAATTCAGCCAGTCACTGCAACATATTTGGGGAGATTTGTCCAATAACACTTAATTGTTTATATAAATCTATCTTTTTAGTAAATAATGTTTAATTTCTTGAAGGAGGTGGAAATTAATGCATTAATTTACCAGTCAAACTGGAAGAGAAGGGAGTATGAATGGAATTAATTTAACATTCATTTTTCTGAGGGATGGGATGAAGTTCTATAATTATTGCTGGTAAAAGGAAAAAATATAATTCCTTCAAGTACAATGATATATGTTTTTATAAATGGTTTCCACTTGAATTGTGTTGAAGAGTATAAATGGATATTTATAAATTCATCTATCTTCTAAGTTCAATCTTCCTAAACAAATTGATACAAATTAATTTAACACCCATAAAACATTCCATTCCAAAAACTGTTAAAATTAAATGACTGTATGAAAACTGAATTGATAGTGTAACCATGGTAACTATCATGCTATTCAATGAAGAACAATCAAATTATGTATACTTTAACAACATTCAGAGTTTCCGAAAACCAGAAAATTATATCAGTCACTCGGACTGATGAATTAGCATGTTCTGCCAGTCCGGAGCAAATTTTATCAGTCCGAATAAAACAGATATTAGTGTTACAGTAGTTGTTCAGTGTTATGTAATTACTAAACAAAATATAAAGAGCTTTCAATTATTACAAAAAAAACTCCAAAATATATAATCTAGAATTAATTTCTGTTCCATTTCTAAATAAATGACTCCAAAATATGCAGTGTTTAATTTATTTTTGTTTTGTTTCTATTGATGACTCTTTTACAATTTATTTCATTCTCTCCTCGTTTTATTCTGCTCCATGTCAGATATACATATGAGTAATGTACATGTGCCACAAACTCACGATTTTCAGCCGCTGTACTGGATAATTTTCATTAAATCTAAACAAACATATGATCTTTCATGATCATATACAATTGAAAATTAATGGAATCAAAAGTGAGAGTTGATTAATGAAACGGCCATGATTGACCCTTCTCTATTATATGGAACAATCATGCCATTTACCTTGCTACATTTCAACAATTTCCTGCTGTTCTGGTTTAAACTATCCTCATACTTTTCTTTATTCTCAATCCTTGCATAGCTTTTAGCCTCGTACAAACAGAAAAGTGATGAACCGCGATCACGACATAAAGCTATATCAGTGTAAGATAAGCACTTAGAAGAAACTTAAACTAAATACTCCCTAAAGCGTTTAAGAGATTACGACTAAAAGACAAAAACGGTGCGTAGAAAACAGAAAATTTCCGAATTGTGAAAGTGGACTTACCGGTCACACGGACCGGTAATATATGAAATGTTATCGGACATGTCGATTTTCTATCGGTTTTGCCCGTAGGACCGGTAGTTTTCGGTAACTCTGACATTCAGAAGTAAAGTTGTGTCAACGATTGAAAATGGGAAATTCTACACTATGATTAGGCATACACTCCACAGGCAAATAAATACCCTATAACTAATAATATACAAGGTACCCATCGCCGCCATCTTGGATTTATTTCAAACTGTCACATCAGGTGGAATTCTTGCTTAAAACTCATCGGCAAATTTATTTTGCGATCCCCTCCATCTCCCGATCGGTCCTTACAACAGATTAAACCAAAACGGCGCGTCACACCTGTCATTAATAAAAAATCGCCCCTCAATCTGCATCTACTGCCTTAGATATGTGATAAATGTCTAAAGGGTGGACGGAAGTTGTCACCTATATGTAAATGAGATTTCCCTGCACCGTGTGTTTGTGTCAATATTTCAAAATATATGCATAATAAAAAATAGTAATAAAAGTTATAATTGACAGTTTATATTATTCACTTTCATAATTTTAACTTGTATGTTGATCGAATTCAAATCAATGCCTTTTAAATGTTTGTATCTGTGCAATATTTGGAAGGGATTACCCAAAGTATGACGCAATTATGTCAACTTCCGTCCACCCTTTAGCCTTTTGTCGCATATCTAAGGCAATGACCGATCTTGAGAGGGAGAGGATCGCAAAATAAATTTGCTGATGAGTTTTAAGCAAAACTTCCACCAGATGTGACAGTTCGAAATAAATCCAAGATGGCGGCGATGGGTACGTTGTGTATTATTAGTTATAGAGTATTTATATTTATTAAGAGAAAAATATATAACGTCAGGTGCCTGTGATACACTCCTATTCTTTAATTCTTGGTAACATCAAATAATTTTAAAATAGTATTGTATAACAATGAGCGCAAAGGATTTAAACACACAAGCTATTGACTGTAGCTTCTATGTAACTGTACAGTGTAAATTCCTGTGGTATAATATACTATATCTATATGTATTTGTATATGTTTGATTCCGGAAATTTATACTCCATTTATATTTTGTTTAAGACTATTGATGCCCTGTCTATTGTTATTTAAATTCTATTGTCTGTAAGTGTATAAATACGACCGTCATCGGGCATTCGAGAGACTCTTTTGTTGGTCTAGGGACCAAGCTCTCCCCTCTCCCCTTTTTTCGGCATTTATTACAGTAAATTTTCATTTCTCCTTCTTAGGTTATAAACGGAATCAAACAATGTTACTTATGTTCAATATTTGATTTTGCTTAATAAATTCGTAAATCTTCGTTATCTTTGTTATTTTGTAATTCAGAGGCAAACTGAAAAGAATGAACCTGGGTTGATGTTGAAAGACGTTTCCGTCTTGTTTATTTATACTACATTCCGTTGGTTGGAATTCAATAATAAGTGCAGTTATTTGACATACAGTGTCAAATTTTTATTCTACACATATCTTACTTAAAAAGAAAGTAGGAAGCAAAATTTGTTGACTCCATACTATGGAGTCAACAAATTTTGCTTCCTATGATCCTATGGACCATAGAAAAAAAATGTAAACAGAAATAATGTATTGCATGTCACCATTAGAAACAATTAAATGCCTAGGCCTATTTCATTTTCTACAAAGAATACATTACCTGAATATCAACTTTATCTCCACAAGAGCGAAAAACCTCAATTCTCTTACGACAATGTCCATTGTCATGATAGTGCATAAACGTCATATAAATGAAATGATGAGCCTAACAACAGCATTATGTTGCGAGGCCATAAGCTATGCGTTTGCGAAGAAAATAACGGGATAGCAATACACTATGATGGTTTGCCAAATTTTGGCAATCACGTTTTTAAAGGAATAAAAATGTTAATTCTTTTTACTCACCAGATTTGCACAATCCTTTCCAATGTTGCCATCAGCAACTTGATACCCATGTGGATTTTTACGTATCCAGAAGCGTCTAGATGACTAAGGAATCGTCTAATAGCACAGAAGTTCATGTAATTTTTTAGTAAAAGGAAACACAATTTTAGTCGTGTTTATTACAATCAAAAAACTGCTATAGGTAAATTCAAAATTTCATAAATTTTGAAATAAGATTGTAAAGCTGCATTTAAAGAGGTTTTTTCAATGATTGGTGCTATCTTTCCTTTTGTATGTTTCGTTCAATAGTCTTACCTTTAAACGGAAGTTTAGGTTTGTTGAGGTTTCGTTTTACTTCCATTCGGCAATGCTCATGCTTGATGATGCATTTGACAGTGATTTGTTAGTTCTGTAAAATACGAGTTCCAATAACTGCACAGAAAGAATTAACGCTAACCATGTCTGAAGAAAAGGTAAATTTAAATTTGGAGTAATTAGAATGACCAAATGATATAAATTTCTCATTCTGCCATATGATCACATTTAACACTGTTGAAAAATGATTACAACAGATTAAAGCTGAACACCATTCCTAAATAGCATTAGGCACCGTCACACAGGTTTATAAACCCTTCAATTTTATAACACCCGATTGCAGTGCACACCTTAAGGTTCCTCGACACACCAAAATTTTATTTGATGGATCGATAAAGAATCTTTTTTGAAATATGATTTCACAAAACAGAGACCAATATCGGCTTTCATTTATTTTATGTGAATTTTTTTGTATTTATTTAATGAAATTGGATAAATTGTTTTGACGGCAAACAGAGTATTTTAGAGCTTAAAACTTGGTGTCAATTAATGTGTAATATAATTATGTATAAATACATGCCAAAGATTTTCTGGTCAAATCTTTAATTTTTTGATTAAAAAAATATTTCTAAAAATCAAAATTGTTATTCTTTTATATCTTTTTAATCTATGGATAAAATGTTTAGAATAACAAAAAGTCATATAAAGTACTTATCAAACAATTATATTTTACAAAGAAATTGAAACGAAAATGCGAAATTTTAGAAAAATTGCAATTTATCAAATTTGAACCGATCCCGATTGGAAAAAAACTGATCCCGATCAGAATTATTTTAATATTGAAATTTTACAATAATGCTGCAGTTTATTCTCAGTAATTGATATGCGTAATAAAGTCAGTAAATGACCAACCATTTTATAGCTAAACAACCTGGAATTTTTGGCAAAATTGTGATACATTCCAACTTTATATGATTTTGTTCGGGATCAGTTTAATTACAATCGGGATCGGTTCGAATTTAAGATTTTCTAATTTTTCTTTATTTTCACTATTTCGTTTCAATTTCTTGTTAAAATATAACTGTATTGCAATTCTTTAACGCGAGTGTCAGTTTAATTGTAGTTTTTATCCATAGGTTTAAAAAATATCTTTAATTCTTGATTTTCATTTTCATAAATATTTTTTTTTCAAAAATATTATAAAGTTTGATTGGCCGTCTTTTACATGTATTTATAGATAATTGTATTGTACATTAATTGATAACAGATTTTTAGCTCTAAAATATCCTGTTCGCAGCTAAAACGATATTTCCGGTTTCTATTAAAAAATACAAAAAAATTCATATAAAATAATTGGAAGCCGATATCAGTGTCATTTTTGTATAATCATTTTTCAAAAATGATTCTTTATCGATCCATTAGATAATGCATCGGTGTGTCGAGCCACCTTAATTTCGTGGCCGACGTGTAGTATTCCTTTCATGGTCTTAGATTTTGTGCAATTTCTTCTTATTTTAATGTTTGTAAATAATATTTGATATAAGAGTAAAGCATTCCCCTTGCTCGGAAAAGTGCTTAGAAATTTTTGATTTATCACGACCGAGTAATGTATACAAAGAAGTACATCCACTCATTTGAGATATTTCAAACTGTTAAGAATTACTATAGGTCTTCGGCCTTTAAAGAGGCTGTAGAGGTAGCGGCAATAAAAGAGAAATATGCCTTTTATGAGTCGTGTTAAGCTTTAAGATGCAGATGTATATACATGTACATATTTATTGTGTTATTTTGAGATATGTTTTTTAAAGAAGATGTCTTATTTTTTTTCAGAGTGTTGAGGAGTACAGACTTAATGCAGACGAAGAACTGCGATTTGAAGTGGAGGCCAATGCTTCTGTTCAAATGGAGGTATGTTTGTGTGAAGGTTAATTTGTGGTATTTAAATCTTGTAGCCGACAGAGCACCTGACTAGGCAATGGCTTGAATCCTGCTCTGGTATGTTATTTATTGTTAATGTATCCTATTAGAACCATTTTAACAAGAGCTTGGACTTTGGGTAGTTGTGTCAAACAGCAATGTGACGTAGGCCTGTCTATTTCATTGCTGGCTACTCAGCCAAGGCTCTTTGAAATCAACAAGATTTGTCTGGCTTTTGAGCTAAATCTACGCAATCTGTGTATATTTCACTCGAAACCAGCGTCATTTTGACCTTGTTTTAATGCAATAAAAAGATAATAACATCCTACCGAAAGTCCAAGGTCTTGTTAAAATGGTTCTAATATGTCTTACATACTGCAACTTTAATATTGTTTAGGAGTGTCTAAGTAGTGCAGTGGACAATGCAATGCACTCACTTCTGTCTGCTGCGACCCAAGTTCGATTCCCATGATCGACAGTGGTTGTATGTGAAAGGGTATGGTGGTCCCCCACTTGGACATGTGGGTTTTCTCTGGGTGCTCCAGCTTCCTCCCACAACAATGACTCTGTCACGCTAACATCCTTGCCAATGAGATCAATATACTGTAGAAGCACATATTTTCGTTGGGATAAAATTTCGTTGTTTTTAAGCCAAGTACAATTTCATTGGCATTTAATTTCATCATATCGTGATTCCTTAAATGTATCGCGTATCAACTATGTATCTATTGGTACTTGGGTTAAAAATTCGTCATGGATTTAATTTTGTTGATTTATACTGCCAACGAAAATAACGAAATTAAATCCTCAACGAATATTTCTGCTTCTACAGTATTAATATAAGTTGTAGAACTTGTTTATCAATTGTTGTAAAATGAATGTTCAATTGCTAGAGATGAAATTCATTGAAATTGACTGAATTTCAGCGCAGTTTTATATTTGGGCTGATGCCATCTCTGAATCTCAGTTTACAGTTATTCATAATTCGTGACCGGAAATTTGGCCTAAACTACGGTTTCTTGTTGCGGCTAAAATAAAGATCTCAGTGCATCCCGCTTGCTTTAATTTTGCATCTGGAACATTCTTCTATTTCAATCATTATTTCTCTTTGCAGTTGTTGGAGGGCATGGCTGAGGTGTTTGGATCTGAGCTGACCAAGGGCAAAGTCTACAACTTCGATCAGGGCTCCAAAGTGGCCGTGTTCACCTGGCATGGCTGTTTAATCAAAATATCCTTCCCATTCTGATTCTTTTCTTTTCAGCTAGATAATCTTATCCAATATCGCTTTTACATGTATATCTAAAAACCATATATATCTAATACAGTACTGTATAATGGATATTTTCTACATCTCAAAATATTTGTGGTTTAGATTCTAAAAGGTGTCAAATTATATTCCAAGTGTATAATATCTGTGATTACATTAATTTTATGGAGTAAAACTGGTAAATAGGGTAATCATCATCTTTATAAGAATATTTTGCAATTTTAATTTTTGTTGATATTTCATAAATAAATGCTGCAAAAAATAAACTACCGCAGAAAAAACCCCTGCTATATAGCATGTAGATCATAGATATGTTGTGAATTCATTTCTGGGGCTGAAATTCGGCCCTTGGATTCAAAGGGTAATAAAATCCCTGCATGCATGAACAGGTGAATGAACAATATGGAACTTGTACTACATATCATTGAACTTACAAATATAATTGACCACTGACTGTTTCACCTTAACTGCCTGTTACCTGCAAGGAAGAACTGAAGTGGCTTATGTTGCCAAGGAAACACCAATGGTGATGTACATAAACACTCATGCAGCACTGGAACAGATGAGAGAGAAGGCTGAGAGCGATAACACAAGGGGACCAAGGGTAGGCCACACTTTTAAGTTAAATGTCAGTGAGAAAGTAAGAATGTTAGAATATCCAGGGTAGAAAAACTGTGAGAAAGTTAAAGAAGCAATAGTAAATAACTGTAGATAGTAGAAGGGTCAGCACAAGAAGACCAAAGGTAGGCCACTCTTGTCAGTGAGAAAGTCAGAATGCAAGAGTAGCCAGTGTAGAAAAACTGAGAGAATGTTAAAGTACAGTAGCAATAGTAGATAACTATAGAGAGTAGAAGGGTCAGCACAAGAAGACCAAGGTTAGGCCACTCTTGTCAGAAAGTTAGAATGTAAGAGTAGCCAGGGTAGAAAAACAGCAAGAATGTTAGAGAAGCAATTATAGTAGATAACTCTAGAGAGGAGAATGGTAAACACAAGAAGACCAAAAGATAAGTCACTATTGTCAGTGAGATAGAAAGTTAGAATGGAGGAGTAACCTGGGTAGATACGAGGGTTGTCCCAAAATTGCATAGACCAGTTAATAGGAGACACAGAAAGATGAAAATTGTGTCACAAAGGGGTCAAGTTATTTGCAATAAAATTATCTGTCGATATCAAATATTGTGTGAGATTAAATTGGTAAAATGAAAGTATACTACATCATAAATTCGACGTGTGGCGCAATTAAAAAAACGAAAATTTGGCATATAGAAAAGAACATTGCGAGGAAAAGTACTCTTCGGAAAAAAAAAAATTGAAGAAAAAATGTACCTGTATTTAATTTTTTTCATTGTTCTTTTATATACCCAATAAATATGTTGGCTATAACACAGCTTTTAAAGATTTTATAGAGCATTGTGTGACAAGTTGATGTCTGAATTTGCAGTAAAATGGCGATGTCAGTGTTTGAGGCTGCGCAAAGGTAACTAATAATATTTTGTACTGATCTTGAAACAGATTCTAGGGCTATTTTAAAGTAAATAAAATTAGCAAAGTCGCTCGGAAATGCATTAAGTTGTTATATAGTACAGCAACAAAGAAAATAATCAGACGAGCAATATGACATCGAAAAAAGAAGCCCCACTGATAGAAATGGACAAAAAAATGCTGAACGACTCATATCGGGAAGACAGACGTTATACAGTGTACAATATAAGAAATGTAGGGCATATTTGGAATCCGCAGATTGTATGTATTTATGAAATATTTTTAAAACAAAACTAGAAATGTATAGTAGATGTGCAAGCTGGGTACATGATTAAAAAAAAAAAGATATTATTTTCAATGACATTTTCGGAAATTAAACGTAAATGTTAAAGAAAACGATATGAAGGGTTTTGCAACGATGTAAAGACAGGGCATTTTCGACGTTGCACATTGCGCCACCTGGCAAAACTTCTTGTTACTAATTTTTCATTTTCTCAAGAAATAAATGCACCACATATTTGAATTTTTGGATATTGTTTCCCAAAGGTTATGGAACAAAACATAGAAGTCTATTGAAATTGCAGTGAACAGATTTTAAGTTATGTGTTCTGTCTATGCTATTGTGGGACAACCCTCATAAACAGTTTTTGTGGTGAAAATTATTAGGATATGTAACTCTGGTCAGTAAAACAGTGAGAATGTTAAACTAGCAAGAGAAGATAACTCCTGTTTGTGAAACTGTTAGAATAACAAGGTGAGGAAAAGCTATCTTTTTGTTGGTAAAATGAAGAGTGAGAATGAATTATTATGAGTGCTTAATGCCATGTAGGTGACCTGTGTCAAAGAATATAGCATGATTGAGGATATCAGAGGAGCATGACTGGGATCTCTTAAATCTGGTCAAAGTTACAAAATAGATCCCTTAGTTAGCAAAACAAAGAGCGAGAAAGTTTGAGAAGCAATGGTAAGACATTCGTGCAACTTTAAGAGAGAAAGCGAGGAGAAGAGGGAGGATGTGAGCAGGGGTTAAAAAACTGCTGTGAAGTTTCCAAGAGTCAGTACAATATTTTAGTATTAACTGTAAAGTGTTACTATTTGGTACTTCTATATCTCGTTGTCAGGTGATGGTTGTTGGACCGACTGATGTAGGGAAGAGCACACTGACCCGGCTCTTGTGTAACTACGCCGCCAGACTGGGGAGGGCACCATTATTTGTTGACCTAGATGTCGGACAGGTATTGTATATTGAAATACCTGATATGCATAATTATGTATAAATGATGGTTTCTTATCATTATTTTTACTTTTCATGTCATATATTATGTATGTTTTAAACAAACAAAAGTTAAAAGGAAACAGAGTGTTACATACAAGCATACATATGAAATGTTCCTAACAGTTTGAAGTTGAAGTACGAACTTTTGGAATTTGGTGTCATTGATAAGAAATAGAAAATGTTTTAAAATGGTATTTAAATACCAATTTAACACTAAAAAACAAATAGATCTGAGAAAATCTGCAGTAAATTCTACTGAATCTTGTTTAAATAGGGTCAGGTGTCAATACCAGGGACAATCGGCTCGGTGGTTGTGGAACGACCAGCAGACGTGGAGGAAGGTTTCCACTTGAATGCTCCACTAGTTTTCCACTACGGCCACACCGCTCCATCCACCAACCCACAATTGTACAAACTCCTTGTATCAAGAATGGCAGAGGTCACGAATATGAAGTGTGAGAAACAACGCAAAGGTCAGGGTTCATTGTATTGAGTTAGACTCAGGTCTAGAAAAAAGTCTGATTTGAGTTAATAGAATTGTCGCAATGAGTCGGATTTCGAAATTTTATATTTTAACTTAGAGTATTAAGTAAGATTAATGGGTTTTTTTAAAAATATTATTCAAGTTGTTAGGTGGTACTGTAAACCAACTTTTATTTGCGACGACTTTATTTCACAATTTACTTCCGATAAATTGGTTCGTGACAACTAATGTTCACGACCAAGTTTTATCCAGATCCTTGTTGTTATAACAACCATATGACAAAGACTGGTTGCGGTGAGAAATATTTGCAACTGCAAGGTTCACACAAACCTCGCGAAAACTTCTCGCACGCGAATAAAAGTTGGTTTACAGTATTCCAATTACAAGGAAGTTCAATTTATTCATCAGTTGAGTTATTTGCTGACGGTTTTAATATGAGATACTTCATACTGTATATATATTGATATATATTGTGTTGTTCTTGTAGTCAGCATCAGTGGAGTGGTCATTAACACAGGGGGGTGGATCAAAGGTGGTGGATACGACTCGTTAAAACATGCAGCAGGGTCCTTTGAAGGTTTGTAAACTTGGACGAACACAATTCATTGAAGTATGCAGATAAATCTTTTGAACATTGGAGAGCTGAATACAGCTGATTTAACACCAAGCACAAAGTTAAATTATTTAAGGAATAAGGAATCATTCTTTTAGTATTATGAGGTGATCAAATACGGTCTGGGATGATGAAATCCATTAAAGCCCAAATAGCTTTATGATAGATTATATCATGCCTGACCATATTTGATCACCTCATAATATTCAACGAATGATTCTTCATTACTTTTATTTACATAATTTTTCTCCAATTGTTCCATTAAATATATGATTATTGACATTTTTACGTTAGTTTAGTTTCGTATAATTTTGCAAACCCCACTAACGCCCACAATACGTTATTTGCGGCATTGATAAAATGTATTAGACTACTGTAAACGTGGTTATTTACGCTGTGGTTAAGTACGCGTTTTCTATTGTCAAACAATACGCATAGGTATTAAATACGCGAATGCATATTTACCACTCTAAAGTTTTCATAATTTTTGTTTACTATATGCGCGGGGTATTTTACGTGGTTTTAATCTTACCGCATAACTAGTGTAAATTTCCCCCACGGATAGATAACCACTTTTACAGTATGTGTTACAAATTTGATTTGTAATCTTATTGCAGACAAAGTAAATATATGGTTTTAATTTAACTTCACCATTTTTTTTCAAAATAACCTAATGGCAGATTATATTCACACAGAGTACAAAGTAAATGTATTAGGTATAATACTATTTTGCTTGATTATTTATCAAATTCCTAAGCTCCACTGTCCCAATGCTTTGATTATAATGAGACTGATTTCCAGTGTATTGACAGTTGTGTGTTTGAACTTGGAGAGAGTTTTCGCCGGTAATCTTTACGTGTTTGTTGTTTTGCAGTTGATGTGATTATAGTTCTTGATCAGGAGAGGTTGTATAACGAGCTGAAGAGAGACATGCCAGAATTTGTCAAAGTCATCCTTCTACCTAAATCTGGTGGAGTAAGTATATATACCTGAGTTTTTGGGGAACTTAGATCTGCAAAATGCAATTGTAAGGGGGAGAAAACTCTATAAGTAGCATTATTTGAAGAGAGACATCTTTATTAACATCAAAAATTTAACTTTTATGGAATCTATCCCATAAAAATAACATTTGCTATACATGTGGAACATGTACATGTACATGAATTTTTATTAAGAAGAGAACTCTTTCAATTGTTATGTTATAATGGGAGAGAACTTTGTACTTGTGTTGTTCTCATGAAGAGAACACTGGATTCACATCAGGGGAGATAACTTAATTCTCACCATAAAGGGATAACTCTGAAAATGAAAGTGTAATAAGGCAAATAGAAGATTTAATTACTTGATCAGTAAAAGGATAGTAATCAAAATCAGTGATTCCATGATTAATACAAGTGCATTATGGGTTCAGAAGACAAATCACTTTCTGTTTCTTTTATATTTGATTGCCTCTGGAATGCAGATTGAATGAAGAGACGTAAAATAATGGGGAATGAAATATTTCTACGTCATGAACATGTGATCAGATCAATAAGACTTTCTGTGTCTTGTATTTAAGAATCTCTGTTTCACAGGTTGTTGAGAGGAACCAGCATCAGAGATCAGACGCCAGGGATTCCCGCATCAGGGAGTACTTCTACGGAGTCAAAATCAACGGCAAGGACTCATTCTTCCCCCACCCCATGGACATCCCATTTAGCTCTGTCAAACTGTACAAAATTGGAGGTCAGCTTTGTTTTTTGTTTTTCTTAAATAGACAATTAATGGAAAAAGTTATCTGGGCTCTGAAAATAACAAATACATGTATGTTAATTGCATCTTATAAAGTCTTCTGTAAACAGTCATAGTTTTTACTTTGCTTGTGAAAAATTATTATTAATTGTCAAGTTTTTTTTAATTTAAGGAGGTTGGCACCTGAAATAATAGTAATGTCAGTCATCCGAAAACCACTTGGATATAAAGATGGGGACCTAAAATGTTCATTTACTTTATTTGTGACCCATGTCACATGCCATTTTTTGGAAATATAGGGCCCCAAACAGAAATGATAATTTTCCTGAAATTTTTGCTAAAATTTGACATGGAAATTGATAATTTGAAGAAATCAAACAAATATTTATAGTTTGAACTATCATTTAGCTATGATTTTAATACAGTATGAAGTTGAACACATGTAGTGACTATATAAGTAAAATCTAAGTCAAAGTTTAAAAATTCTTGCTTTACTGGTGGCTTCAAAGGCCAGTACATAATGAACACAACAACAGATGTTACAAAATTTTGGAGTAATCAAATTATAACGCAAATAAAAAAAATTATAGCAATGTCATCTTTCCAAAACTTTGCATACAAATAGAGATACATTTAATGCCTCAATTAAAAGTAAAACAAGTAGGGGTCACATCTCAAAAATTTGAGGTATAGCATGAAATAAGCTAATTTTAGGCCAAAATTGGAGTTAATTTTTTCTTAACTTCTATGAAATATAAGCTAAATATGCCAAAATATATCGATAGAAATATCAAAATATCGTTTAAAAATGTTTTTTAGAACATCATGAATATATCATAATACACACACTATCTAGAAGTTTGGTCTGCGCTGAAAATTAGGAAGCTAAAGTAACAGTACTCTAAAACTAGTGAGTTATGAAAATTGTTCATTTCCTTCTTGAAAACCTTCCGCCAAAAAATGTAGTCCCTTAATAAACTCTGTAAAATTGTAATTTTTTAAAAACAATTTTATTCATTAAAGTTTATTTGGCATTGTAAAATATAAATATACTACTAGAATTAATATGTGATGCAGAATTTCAGACTAGAGGTGACCCGAAATGGCAACCCAAAACCTAAGGAGCGAACCTCTTTAAATTGATTTTACTGACCAGCATTATTGATAAAATAACAATTTTAAAAGCAATAAGAGTGACCCACAGAAGAGGCCTATAAAGTCATCATGTCAGAAATTGGGATGATAATTGTTGGGGTTGATTTGTTCTACACACAGCTAGTCAGAGAATGAGTGCATACAATGCACCTTTTTATGACACACTCATTTCTAATATAAGAAACAGATTAGTGAGTTATGGCAATGATGGGTATTTATTGTATTCATTTAAAAATTAATACTAGAGAGTTTTTATGTGTTTATTTGTGTTGAGTATTGTAGCCCCTGCCTTACCTGATGCATGCCTACCTCTTGGAATGAAGTCACAGGACAACAAACTTAAACTGGTACCCATTAGACCAGGCAAGTTTATTCTTTATTTTCAACAGGGGGAGGAGGGAGGAGGGGGAAATACATTTTGATAAATGTGAGGGAAAATAGGTACTGTAGTTAAGTACAGCAAATATATTTCTTAATTATGATACATATACATTAACGTTTATAAAATAAAATAGACAAGAGTTATAACTGTACACTTTCTACTTTGTCTCTGTATGACACAGCCATTATGATAGGCAAAAAATTAATGGTACGACTTTGTCTTTGACAGGAATCAACATTCTCCACCATGTGTTCAGTGTCAGTTCAGCAGCCAGTGTAGAAGACAACGTTATAGAATCTAATGCCCTTGGCCATGTTGTCATGTAAGAACAGCTTAACTCAAATATAACGAACACGGATATAGCGGATTTATGGCTATAACCAATTCTTACGCATGTCCCAGCAAAATTCTTATATAAACCTATAGAACGTTGCCGTATATAACAAACATGGCGATAACGAATTTACGGCTATAACGAAATAATTTTAAGACCCCCACTGGCTAAATTTTAACGTATTTTATCATTCAAGACGAATTTTCTTCATTACAATTTAATTGAAAATACATGAAATTTTAAGATGCATTTCTTGAATATTCTAATTCAAATATAAAACAGTAAATTAAAAAAAATTAAATGAAAAGATTATATTAATATATTTTGTAAATGGCGTTAATATTGGTTACAGTATATTATAGCTTACCATAGTTTGAAGTACTTTCAGCTGACCATTTTATTACGAGTTCGCTATAAGATTTCTTACGAAGTTGCTATAAACTTATAACGAATTACGGTTATAACAAAGTTTTTTCTATGGTCCCTTGAAATTCGCTATGAACGAGTTTTGCTGTATATGGCATATTTTAAATACACATTTTATAAGTAAGTAAAGCCATGGTAAACTCCTGTACACTTCATGTCCCTTAATGTAACGGTGTTAAGTAAACATATGATGTTATTATTTCAGTATTGCAGTAACATTGGTAGTGTTTTCTTCTATGCAATATTTAGTCTTATGATTTAGTTTTACTTTCCTTCATACAAATTATTTTTGCTTACTAAAGCATACTAACTTGTTTGTAATTAGTTTATGGAATTCATGTAATATATGGTGTGTTTTCAGATCTGGTTTGGACACAGAAAAAGAAACATTCAACATCTTGTCTCCTTCTCAGAACCCTCTCCCTAACGACATACTCCTCATATTGGATCTACAGTTCATGGACATAGAGATCTGATGTTCATGTGCATATGACTATATAAGAGTTGAAACAGACACTTATCTACTCTCAGCAATGTGTGTGCACCAAACTCACAAGTCACGTTTTCAGAAACATAGACTTAAAATGCAACAATGTTACAGAAACATTGAGGTGCCAGTGTTATACAAGATGTAAGTGAATGACTGATAGATAAGTTGGACTGATTTTATGGTGAGAAAGATATGCTGGCCTTTGTATGGTTTTATATGGAAGGAATACCACCTAGAATTGTGCTCTATAAAGTATATTAAACAGTTTTATGGTGTCTGTGACTTAACAGTCTGGTGCCATTTTATGCTGATGCTGCAGTGTATGACATTTTGTGACCCATTGTTTTGCATCTAATTTTAATACAATTGTCCATTCATGGAACAGCATTTCAAATAAAGTAAAAGAAGATGCATGTGTTTTTCTATGAGACCAAAAAAATTATATTTTGCTGAAAATTTTGATATTGTGTATTGTGAAAAAAAAATCCAAAAAAATAAAAAAATAAAAATTAATAAATTAAATAAATATTAAAAAAATTAAAATATGCAATGTTTTTGTTCAATGTGCTATTTTTAAATAGGATTCATTTTTATTTTGTTAAATATTATAAATTTTTAATTCACTAGATACACTGCTTTCATTTGCTTTTTTGTGTCTTTGAATAGTGCCATTTGTATTATAATCTGTGGTTTTTTTTAGCTCACCTGAGCTGAAAGCTCAAGTGAGCTTTTCTGATCACTTTTTGTCTGGCGTCCGTCTGTCTGTCTGTCCGTAAACTTTTTACATTTTCTCCTTCTTCTCCAGAACCACTGGGCCGATTTCAACCAAACTTGGCACAAAGCATCCTTAGGTAAAGGGGATTCAAGTTTGTTAAAATAAAGGGCCAAGCCCTCTTTCAAGGGGAGATAATTAAAAATTATTGAAAATTTGTTGGTATTTTTCAAAAATCTTCTTCTCAAAAACTATTTGGCCAGAAAAGCTGAAAATTTTGTGGAAGCATCCTCAGGTAGTGAAGATTCAAGTTTCTTCAAATCATGGTCCCCAGGGGTAGGGTGGGGCCACAATGAGGGGTCGAGTTTTTAGCTCACCTGAGCTGAAAGCTCAAGTGAGCTTTTCTGATCAAAATTTGTCCGTTGTCTGTCCTCGTTGGCGTTGGCGTTGTTGTTGGCGTTGTCGTTGTAAACTTTTCACATTTTCATCTTCTTCTCCAGAACCACTAGGCAGATTTCAACCAAATTTGGCACAAAGCATCACAGGGTGAAGGGGATTCAAGTTTGTTCAAATGAAGGGCCACACCCTCTTTAAAGGGGAGATAATTTAGAATTATTGAAAATTTGAAGGTATCTTTCAAAAATCTTCTTCTCAAAAACAATTAGGCCAGAAAAGCTGTAACTTGTATGAAAGCATCCTCAGGTAGTGTAGATTAAAATTTGTTCAAATCATGGTCCCCAGGGGTAGGGTGGGGCCACAATGGGGGGTGAATTTTTACATAGGAATATATAGAGAAAATCTTTAAAAATCTTCTTCTCAAAAACTATTAGGCCAGAAAAGCTCAAATTGGAGTGGAAGCATCCTCAGTTAGTGTAAATTCAAATTTGTTAAAGTCATGGTCCTGGGGGATAGGGTGGGGCCACAATTGGGGGATAAATTTTTACATAGGAATATATAGAGAAAATCTTTAAAAGTCTTCTTCCCAAAAACTATTAGGCCAGAAGAGCTCAAATTATGGTGGAAGCATCCTCAGATAGTGTAGATTCAAGTTTGTTTAAATCATGGTCCCCGGGGGTAGGGTGGGGCCACAATGGGGGGATGAATTTTTACATAGGAATATATAGAGAAAATCTTTAAAAATCTTCTTCTCAAAAACTATTAGGCCAGAAAAGCTCAAATTGGAGTGGAAGCATCCTCAGATA
>WFKH01002636.1:29548896-29562613 GCA_016163765.1 Magallana hongkongensis | reverse complement strand
CAATATTTTGTTCAAAATTGTATACAATATATACAAAACCAGCAAAATATATTTTCCTTCCTACGTGACGGATATATTAGTGAAACTTGGCATAGACATTGAACAAACCCAAACGTATAACTAATTAAACAGACGAGTAACATTTAAAAATATCTAGTGTTTTGTTTTTAACGGTACCTAAAGTAGTCGATGGTTGGGGTACCCGGCGCAGACATAAATTTGGCGATTAAAAAACTTTAACTTTTACCTAAAAAGTGTCTGTAGACCTAAACTCGATAATGAAATAATTCAAATTATATATGCTCATTCTGCTTTTTATTGTGACGGAGATAGTATATTTACTAAGCCATACCGATTTGACTACGACGGAATATTGAATTTTGAAATCAATGCGGCGCAGCAAATCTATACTTATAATTAAGACATTTTGCCAATAAACTACGAAATGCCTGCATCAGAGTAACAGCTTACACATTTCAACACTTGTGATTTAATGTCCGTAAGTTATTATAATAATTAATTTTACCTGATATGTAATTATTGAAAAGTAAATTAAAAACCTACTTTTATTTTCAAAAACCAGACCGAAATAGCAAAAATGAGAGTAAGGTGGTGGACACGCTTTGGCGGATCCAAGTAAGTCGGAATTTTCATTAAAGTATATGCTTGCAATGAAATAATATTGAATGATTACGTAAAGAGTGAATTTATTTACTTATTTAGGGTATAAATAGAAATTAAGATATGACAAATGTTGAATAAATAAAATGAGCCAGTTCGTTACTTTAATGCACGATTTTAGTTTTGTGGATAGAACCTTCCAGAACGGGGTAATTAAGAACGCGGGTTCACTAATTTTAAAAGGTCATGGCGGAAAGAGTAGGTTGAGTTAATCACCGGGCAGTTACCTTGGATCTGACAACTTTGGTTTAAGATTTGCAAAATATATATGTATATACTCGCGTTTTTAGAATACATACATGTAAATACAATTTTTTTACTATTACATATTTGTATTAAACCTTATATACATTAATATGTGAACCAGGAATTAACAACTCTTGACTACGTCTGTATGAATAGATAATGTGTGCATAAAACAGGTAAGCTGAATTGTTAAGTAAGGGGAGGATGACAGTCTTTTTTCTGAAATTCTTATTTGGGACAGTTATAAAAGTTATTTTGAGATTTGACCTAAATAACAAATTTTAGAAGAGAGATACGACGCACTATTCACCCACTCCCTAATTTGAAATAAAATAAAAAAAGTTTATAATTTTTTTCCAGTCAGCTGAAACAAAAAAATAAAGGCCATGTACATGAATCATTGTATCGTATTAATGAATAAAGTTGCAATAATTCCAGCGCTTGCCGTGATATCATCTAGTCATGAAGTCATAAAAGTTAAAAGGCAGATTTGATAACAGTCGTGTACATTGACCTTTTCTGTGATGCCAGAGTTCATTTGATTACCATTAAATTACCAAAAGAGATATCAACCATTATAAAGTAATCTATACCATTTCCTTAATATCGTCGAAATTATCCTCTTGAGTCTTTCAAGAAAAATACTTTCATCCGATAGTGTTATAGCTGAGTACTAATAATCAGTTTCAAAGCGCTGTTTTGTGTATAGACCTTCCTCAGTTGTTATAGACACTGCGGACAGAAAACCGAAATGTTCAACTATAGTTCTTTTGTGTCAATTTTCTTAGACGAGTAGCCTGGTAAGGAAACGATGAGTTTGGGGGTTATCTGCTAAATTCTGCATCGTGGAAATGTATTTAGAAA
Organism: Magallana hongkongensis; assembly: GCA_016163765.1. Taxonomy (NCBI): domain Eukaryota; kingdom Metazoa; phylum Mollusca; class Bivalvia; order Ostreida; family Ostreidae; genus Magallana; species Magallana hongkongensis. Next base: position 29,560,822 of record WFKH01002636.1, on the reverse strand, counting down.
GAAGGCAACCTAGTTCATCATTGGAGTCCTTTAATTTCTTAAGTTAGCCGATGCTTAGTGCAATTTCTAAAATGACATGATTTATTTCTTGTTTTTTTTATCCAATATTTTAAAATATTCAGCAAAAGATTTTGATTCTCGTTCTTCATATTTCTCAGAATTTGTATAGATTTTTTTAGAATATTCAGTAAAAGATTTTGATTCTCGTTCTTCACATTTCTCAGAACAATGCTCTTCACATTGAGAGTATTTGCTCATTTTTGATTGTTCTATGAGAAAACTTTCTTCCGTTGTTATGGAGACTGCTTTCAGAGAACCAAACTGTTGAAATAGCTGGTCTGTGTCAATTCTTTGAGGAGAAAAGTGTGGTAAAGTAAAGACGAGTTTGGTAGGCAATCTTCTGAATTCTGCATTTCTGGATTTGTAAGTAGAAAGAAGGTTGGCATCATTGGATTCCAATAGTTTCTTCAATTCATTAATGCTGTGTGTAATTTCTGAAAGACTATTATTTATTTTGACTTCTTGTTTTTTAATGACAGGCCGGATTTCATATTCCGTTTTTTCAATATCAGATCTCAGTTTTCTGATGACGTAATCTATTTATCTGTGCCAATCTTCTCCCCGCTTAGTGATAGCTGATATCAATTTTTCAGTGTTTCTAATTAAATCATCCTTCTGAACCGAGAAAGAGGATGCAATTTCTTGATATTTAGGATAAATTATTTTCCCTAGCTCTTCTAAATCTGCTTGTAATGCTTTATTCTTTTTCTCAATAAAATCCAATATGTCTACAACGCCGTGAGCCGCATGCTTTTTGGAAGTAATACATTGTACACAAATAGGAATGTCGCATCGTTCACAATGAAGTTCACACAGTTTTGCTGTATGTTCTGGGCATTTGGGAAGAATAGGAGCTGACTGTCGATGTTTGATTGGCACCACTATATGCAATTTTGATTCCTTTAAGATATGTCCCCCAGTACATGCCTTACAGAGACTGATGTGGCAAATATCACAGTAAAGTGGAGGATCAGGTGTCTCACAAAGGTCACATCGAATAATATCTTGGGCGCTTTTACGAGGGTCCATGATATGTGACTTTTTTGATCAGCAAAAATGGGGGTACAAATCTGAAAAAAAAAACCAGAAAATTGTTGACAAAATTGTGTTTTTTAGATACATAAGATAGTATTTAATCAGGATAACATTCAACAATGTGACCTATTTTTGACTTATAATGGGGAAATAAGAATATTTTAGATATCTATGCACCACTACCGGTAATTATATACATATGTATACTAAACAAGTTATCTTTATCTACAGTACTTCATAAACATTTGTTAGCAAAAATATCAAAAGTCATTGAATTCAAGCCCAATAAAACAAACCTCTCAAAAATCCAACATGGTGTTTGCAGATATTTTCTCCTCCTTGTTTATTACACCTGTTTGGGGATCACGTGGTTTAATTTTTTTTAAGTTATGGATGATAGAATGCATTTATAGGGTGGGGTTTAAAAGAATAAGCTGGATTTTTAAAAATAATAATATTCTGATATTGGGATTGATCACTAAATTGTGAAACTTATAATTTACTTTGAGTTTATTTATTCTTTCAGCCAGAAAGCGTTTAATTGTATATCTGTTTAAAAATCTTGATTTTCTTTGTTGATACTCTCTGACATCAGGGGTCATATTACAATTATAACAGTTTGAAACTTGCTTTTATAAGCTTGCTTTTGTCATAATTTCACAAATCAAATACCATGAAATATTTTTTCTTTATGATTTAATTTCAACGTCTAAGGATTGCAGTTTGAACAAACTTAAATATTCCATACATAAGAAATCTTAAAAATAAATTGTAAAGTTTTGTTGAAATTGGTTATGTGGTTCCAGTGACGATGATAAAAACGTAAAAAGTTTACGCCACTGAGACAATACATGCATGATAAAATTTCAGCTCGGGTAAATTAAAAGTAAAATTTGGTCGTGCACAAGAATATAAAAAAAATTACGGTGTATAGTCGCTTTTAAGACATATATAGGAGAGATACGTGTATATAGCTATCGGGGTAACGGTTCCTCCACTTTTAAGAAAAAATAAACAACTTACTAATTTTTACTACGCAAGTATGCAGATGCTTTATAACTTTAAAAAACTTACCAATTTTTCATTTCTTTAAACTTTGATCACGGCTAAATTGCTTTAAAACCTTTTTCAGTTCACAAACCTCTTTTAGATCACAAATCAACGAAGTGTTATCCCCACGAAGTACTCTGCTTGTACGCATTAAGTATTCAGTGTGACATGTTGTGCCAATATATTAACGTTATGATTTTTCGTGCGCCTTCTGTGCTCACTAGACGACACGTGCACACAGCAGGTAGAAATAAAAAAGTATCGCATACAGTTTACAGTGGAGTTTAATTTTCATTAAATTCTTTTGTTGTACTTGTATGTTTTGGGCGTATAGTATAAGTGGGAATACTCGCTGTTTGATTGGCACAACTTTATGTTCTTTTAACGATTTGTCCAAGAAATGTGCACCTTCACAGGTATTCCAAAGATTTATTTGACAGAGGTTACAGTAATAATTTAAAAACAAAAAGTTGTCTTGCACAGGTGACCGTGGTCGTAAGACATTTGGGCACTGATAGGGGGATCCGTCTTTTCAGAAATCTTAAAGTCTGCAGTGTGGAATGAAACAGATTATATCAACAATGTATATATTCTATTTATTTAGTACATTGTTATTTGCAGTATAGTATTGAATTATTATGCACGTTTTCTTGAGTATTTCACTAAGCATTACTTTTCTCAGCTAGAAGCTTATCTTTTTTTTAACAAAGAGCAATATGTTAATATTTTTGCGTTTACTTGTTTATCCTTTTTACATTGAAACATGTTCTAAATTTGAGCCGATCGAAAGATATAAAATTCGGGAAGGACAGGGGCGATCTCTGTTTAGTTTTGAAAATTTATTGTCAATGACCTTTTTCGCCTTTTCACGAATTCCATACCAACCTCCAGCCCCGAAGTAATGATGAAAACTACCATTCAAATAATCACCAGTTAATGGGGGAGAAGGGGTCAATTTACCTTCCTTACGAGTTACATTTCGTATTCTGAACCCACCTATTTTTCAAGCTCAAATCCGAAAGTGCACATTTTGCCCCCAGTTTGGCATCTTCATTCCATATATTATGAAAAGTACCTCAGTAGAATATCAATAAAATGAACACGTGCTCTATACACATACTCACTGAATGCAGTGAACATACACTCTTTAAAGAACTAGTTAAGGCTCTGTTTCTCCCCTTTTATTTAATTTTCGATTAGGTCTTTCAGGCAAAACAATCCACGGCAACCTTTTTAGCATAGAAAGACTCTCCATCAATGCTTACGGGGAGACATTAACTAAGACAACTGTTCTATAAACGTAAAAATAAAACTGATGTAAACAACAACTGCAAATATAACAGAACTGTCTAGGATTTGAATATGGCGTTTCTTAAAGTATCTATATTGAAGGGATTCGACTCTATTGTAGTTATGCCGACTATATATTGCCCAGTTGACCATAACAGCTGCACAGGTCTTTAAATCATTTACACAACTGTTTAGATTTTCATAATTTTACTACTGTGTTAAGATAACATTAATAGTGGTTGAATTGCCCTTTATCATTAAGAGGACTGAGTGGTTTTGACCATTGTGATACTATATTTACCTCCTTTAGACGAAGAGCTATGTATAGGAAAATGTTTAAAATTTAAAGCTTAAACATTCGGATTTTTTCTTCAATCTTCTATGACCAAACATTTCATATTTAAAAGTTGAAGACAGATTTGATGGGTAATTTGTTGACAGCCAATCCTTAACGGGCTTAAACATTCGGATTTTTTCTTCAATAAATAAAAGTCTATGACCAAACATTTCATATCTAAAAGTTGAAGACAGATTTGATGGGTAATTTGTTGACAGCCAATCCTTAACGAGGTTGAGTCTATATAATTTTTTCTACCCTATATATTTTGATGATATTTCTTGCACGTAGTTTTACTACTTTCGCAATTATTTTAAGATCAAAAAATGATTTATTTACCACCCCGATTTCCTAGGGGGTCGTCTGGAATGTTAACACTTTTACTTTGGGACTCTATGGGAATTTGTTGAAAAAGCGCTAAATATTCACGTTTTCCCCATATTTTTGTATTAATGCCATAGGGATATCTTTTTCTTTCAAATATATGAAAACTATTGTAAAACGTCACTAAATGGTGAAATTAAAAAAAATTATCGTGGTTTGGGCCAGGGATAATATGAAAGTAGATTTTCTTTCCCAAAAATATTGGCATATTGTATACGTAGTTTATGAAATGTGGTGATAACGAACAGTGTTCCAAAATCAAAAGTCCAAACGAAAAATACAAAACAGGAGCAGAGCAAACACGGACCTCCACAAAAATTAGAGGTAGGATCAGGTGCCATGGAGGAGTGAGCATCCTTTGCAGACCGGTAACACCAGCCGTTTGCTCTTTGTCGTAATCGGGAAAACGGAAAAATCCCTAGATAATTCTGTAATTAGTAATGGCCTAACAATAAGTATGAAAAACGTCAGTCAGCATACGACCTAGCGGAAGATTGTATTTGCTGTCAAGGTCTTTCCCTAAAGAGCTTTTCCGGGAACATGGTCTAATTGCATTCTCTCACCAGTGGTCGTGCTACACAAGCTTCGCTTGCAGGTGTCACTACAGTAATTCACTGAAGGTTCACGTCAAAACATGGCTGAGGCAAAATAATTTCCGAATTCCCCTTTGAATTTGGGGGCGTTTCCGCCCGGGACAGGAGCTGATTTTTTTATAAGATGAAAAGCAATGTGTAAAAGGTCTGACTATTCGAATTTTGTAACAATGCGAGGTCATTTGAATTTTTGATGCGTGCTGTTTCTGGAGAGGGGTGAAAAGGCCCGGGCTTGATTTTCAAGCACATGTGTAACTTCGACGTAAACAAAGTATCATGCCTTGCTGGATGCACGTGTTTCTTGCTACTAGATTCTAATTGAAATGTTGTTTAAACAGATGTCAAAAGGATTTTTCCCAGAAGTTCGTTTTGAATTTTTAATCTGTATCTAAAGTCGCGCAATTTTGGTAAGAATATATAGTCAAAAATAATACTGTAGTGACGCCTGCACCTCTGTCAACGCCGGAAAAAATAGTCTGTCACATGATCAAAACAAGCATGGCGAGCACATGGCATTGTTGATTTGTTTCTCCTGTACAATCAGCTTAAAGGGGGGATATTAACAGGCAAAAACTTAGTGGGCAAGTTTAAAAGTATCATATGGGATAACATTGCTGCTGATTTGTGTAAAATCAACGATGAATCGGGAGCTTGTAGAATCTGATTTTTCAAAACTTTCAAACATCTGTCAAACTAGATCATGTGATCTTTAATTTTTACCTCCGCGAAATATTCCTCCCAGTTACTTTGAAATAAAAATTAATAAAAGTATTAAAGATTTAAATTGAACTACATGTAATCACATATATAGATAAAAGAAGTAAATACATTGATTCTAAATACATTTTGCCAATCGTTTCAGTTTGTACAAGAATCTTGAACATCGGGCGTTGACAGAGGTGTAAGCGAAGCTTGAGTAGCACGACCTCTGGTGAGAGAATGGGTCTAATTGCTGTGCGTATGGTTCTAATCATCGAAGTGACAAAAACACTTCGAACTGTTACTGATGAAAAGTAAGAAGAAAGTGGATAGATATCTGCAGGTATGTTGACTTGAGTTTGATTGAGAAGATGTATGAGGATACTCCCATTTAATACACAAAGGAAATTTGAACTTACAACTAATGAGTATGTTACATGCTTCAGCTTTATTTCCATGTTAAGCTTATGATTTTTTAATCAAATTATTTGATTTAGACGTGCTGATGGAGATTGGAACAATGGAGACGGGATATGTTGTTGCCACTTCCAAGATGGCTGCAAGGAAAATGGTCCTACAATATTTACTTACTCATAACACCACCTTCTGAACATACTTTACATTTGAAAGAGGTTTGTATTTTTTTTTTTTTCATATGGGTGATATTAATTAAGTGACTTTCTAAATTATAAATATTTTGAGACAAATATTAAGGAAATGTATCCACCTTAGGATCCAACATACAGGTAATTTCTGATGTACTGATCAAGTTTTAAATAAAAGATATTGGAATATACCAATGTTTGATTCATTGTGTAACTATGATTTCTAAATGATTGTATTATTCCAACTTTAAAATGATTTACTCACTCGAAAATGTACCCCTCCCTTAAATATACAAATAAAGCAAACACCTTAACTCTTTGAGTTACACTTAACTCTTGTATTAGGTGGAGTTTGGCTCTCACTGTACAGAATTCAAAACTATTCTGATGTTTGATACTTACAAATTCTTCTTGACTCAATAATGTTCATAAAACAGTTCCGATTATTTTGTTAAATATCAGTTTTGTTTAATTACTGTTCTTTTTGTGCACATGCATTACTGTATGTTTCATTTTGTTGTATTAAGCATCTTCACAAGCCAAGGATTTCAAAGCCATAACTTTTGCATCATTCATTAATGGGTAGCAACATTTTACTATGCGTCTTGTTCATCTGCGTGTTGCATTTTTATAAATCATTTATTTTTTGGTTGCCTTTCTTTGAAATGACAATCTATTAGGTGGGTTTTTTTAAAAGCACTCCACAGGATTCTCTCTCCGGAGGCCCCTGTTCAGTAACCACCCGTTCCACTGGTGGAAGACCTCTTATTGTCTGAAGGTTGTCTTCATGCCGATGATCAGAAGAATTGGCTTCATACGCAACTCAAGATCACTGATGGTATAATTGCGACTACAGTTGAAAAGACAAAGGAACAGGGAACTAATGCGTTTTGGGCTATAGTTCGGAAGTTGTGAATATCAGCCTCTAATTTTGTATAAGTTTAAAAAGCTGTCAGACGGAAAAGGTATTATTTCATTGTATCAAAAGTGATGATCTGATTTAACACTTCCACAAAAATATCATTTCAGCGTAACTAACAAATTCGTGATTTTTGATACTTTCTGTCAGCAGTAGTAGATCTTTGCAAAAAGGTTTCTCTCTGCCTACAACTTGTAAAAATGTCTTGTTATTGTGTGGGGGATCACCAATGAAAAGAATGCATTTGAAAAACAAATACTTTTTTGGGCATCTGTCAATGAGACAGGTATGTTGAATTTTCTTTTCTATTTCAATAAAATTTCAAATATCTAATATTCTATATACTTGCAGTATTTAATTAATTTTTATTTGGTTTTATGTAGGACTGTGGCTGCATGAGTCTGGAGTCATTGAGGCTTCTCCTGATTGCCTTGTCATCAACCCCATTGCTCACCACATATCCCCCGGTATTATTCATTTTCAGACAGAGGTAACTAGACATTTAGAACCTGACCTCATTGAAGTTGTATCCAAAATCGGCTAAAGATGAAAAGATAGCCGATGCAGATGAAACAGTCAAATTATCTTATGTCTGGGAGTAAACAAAGATTGACAGACAGAGGGTTGCCAGATAGTCTGGAAACCACTACGCAGTGTTTGCACTCTGTGGCAAAAGTCGATAAGGCCACAGTCAAAAACTTAAATGGTCTTCCCTTAATCGATTGCTGTTAACCTGGCGTAAACTCGTTTGACAGTTTATAACCTTACTTACTTGATCGATGAAAACATTCGACTGGAAAATGTTGTCACGTGATATGTTAAAAAGCTATTCAATGTATTGACAGGAATACATTTATCACTCTATTGTACTAAGGCCCATCCATTATTTTCATCTTTCTTCAAAAACAACAATTGGCTACAAACCAAGATGATTTTCTGCTGCAATATTTTCTTAAAAACAACGATAATGCAGATATCCTCATAATTATAATGTGTCAGAACTGTGGAGACTGTTTAAAAGACGTCGTTTCTATTTACTCGTTTGAAAACTATCAAAATTGTTGTAGATTTCATATAATTCATCAAATAAGAAGGGACCCCAAAAGTAGTTATGGAACATTATCCTTTAAATTTTTCTGTACAAGTATTTAATGTTTAGTAAGACAATTCTAATGGTCATCAAACATTTCAGCGTCAGTCGTAGAATTATAAGCAAGACACAGAGCTCACAATTCTGCTAGGTTTGAGTCATGTTTTTGTTCACATAAGTTTTTAACATTCAACTTAAGATTTTAAAACTTGGTATTTCCTATTCAGCATTTAAAATGTAAACGAACAAAAACATGGCCTCAGCTCTGTGTAAAAACAGATTGTGAGCAATGTTCTGTATCTTGCTGAAAACCCGAAGCTTGACACCAGGGACCAACCTAGAGCAAACTGTTTGGAAGACTTCAAATCTCCCTAACAGAAAAATAGTAGGAAGTTTCAGAAATCAGGGAGACTTCCATAACTTGCCAACGGCATAACGCTAATGATGATATACACAGATTCAACCTTTAATAACTTAAATTGGAATAGAAGCACGTCAATAAAAAATAAAACAACTTTTAAAAACTTATCCAATTTGTTTAATTCAATTTATTTAATGTATTCAAACATTTTATAGATAAAATGTTTTGTAATTGTGTTAGCTAAATGACGAATAACAAATAAAACCAGTCTCTGTACTTCTGTGTATTTTGGAGGCATAAGTCCAACCCTATGACTCAATTACAACCTTGGGTCTTTTTAATTTTGAAGATAACTGTAAACAAACGGTTCTATTATTATTTTAGCATTAATTTGACAGAATTATTAACTAATTACAAGTTACCAACTAATTGTAATATCAACACAAAAAGTAATAATTATTGGGTGATTAATCATATCAGGGATTAACTGAGGCTGTGAAAACGTCTTTTCAATTAGATCGTCATCATTTTATTGTTTTTGGGGTTAATCTACACGAATATGAACACAGAATACAGGACGATTTTAACTTATCTTTCGGAGGAAATTTAGGCGAAGTTACCGATCAAAAAGCGATTATTTCAACCAAGTCACCCCTAGGTTGGTCCTTGTTGACACTCAAATATGGTTAGTAAATAGAAAATTGTAAACAATAAAAACAGAGGGAAAATGCACTAAAACAAAGAAAGAGCACAATTTATTTTTAAAATCATACATATATCTAAATATCTACATCAACGAAAATAATGTCTGTTTAAACTGAATAGACTCGAGAAAATGCTAAGCATCTTAACAAAACACATTGCATTAATCACCATTGCGACCCTAACCATTGCTCAGAGATCATACCGAATTACCAATTGAATGGATTGTCTTTTGGTATAGTGTTAATGCATCAGATGTTGCTCATTTTCGCAGGTAAACAATCAACTGCCTGATTTACCGAAGTTTATGTTTGATTCCGACATAATAATTCCAAAATGCGATCGTTCCCAAAGTTTAAAAGCAAAATTAAAATGAAACGAAAATCAAAACAAGCTAAAACCACCGTAACAAGTGAAAATGACAACGCATTGAAATATTTAACCTCAATTTGCTTCACAAAATCGGCACCAATATATATTGCATGTTTCAAAGATTATCTTCGCACGTGAACTGTTGCACAACAAAAAAATTGATCTTTGTCAGATTGACAACATGCATCCAAAACGGCTGCTTTAAACAAAGAGCCTCGTTTTCTAGATATGGAATAACGAACCCGAACTTATAAACTGATTGACCGCCTTCATTATTTTTTCGTAATTAGCTCAAATTTGGAACAAAATTAGTCCTTCATTTTTGCAATTTATATTTTCCTTTCCATAAGGATGATTTATGCTAAAGATTGACTCAGTAGTTCTTGAGAAGATTTTTAAAAATGCACCTTCCTTCTTTATTTTTTTTTACCGTTTAAAGGTTTTCTCCGCTTTAAACACAAACTGTCCTTTTATTTCTGCAATTTATATTCAACTTCCCATAAGGATGCTTTGTGCCAAATTTGGTTGAAATTGGCCAAGTGGTTTTAGAGAAGAAGTTCAAAATGTAAAAAGTTTACAGACGGACGTACAGACGACGGACAGACGGACGACGGACAAATGTGAGAAAATCTCACTTTAGCTTTCAGCTCAGGTGAGCTAGAAACGAAATAAAGATTACTTTTAATGTTGGTAAACCATCTAAAACAACAATTTTTATTTTTCATTGATTTAAAAAAAATATTCATAAGATTCCATGATTTTACGCTGATGTGGTTTAATTATATTTCTTCTAAATATTAAATAAAAATAAACATTCTTTAAAATTAATAGTTTTAAAAAATTAACACAAAATTACATTGTCAAATCTTTTTCTCTCACTCACCTTTTCTTGGTCAATTTTAATGGGATTAATATACATTGCACGCCTTAGAATTTTGCAACCTGGCCACTTCTAGATTTAAGCTTTGAATCTCATCTTCTAGTTTTTTTTATCTTTGCTGTATAGAAATATAATAATAATAAATAACAAAAAAAAGGAAACTACATGTAAAAGTAATGTCAATTAGAAATTTTTTCTGTAAACGTTTTAATGCTAGGAAAAAAATGTTGAAATTCTTACTAGTTTAATCATTTATCCTGGAGGCACATTAGAAAAATTGACAAAGATGAAAGTAGTTGTGGTCCAAGGCTGTATTTCTATCTGTACAAGTACCAGATGTACATATTCCAGCAACTGTGGTACTTGTTGCTTCCAATTAAAACTCATTTTCTTCCAACTTTTTCCTGTAATATTTTTCATATTTTTAATGTGGAAAGTCTCCTAATCAATAGCGAGTCCAGCTGCAAGCTCTAACGACAAAGCCTGGGCGAAGAGAAAATTCTAACTACTGCTCCCTTTGACATACTGAAAATTCTGTTGTCAGATTCGTACTATCAATATCATGTAAATTGCATATGGTTACCAATGTTATGTTCTTGCGAGAACAGGAAAAGATATATTTAAACAATTTATTCATTTTTCATCACATTCATGCAGCCATTTGATAAATCATGTGCTTTAATTTATTATTTATAGCGAGCGCAGCGCCGGCGAGCGAAGCGAGCTCTACCGGCAAAGCGTGTGTGAATAGAAAATTCAGACCAGTTGCACATTCATTCAACAGATTTTTTTGGCGTCAGTTACTCAGACCAGTAATGCCCTGTTTTTATCGGACCAGCAGTTCCCCGTAAATATGGTTTCCCATTTCACGCTCTCACGAGAACAAGCAAGATAAAAATGATTAAAGACTATGTACATGCATTGTAAATATACTGCTGACAAAACGTATACATAATTCCATTACATAAAACTAACGGAGTTATCATCCTTTAACCTATGTACACTACAATCGAGTGACGTCACAATGAATTACTTGCATATTGATCCGAGAGAATTTTTCGGCGTCAGTAAATTTTGACCCACAATGCAATTCCAAGCAGACCCACAATGCAATTCCAAGCATTGCAAATGACATTCTCACGTTCTCGCGAGAATCAAAGCAAAACTTTTGAGAAGCAGATCAAATGTGTAATTTCAAGAACATCATGCTTTTTAAGTAAATAATACAGTATACTTCGCGTAGTTTTATTTCTCAGGGGAGTTTTTAATGAGTCAGACGACACTCAACCGACGTCACAATAATGGGAAATTACTCTAACTGTAGTTATTGTAAATCTGCTGAAATTACCAAAATCCTCTCAAAATCTTGCAAAGCTAACGAAATAGGACTTTTATTTAGAGATAGAAAGCAGTTGTAACTTGCACTCATTCGGATGAATGCTCACATTTATTTTATTTACTATATTTACGGTAATTTCCAGGAACGTACACGTAGCATCGTTTTTCAAAAGGGGGAAATTTCTAATCCTGGAGGGGGGGGGGGGGGGGG